>CM066914.1:8298005-8805947 GCA_033964015.1 Scolanthus callimorphus
CTTTTAGCCGTGAGCATTTTCTTTTAGCCGTGAGTATTTTCTTTTAACCGTGAGCATTTTCTTTTAGCCGCGAGAGTTTGTATTTAGCCGCGAGCTTTTCTTTTTAGCCGTGACAGTTGTGGGCCACCGTACCATCCACCCACCCACCCACCAGCAATACTGAGCTCAGTGCTATCGTAGTTAGTAAGACTATTAACAGGGGCGTAGCCAGGAGGGGCTTTCAGAAAATCCTGGCTACGCCACTGACTAATACTAGCTATGGTGTAGACAAGTTTGCTCACAGTTTTCCTCCCATTTCTTTACTTAGTTGGCAAAGAAACTACCGAAGCGTACAGCTGAAGAAACAGAAAGGTTGGAAATACAGAATTCTTAATGATATCTCGTCCGTTGTTTGTTCTTGTATGTAGTGTCCGATTTGATAAGCTAATTGTTCCCATTCTATAATGTAATCACAACGTCTTTACCGCCTGGATATGCGAAGCATAGAAACAAGTTCACTCCAGTTCAGTTCCTCTAAAGATAAATCTTTGAATTTGTCCTTCGTCCGAGCCACAGCTGAGCAACCAAACTATTTTGGACAAAATGTATATGTTCAGGCAAGCTGGCCGCGTAGCACTAAGTTCAACAGAGTGGAGATAAGGAATTAACCTTGTGTGAAAGCTAACGTGCTAATGAAATGGTCCCATGTGTGCTTATGAGCGTTAGCCCTAGTAAGCGGAGAAAGAGAAAAAATCTCTGACCCCGAGAGGGATTTTGGACAAAGTTGCTCCTGGCTTGCATGATATGACATCACCAGTGATGTCATTTAAATTTAACAATGGGCGGTAATTTGATGTCAATGTGTCAATATAACGTCATCAAAATCTTATATATTCACGAGTTTGTGAATAGCGATGCTTTTATTTCCGTATTCTTAGACGCGAGGCCGCAATGCAAGACGGACTGAAGAGCGCTGTACAAATCCCCATGGCCGTCATCAGAACTACAAACAAGGCGTGGGGTCCTCTTGTAGAACTTGCTAAGGTCGGCAATATCACGACACTCTCGGATTTACAGGTAATATTAAACTAGCCGGCTCTCCAGTGGGATTTTTCGGATATTTAATTTTTTTTGGCGGGATTTCTGTATCTTTCGGATATTTGTTTTGTTTTGGCGCGCGGGATTCCTGTGTCGCGGAGGAAAGAAGTGACAGGAATCCCGCGCGCAAAAAAAGTCAAATATCCGAAGGAGCGGTTAGCAGCCTATCTTATTACTAATATTTGGTTCTCCCCCGCTGAATCATAAAATCATTAGAGCACAATGACTGTATCGGTGAAATAGAGCACGCGTAATGTCGGGAGACACGAGAACGTTGCAAAATCACGAGCCGCAGGTCTAATGCATGGTTTATAAGATTACATGGTTCATAATTATGTGGACATTTCAGGTTGGTGCACGAAGCTTGGAGACGGGTGTGTGGGGCGCATTTTATAACGTGAAGATCAATCTACCGGATATCAAGGATCAGGAATTCAAAGACAAGGTCAGTCAGGCACTATATTTCTTCGATATCAAACAATCAATTATTGAAACTCTCACGGGCAAATTTGGCACCACTTACCATATTAGGGAAGTACTGTAGACCTCCATCTGATGCGAATTGAGCAGACTTGCTGAAAACAATCATATTTTGGCGTGAACGTGCAGGGATTCAAGCGATTGAATTCTCTTTCTCGACTCTTTCCATCCGCCATTTTGATTTGTACCTGCCGGCTTTGCATTATGGGATTGAAGTAACCACCACAGGGAGCCCTTGCTCCTCGCTCCAGGCAAATGGTATTTAGCAAACAATGACAGCGATAGATTGATTGATAAAGGTTTGATAAAATGTAATCATAATACCTTCACAACTAATTCTCCGTCTCCACTAACTACCTTATGACGGATACGTATTCTGTGATGTCATTCATTGCATTTTAGATTTTGGCACATGGCATAAGATGAAACATGAGAATCAGGAACCTCAAAAGGCCAGTGAATTAAACGTATTTAGAAGATTTAAACCATTTTCGTTTTCCTTGTATAGATCTTGCAAGAAGCTAACGAGGCTGTGCTACTCTCACAAGAGAAATCCCGGGAGGTCTTAGAAATATTGGACAAGCGCACCACATAAGCCCCAGTATCGCCTGCATATGAGGAGAGAGTCCCTCTTTAACTTATTAAATATATTGCAGAACTCACGAGCTCCTGATATATGCTATAGACACTCATATCAAGATAAGAAATGAATGAAGACTGTATAATGGTTCGCGTTGCTATGTAAATGTGAGTAATTTTAGGTATTTTATATTTAAACACATTAAAAGTAAAGCTAAACTATAAAGAGAAGTCACCACGCGACTATATATTGAAGTATTTAACAAATATCCCTCGATAGTCTACGAGGCTCTGAGCCAATAAGACATGAGCACGAAGACCGAGAGCGCTAGTGACTCAGACACTACAAGGGCAATAGGAATACTTATTTAGTCAAATTCAAATATCACGCTTTACAGCTGGTAAACGGTGCCCACCCAAGAACCACCCTTGTTGGGTTTTCTCAACAAGCTGATTTTTAACTCAAAGTACCTCGCGAAATAATTAACGTTCCTAGAGATAAGCCTGCCATCACACTCCACTGACAGGGAGCAACACATCTATGCAATGAAATCGTGTGCCTCTAATCCGCTAATACGAGAACCACCAATCTTCCTGAATAAACTGGACACTTATGAATGAATTACATTGGTTTGACCTCCTTCCTTAGTAGGCGGTAGTAGTGGGTTGTCATACAACATGTCCGTATGGAAGGCTCTCATGTCCACATAAAAAGCTCTGATGCCCTTATACAAGGTGCATTCATAATTACCACCTGATTTCGTACTCTCACATTAGCCAATCAGAATGATTTTTGTTGCATTGTCAAGCGTTCCAAACAGATTCTGAAAAAAATATTGCAATAGCCCAGGTTCGAAATACGCTCCAATGCTCACAAGACAAAAGCTTCAAATCGAGGCTTTCTCCAAGTTCTAATACATTTACAGTAATTTCAGAAGAAAGCCTCGACTTGAGGTTATTGTTTGTAGGCATTTGAGCGTAATTCGAACATGGCCTAGAGCACCAATGAACTCTTTTCCCTTTCCTCGGAAAATCTTGCCTTCAAATGCGAAATGTAAACTGGGTTTGGCTTCTACGAAATCTAGGTTTTGCTCGGGGCTTTGCTTCCCCAAACTGCGAAAAGTCGCGGGTATCCCTCGATGGACCAAGGAACGTTTCATATTGGCAAACAATCATTTGCGCGCCGTGACGCGAGATCAGCTGGTAGCTTCTATAGTAGAACGAACCACTAAAATAAAAATCAATTTTAATAAATTCTCTAATAATTTCTATTATCGTTATAACACCTTTTCTTTTCTTTCCGACGCTGGATAGGCCGAGAACCTCCATTGTTGTTCTTTTACTGTCTTATCGCAGTTCCGTACGAGCAACTTGCTTCCCTCGGCCTGTAGACAAACTTCGTGTAGCTCGTGTTTGATAAAGCCGTCCTGAAAAACAAATGCAGGGGTCGTTATTTCTTGGAGTTGCTTGGTGCTTGAGGTACTAGTCTCGAACAACAGTGGCGGATCCAGGGGGTGACTATTAAAAAGGTTTTACTGCACATGCGAGAAAAAAGGGGGTGACCGTTACAAAGGATATGTGAGAAATAAGTTCAGAAAGGGGGGTGACTAGTCACCCCCTTAACCACCCCTGGATCCGCCACTGACCAACCTGAGGCTTTGATTGATGCATGGTTTGTTTTACAAAAGCGCATACAGTTTTTCTTACGTTCGCGCGCTTTATATTGGATTCGGGTCCATTTCTCGAACACCCGTGAACTCTCGGGCCCGAAAACCCTAAAGAGAATTACTTTAGTTTTAGCCGAGTTTATAAAAACATTATCAGCCAATAAACTTGTATTAAGTCACAAATTCTTCTATTTGATTACCGATCAAAAAGAAAATCCAGGTCCCTTATTACCCTGCTGGCAGAGGCCTCTTTTCTCGCCCAGCGAAATACAGAGAAAAGAGGCCTCTGCCAGCAGGGTAGGTCCCTTATGGGCATTACCAGAAGATGGCATTACGCCCCGGCCCTTGAGGGCGAGAGGTCTAATTGTTTTGCCTGTCATCTACCTTTGTATGCGTCCATTTCTGATTTCCTCCCAAACCATGGCACGTATAAACCTTGACTTTAGTACCCGGGTCTCCGCCGGTCAGGTCCAGGCAGAGGTCATCATGCCAAAGCTCGTGCTTCTTGTTAACATGAAAAACTGAAACATAAGCATCAGGATAAGTTTCATATTGCATACATTAATTCGTATTCCCCACACGTCGTTGCAAATATTTCCCGTTGCCATAGTTACCTGATTATTTCCCATCCCGTGACACATGTACATTCCAGGCTCTCCCCCTGGGTCGTTTTTCGCCAATGTGTCTAGACACTGGTTTGTGCCAAGGTTACGTATCTAGAACAAGAACGAAATGAACTGAACAACATGGCTCACAAGTGTATGCAAATCTGTCAGGAGTAAACCATTATCATATGGGGTTCCTGTTTTCGTAGTGTATGTAAATCTGTCGGGTAAATTATTATCTATGGGGTTCCAGTGTTCGTAGTGAGAAAATTAAATGGCAACTCGAGATTTTATGTTGACTACCGAGCCTATCCCACCAGACGAAATATAGAATTAAAAGATTAGATATCACTATTTGTAGTATTACTTCTTGTCGCTAGCAATCGAAAATCTTTGGCAGTCGATCAATAAACAACTCGAGTATTTCTGAAAAGGAGTATAAATTGGAGTTTATATGCAATTATCTACTATTTTTTAAACGCTTTCTTTAAATTGGATGACATTTACCTCTCCTCGCCCTAGTGGATACAGATCAGGGATCGCCAGTTCAGAGATGACATTGTCAAGATACCACTTGAAGCTTTTGCACTTGAGACGGTCTCGAAGCGCCTTTCTCTCGGAAATATCTCCGTAGTCTTTCTCTTTCAACTGCGGCCGCATCGCATAAAAAATCTTCTTGTAGTCATCCATCCAAACCTGTACAGAAGATAGTGAGACTTTAGTAAATCTACGTACGATATACATGTGGACGTTCCCCTATATCTGTAGATGGGATGACAATGTTATGATATGTTTGTTGTATTCATCCATAACACCATTAGTTTGTTCCGTGACATTTAGATGGACTGAACTCATTACTTTTACCGTTACCTCATTAGCATCATGGGCGGTGGAACAGTTTTTAAAGTGAGGGAAAAGTAGGAGGGGGCAGTCCCCCTGTTCACACCCATCGGACACAAGGTGTTTAAAGAGGAAAACGAAGGTCGATTTCCCAATCATATTTGAGCCGTTTCTAAAGACAATGAACTGCTGAGTTCTCATAAACGAGCACCATAAGACAAAGGAATTAGTCAGTTATCACGTTCATTTTCATCATTTGTCAAATCGGTCATCTTCCCAGTATAAGAGTAGCGGCGCGACAATCTCGCATACCTCGGCTAGGCGCATATTGTTCTTGTCAATAGCTCCTTCTCCGATCTTGTATGGCTGACTCTCTCGGAAAACATGACCAACTTTGGAGCAAGGGATGATCTCGAGAGAGCCGCCACACATCCAGATCTGAAATGACAATACAGTCATGTGTTAGAACCTCATAAAAGTTGGCGTGGATAGAACAGGTTGTACAGGGGGAGGGGGGTAGACTACTGAGAAAAATGGTATCTTTTCAAAGGAAACCATCTCTACCTACACACCCCTACACACTCCTACCTACACACTCCTTCTCGTGGCATCGTCATAGTGCGGTTTTGAGTAATCAGATACGGACTTACCCTAAAAGAGATCTCCACATTTTCCCCGCCCCAGTAAGACATCTCAGTGTCGTATGATCCAATCTCATAGAAATATGACTTATCTATTGCGAACAGCCCGCCAGCCATCGTAGGAGATCTACAAATGCAATCAATACGCAAGGACTTCACTTGAAGATCAAATACTCCTAGCCAATCATCGGGGGAGGAAGCTGGATAAGTGGACCTTGATTATTTCTTATTCTTAGACAATTTTCTTATTATTCATTATTCCTTTTCATTATTTAGGCGTTATTCATTATTCATTAACACAACACAACCATTATTCATTTGTAGGAACTTCTTATTCATTATTCTTCGACTTCGACGCAATTATTCATTTGTTCGTAATGAGAGAATGAGAGAAAATAAAAGTTGCTGCTGAACATGGTAAGGATTTGAGAAAGGGGGACACATCTGTACAACTGTATGCTGCCCTTTTCCAGCTTACCAATTTTTTTCTTAATAATTACTGTATTTTTCTTCTAAAAAGGGGGTCACATGCACCCCAGGACCTCCCCCCCCCCCGGCTATGCCCCTGCAATTAGGCCAAGCTAAGTAAAATCACTACCATGAGTGAACACCTGATTTGACTAAACACGACAGAAATGACCGACCAATGAGCATACTTTTCGACACTCACCTGACACTCGCTGTACAATGTGTTACGTTTATGTAACAATATCTTAATTAATTTGCGCGTTTTGATTGACTGACACGAGCATGTAGACGCAAGCCAGGAACAAAGTCGATGAATAGCATACTTGTTATCTATGGTTCTCCGCATGAACGCAAGCGCAGACGCAAGCGAAAGGGTATTAAACTCATACATTTCCCTGATGTAGTTTACCCGCTAGAATGCAAGCGCAGACGCAAGCGAAAGGGTATTAAACTCATATATTTCCCTGATGTAGTTTACCCGCTAGAATGCAAGCGCAGACGCAAATGAAGGAAATCGAGACGTTGCGTTCCCTTGCGTTTGCGTCTAGTGTAAATCAAGCGAACGCAAACGCAAGCAAGCTATTTAATGTTGATTTTATACTTGCGCTTCCGCGTCGCTGGGATTCACACTTGTCTTGAGCTTGCGTCCTGTGCTGACGCTTACGTTCGTGTGTATAAAACCAGCCCTAAAAAGGTCGTAAAACCCATATAATCCAACATACCTTATAGGATCCGAGTCACTTTTTCTTCTCTTTCTCTCATACTCGGGTATCGCCCGCCATTTAAAAGTCAACTCCCAATTAAAGATACCTCTATTATTCGCACCGTGTTCGCGTGAATACCCAAACGTCCTGAGATCTATCACCTCAATATCCGGCGTGACTACAATTGTCCTGTTACAATTGATTCTAGCGAGCAGCGGCTCCAGCCACCCGTAATTTGCCTCACAGTGTGAGTCCAGAAACACCAGGGCATCTCCCTTTGCTTCCTTGGCGCCTCGCAACCGTGCTCGTATCAGTCCCTCTCGGCTTGGCGCACGGAATAAACGGACTTTGCCAAACTGCTCGATGTATTTCTCGAGTTTGACGCCGAGATGATCTGCAAAGAAGGACGGACCACAGCATATGATTTGTCAGCTAAAGCAGTTTTCCTAGGGGACAGGAGCGCATTCTAAGAAGCGTTAATCTCCCATATTTTGACTTATTCCCATATTAAAACGACCTTTTGGAGGATGGGGGTGTTTTGCTTTTTGCAAGAACGCTTTTAGACTTTTTGTAAGCATGTATAATGGAGGAATTCATCTGGTGATTCAGGATTTATCTTTTAAAATTGGCACCCCTCCCCTCTTCAAGCGCCAATGGTCGGCCCCTAAACGTGCCATTTCAGTAGCAACCACATAACCAAACGCATTGCGCAACCAAAAATATCACACAACAAAAAGTGGTCACGCTGATCAGGAGGATTCTTGCGCGGGAAAAACCTAATTTCCATGGGAAAGTAAGCTTTCCCATGGATAGATTTCTGTAGAAATTGCCACGAGTCGCAATACGAGGAAAAAGGTGCGAAGCGAGTTTTTTAAACCGCGCAACGACGGGGGCCTAAGATGACGTCACCCATAATGATTTAAGTCCTTCCTACTGTAGTGTTGTGGGTGGTTCTCCACTAGACCTACCATATTTATCAAGATTACTGTGGTCATCCACAAGAATTATTTCCAGTAGTAAATATCCCGGTGATCTAGAGAGCACGGTATGGACTGTTCGAAGTAAAGTGGACCAGGCTTCGTTATGAAATATGACGATGACGCTAGCGCTTGGGAGATCCACAGGGTATTTTACGTCCAAACATCTACAGTGGGAATATAAATTTTTGAAGAAAAAAACGTGTCATAGCTTGTCAAGAAATAAGAATAATGTATAGCCCGGCAAAATGTCAAAGCTATTGGGAGATCCACATGGTATTCACTTTTCAAACATCTGCAATGGGAATAATTTTGAAGAAAATAAAACGTGTCATAGCTTGTCAAGAAAAACTTATAATGCATAGCCCGGCAAAATGTCAAATTGTATCAGACACAACATTATAAATAACGCGGTAATTTTTGCAAATGGCATTGTTTTATTTACAGTTTTTCTTCTGTAAATAGAAATGTATTGCCACGTCGTGGCAATTTTGCTGTCGTTTTATCCCAGCATTTTCAGATAACCTTAAACTGGGAAGATTAAAAAGTGAATTTGATGAGTGCTTAGTGTATGTTTTGTATGTTTCGCGTTCCCAGAACAAAATAACGAAAGCGGGCTCCAGCCCGCAAAAAAAGGCATTATCAAAAAGTCGTAGTTTCCCTTTCAACCATTTGTAAGAAATCAATGAATCTATTATGAATAATTTCCAGTGCGAAATAAATAGCAATAACAGATTCCAGTACAAACTTAGTAAAGTTTTCACACTGACTGACCAAGTAGGCGATCAAATGCAAATTTTAACCACACGCATTCATTTATATTCGCTTGCGCCTCCACTTATATCACTAGTCATACTCAGGTTATAATTTGTAATCAAAATTGGTTTGTGTTATTTCAAGAACCTAAGATAACAGTCAGGCGTTTTTATTCTGATAAAATCTAATGTTAAAATGGTGCTCGAATTGGCAGGAGAATTTTGCCATAATAAATACACCGTTCCCAACTAAGCGAATATCAATAAAGGTAGACATTAAAGTGAGGGAAAAGGCATTAATTATAAAAACCTTTATAGCAAAGCGAATTTAGAAACAATCTTTTAAGAAGCAAGATTTGGGACATTCGGACATATTTAGGCATATTTTACAAACCAGTATTTCGAGCCGCGTTTCCGTCGGTAATTTTCATTAATTTTTACAAGGAAGCTACGTATTTACTTTAACGAACCGCATTGAAAATGTCATTCACCTTGCCATTGTATCGCTAATAAAATATTCATTCGACTACTGAATATAGCTGCTAGGCAGCTCGAGAAATATAAATATTTTCAACTTGAAAAATAACAAACTCAAATAGGTTTTTCAAGACAAAACGAAGAACAGTGTATGATATTTAAATCACAAGGGATTTTCAACAAGGAGTCCGATATCCCGATTTCATTTAACTTCCTTTTAACACCGGTATTAAAACTTTGTCATCTATTGTCAGCGAACTACAAAAAAACACTTTCAATGCAGGCGATATTTTAGTAATAGTAAATCAAACAATATACAGTAATCGGCTACTATAGTACTCACGTTTGCAATCTATTATCAGGAATACTCCTTTCCAGTGAAATTTTGGAGCTTGCAAGTTCATTAAATTGATACAATCGAAATCTCTCCTTCTCGATTTCCTTCTCACTGGGACTGTTGTAGACTTTGGCTCCGTTCTCGCCTTGTTTTTGTATTGGAGGTAAATGTGTAGTGTAAGTACTTTTAAATTCTTCAATTCCTATGAGTTTTGGCGCCGATTGCTGTGCAGGTCGGGGCCTCTGTAAATGTTTATCAGCGCCCGAGTTGAGCGATCTTGGCTTATCAAGTGCCACTAAGCGGTGTTCCGTGTTCAGTCGATTCGTGTAGGTCAGCAACATAAGTTCGATCGCCAGCCAGAATGTCGACGTGAAAAAGACTGTAGCCACAATGTAGCGCTTCTTCGGGGCTCGAAACATTTTTCGATTGTACGTACTGTCAAGCGAACGTAGAGTGAACTCGGCCCAAGCCTGTGGACATAATTAGTTCATCGATACCTCTGCCCCTTCACAATCTTTGCTATTTTAAAGCCGCACTGAAAACAATGTAGACTGTAGAAAGTAGACTACATTACTTGGTATGATCACGAACATTTCATAGAGATCAGCTGGTAAAACGCGCGTCTATCAGGTAGAACAACTGGTTGGATTCATCCCACACTAACGAATGCTTGAATGAGCCAAACCACGCTTGAGTGATTCTGATCAAACTACGCCAACTTCCGGTCCGCTCACAACACCAATCCCCTTAAATCACTATCTTTAACTTATAAATTTCTAGCAGGATACTTTGATTGCCGCAGACACAGAGAAAAAAGTTGCTGGCGAAAACACCACTTTCGTCGAGATCAGTGTTTTTAGCGGTCGTGTAGATCAACATCCGCATCAGGTTTCATTTGTGACAGCACTTCCGGTTGTTCAAGAACGCGCCCTTACCCTTTACCCTGGTTTTTGGCCATAGCTATATATAATATTTGGTGCCGCAACAACGGAAAACCGCCCGCCATATGACCGCAATAGTCAACAAAAGAGCGATGAGATTCTATTAATTGTTACCCTGGGGACCAGAGGATGAAACTGTGCCCGTTGAGCCTTTGGTTTCCAGGATATGATATTGCCAAAGCCACATGAATATTTACATAAACTAGAAATATCTGAAAGATATGGAAATGCTCGGAGCTATGGCAGTAAAATCAGACAATGAGGTATCGTTGAAATGTTGTAAACTGTAAAAGTGCAGTTTCTTTAGCCGGAAATGTTTTTTTTTCTACAAATATTGAATTTCTCTCGGGCGCCTAGATCTAGTTCAGAACGGTTTGGTTGACAGCTGTAAGAGCTGGTTTTGTTGTAAGCTAAATAGAATATGACGGTTGCTCACTTGCTCAGCTAAGTTATCGGTCTCACAAATTTACGGGCATCACTTTGAGTGGTCTCGAGAGGTTTGGATAAAAGCTAAATCTTGCATTGACTAGGTGTAGCTCCCGCTAAGTGCCAACGTCTGCATGAATAGAAATGTAAGCAAAGTATCTCAAAGTAAGACTTCAATATTTCTTGACCTACTTGAACTTCTATGGACCTAGCGCTAACACAAATTGTGAACCTTGTCCTTTGATAATTTTCACAATTTTCACTTGTTTGCTTGACCAACTGGAAACCCGCGAGCCTAATGAACACCCTAGCTGAATTCTGATAAACATTGCTCGACCGTAATTAAAACTACGTGTCAGTTATCGAAAACGCGAACCTAGGTCAAATGTCATTTGAACAACGTCAAGAATGCATATGGACATGAACATTGCTACCGGGACATGAAAATTGTCTATACTAACATCTCGCGCATGTACGGCGCATATATTGACCGCTGACCTCACTTTTGAGAGGAGGTAGATGATTTTGTGGACATGAAAAAGACATGAAAAATCACCTCTCACGCATGTAACGGCAAGAATAGACTTGCTCTCCGCTCGCTACGCTCGCTCCGAGCGCTCGCTCCGAGCAATAATAAAAGATAGACTATTAGTCTATTTATTATCAAAACCTGTAGTGGTATATGTTTTCTTAGTCTAAAGGACGCTGTTTTTAGCGGTAGAAAATTATAAGGACGCCCGGGAATTTTGCTGATGGTGTCCGAATTTTCCGGAATGCAAAAATATCAGGCTCGTAAGTGGCGAGAACAAGAGGGGTTGTGGGAAGGATTCGGTAGGTGCGCAAAGGTGCGCTTCGCCTTCCCATGAGCATTTGCGTAAGGGTAGAACACCGTTCTACGAGTCTGTGAAAAAAATCAGATTCTCTGAAATAAACGAATCCAATCGCACTTACAGAGCTGCTCAGTCATGCTGGCGCTCTCGAAGTTCATCTTAAACACTTTTGCTCTACCCTGCATTGATAGCAGAGTCTCCAAGCTTCACTCGTTTATACTGACACGTGGCGTCTTTTTGCCCTAGTCTACTATTAGATATAATCAGAAACATATAACTTAGTTGAATCATGTAACGGTGAACCAAGCTGTGGATTATTCGTGGGCAGTTTATGACCATATTTGGTCAATAATGAACTCTCGCCTGCTAACCCAAGCAGGTTTTCTCTTCATAATATTTCATTTTTCGCTCAATAAGTAGAACAGCAGTGGTAAGTGATAATATACTAACATTTAACGTCTTGAAGTCTTGCAACATTATTTTCAAAATCAGTTCCATTGTTTATCTCGCGAATATTCCGCAGCTTGGCACTAAAGCAATGTATGCTTGTTACACGTTTCAACTCACTTATGTGTTTCTGATATAATCCGTCCACGCTCCGCAAGTGGCTTTAGAGGCATAAAAGATTGTTGTACGCATGCGCGGGTTACGAGCCGGGGAACTCTGGGTACGAGAATGGATGTAAGGAGAAAAGCGCTATGTGAAATAGTTATTATTGTGGGATTTTCTATTATTTTCAAACGCTGGTCTTGTATGACACAGCCGCGATGTCATCCTCGCGCGCCAGGATCCTTCCCTCACCTCCCCCAGGGTGCCGCGATGTTAGGCGCAGTCTCTAGAGTCGACATTTTGCTTAGAAGATGGCCCTATATTCAAACTATTTTTATGTGATTGCGCAAACTTTAATCCCGGAATGATTTACAATATCTAATAAGTACCGTCTATACATAGCAATTTTTACTTGACCATTGACAGTATATCTTAATATCGTTCGAGAAAACGTCAAAGAACGCGATGAAACAGCGCGATACGAAAGCCGAAAAACAGCGGTGAACAACCCTTGCACGCAGTGAACAACACGCTGTTTTTGAGAACAATTCCCTCGGCTTTGTTCCGCTTGTGACCTCCAAAAAAACGACAAACCCACTTGCAAGAAGAAGAAAAAACGCCCATACAGCCACAAGCTTTTTATAACAGCTGTATTTGCTGTTCCGAGCTGCACGCGTTTTATACACCGAGTGTGTAGTGTGGAGTGTAAAACCAAAAACCAAGAACCGATTCGGCTTTTTGGGTTTAGTGAACCAAGTCTTTGCAAACGTCTCTAAAAGAGTTGTATGTAAATGTCAAATAAGCGATCATTACATTATTCAATGTAACTAAAAAGCATCAGAGAAAAATTATTCGAGTCTTTAACGTCTTGATATATATTACGAGTGTTTTTAGAGTTTTGACGGCGACACGTGGAAGAGCTCGCCTTTGTTATCGAGGGCGTTATAACTGACCCAGTCGCGCGCGATAGGAGCGCTCAACATCTCTTCCGTCAGACCAAACGCGTCACACAACGCGATCGCCTGCGGTGCAACTTCCCGACACAGGTCAGCGGCTACCTTGGTCACACTCGCCCCAGTCCAGGATGACATGAGTCCGGAGGTGATGAGGTGGCCTAGGTTCGTCTCCATCGTGTCAATGAGGTAGAGGTGATAGAGTTTGGATAGCACGGGCTGCAGGGAGGGGTCTGCTTTGCTGATTGCGCGGTTAAAGCACTCGCTTGTCATTCGGTCGCCATATGCTTGCGCTGCTGCCTGGACGAGGTCTTGCTCTTTGTACATCCATGTATCAAACCTAGAAACAAAACAGGGTGTCTAATTAGTATAAAAACAAGCCTGGAAGAGCATGCTAGGGCACACTGAAAAGCACAGAAAAATGACGCTAGAAGGACTGGTCGACAAATGGGACCAAAGTTAATGCTCCTGGTGACTAAAAAGTTTGTAAAAAAATGTTTTTAGGAAATGTCAGTAGTAGTAGTAGTAGTAGTAAACACTTTATTTCAACACGCTTGCCCCGACAACCTCAGCTGATTTCCACAAGGGGCGTGTGGACTAAAAAAATACAATTAATATATCTAAAATTTACAATATTCAAAAATGTAATTAAAATTAATTCTAATATAGAAAAATGTAAAAACATATCTTCTACCATGGGAAATTCAGCTTTTCCCATGGATGATCTTCTGCAGAAATTCCCTGTGTTTACTCAGCATATTATACTATGCTCGTCTATAAGACTCTACAAGATCGTATGGGATTTCAGTCTTGGGGATTTCAGTCTTGCCTGTCCCTTACGGTTCTCGTCATTCTAACAGCGCGAGCTCGTCTATTGTCAAGGTATCATGAATATTGTTTTTCGTTTCTAATAATAAAAACAATAACTTTATTTATCCACGGTGTAAAATTAAAGCTATACAGCTTGTGGGGCCGTGTTTCTTTCGATGACAGGGAATGTACGCACAAAAGTTCAAGTTCAACTTATTTACACTTCGTTGTTATATAATTACAAAATAGAGAAGAAAAAAGGATATATGTGACCTATAATACATTGGAGTAGGCACAATCACTGGTTAGACATTTAGAGTAGTGCGGAGTGTCTGGAGGAGCGTGATCTTTGAGCCAGTCACCACCACTGATTAAAAATCAATATACAGAATGTGCGTTTCTCCTTTCTTGCAAGAAATACGTAGCTACGTGCCACTTTGTACTATGATGTTGGTATTACAAATTTTGCACATACCTGCCCTTCTTCCCAGCTCTCATCATCTTCATACCCAGTTCCAGGAATAAGGTTTGCTCACGTGCCTCTAGTACAGAGTGAAGATACTTTTTGTTGTTAAGATCTGCCCAGCTGAACAGTCTACTGACAAAGCCGGGGATGTAGCTAGCTGCGATCTGTACATATGAAGGCTTGAACTTCATCAACCTCTCACTTGCAACCTGGAAGATGACCAGAAACAAGATTAAGTACATATCATTGTAATGCGCAGTCAATGATATCATGGATTATATACTCATGTACACATTGTGTCTGTGAAAGATTCATGTAGACTGTGCAATATAAATGCATAATTATCGAGATCTTAGGAAAACAAGAATAGCTGTTACCCTGCAAGCGGCCATTAAGTGCATAATAGTGGTGGTTACCAAATTAATCCAAAACATGATTGCATTTCAAACATTTCACCCTCAAAAAGGCAACTGGCACCAGGATCTAAAATATTTGGTTGCCAAAGTGGGCAAATCCCAATATTAAATGCTATCGATGTTGGTCAAGACAACTACTATTATGCTATAGAGCGTGCTGGGTTTACTTGAAACAGTTTTGACCGTGCGCACGTGTGTTATCGAGATTCGGCATGGGTGCTTGCCATATCCATTGCATAAATGGTTGGCACCTGTGCAGTAGGCAATTGGTGCAGGTGTAAGATTCTGTGTGCGATAAGGGTGCAGGCAATTTTGGATGCAATTTTAATTGTAATTAGAGTGCACAAATTGAAAAACTATTTCGAGCCCCCTATAAAATCATCTTACTAATAGATGCCAAACCTTTTGCATAAGGACTGAGTTATCCCCCTCAGCAGTGATAGAAGAATGAGACCCTGCAATAGCAGAGCCAAATCTATTGCATGACAGGTAACCCTGGCCACCACACCTCTCACGACCAACAGAGGCAGCCTTGGCAATATGCCACCCTGTTAGAGCCTTGATAGCACAGCACATTATTATAACATCACTGTGATCAGAGCCATCAGAAGCCTACAACACAATTGAGACAATATATTTTTAGTGATTCAGTAAGATGACAAAAGATCTGGTTACTAGAACGAAACATACATGCTTTTTTAAAATCTTTTGAAAGGTTTGGATGCATGCAGTAACTTGAGTTAGTCCCATTGAGAAATCTTGATTACTACCAAGGAAAATTTATTTCAGATCTTATATACAACATAATATAGTGATTTGTATAGAAGTGCCATTGACAGAGGTTGCTGAAAAGCAGGTATGTTTTTTTAAGATTACCTGGTTGGCCCAGCGATCTTTGATATAGGCAAGGGCAAAGTCCAGAGCATAAGTGGTGGCCAGAAGTGGCATGAGTGCTCTCTGCTGAAGCTGGTATTTCAAGATGGGTGTATCAGAGAGGCCATCAGGCCCAACAGCCAGTCTGGTGGCAGAGTAGCGAATGGCAACTGAACAAACAGCTTTGGAGGCACCTACAGACAGATGATACAACAGGAAGTTGATGATATTTAATAGTAATGATGGTGACAATTAACATGGTTTTTGGAAATATGTTGGTGCTAATGTTGATGATGTTGGTGCTGATGATGTGGGTGCTGCTGTTGATGTTGGTGCTGAGAGGATGTTGGTGCTGCTGATGTGGGTGCTGCTGCTGATGTTGGTGCTGAGAGGATACTGGTGGTGATGATGTTGGTGCTGATGATGTTGGTACTGAGATAATGTGGGTGCTGAGATGATGTGGGTGCTGCTGTTGATGTTGGTGCTGAGAGGATGTTGGTGCTGATGATGTGGGTGCTGCCGCTGATGTTGGTGTAGATGATTTTGGTGGTGCTGATGATGCTGTAGGTGGTACTGATGGCGTAAGTGCTGATGATGATGTTAGTACAGATGATGATGTGGGTGCTAATGATGTTAGTGCTGCTGCTGATGGTGGTGTTATAAGTTAGCTCATAATGAAAGAACCAGATACCTACCCTGAGACATGCTGGCAATGCAAAGCCTGCCAGACAAGAGCTGGTCTGCAACTGTGAGGAAACGCTTGCGGATGCTTCCTTTGATTGAAGTAGTGTATGTGCCATCCTCCTCTACTTCAGAAAACACATTAAGCAGATTCTCTCTGGGTACTCGGACATTGTCAAAAAAGAATTTGGCATTGTCCACTCCATTGAGACCCATTTTATGTCCCATGTCATCAATTCTCACTCCTGGTTTTGTTTTGAGATCATGATCTCTGATGGGGACTAAAACTCCATGGATGCCTAAACAGGAAACACAGACCATGTTACAATATAATGCATAGAATGCTTGCAGTCTCTACCTCAGCAAACATCTATAAATCAAAGAAAATTGCTTTTCCATGAACTAATTTTTGGTGAGTGATTTGTGTAGAGTGGGTCAAGTTACTATAAGTACAAACAAATTGCTCCATACAAATAAGCACATGCAATAGAAATTTCCCTTGATTAATGGAAGTGGGTGGAAGAAGGGGCTGCAAGTAAGGGAAGCCATAAAAGTTTCAATACAAACATATCAGCTTAGACAGCTTATAACCAGCTTTAAAGGCTCATCATCAACTAGGAGCCTTTGCATCCCACTTTCTTTTGTTTTCAAATTGATCCATTGTTTTTCAGCTGCTCTGATTGGCTAGTAGGCCACAAAGGCTCTCGGTTGATGATGGGCCTTTAAAGAGCCCTTGTCAGTCATTCCTTTGTTATTGTTTTCATTCGATATAAGAAGACAAAATAATTACATGTTGAAACCTCAAATAACCATCTACAAATGTAATACTACATTCCCTAAATCGGCAGATGTAAATGGATGCTTTCTCTGACTGGTATATTGCTAGGCTGACAAAATGGAGGCTGAATGAGGCTCTTTCATATTACACACCTTGATTAACTCCATCAACATAAAGCTGTGCAAACACCACAATATGGTGGGCATGGCATGCCCCATTAGTGATCCAGTACTTCTGGGCCAAGGGTGAGGGTGTGTTGACGACAAACTCCTTGGTCTCTTTATCATAGACAGCAGTCGTCTCCATTTGCACAGCATTGTTACCGTAACCCAATTCTGTCAAACCAAAACAGCCAACCTCTTCTAGAGAATCTATGCCCTTAAAACAAAAATACAATGCATTGTGTAATGCAAGGAAACTATTCATGAATTCAGTAGCATTTCTTACCACCTCATACTAACTTTTCTTGGGACATACTTGAACAAGTTATTAACTTACTTCACTTACAGAGATATGGCGCCCAGTTTGAAAAGCCATTGTTCTGGATTGACTAGCCTTGAAATCATGTGAAAACACAAAAGTGTTTTTGCACAAAGTTGAGGCTAGTCCATACCTGTCAACCCAACTTCGTCAGAAATCTTGAGATTCCCCCTCATTAGGTGGGTATGAAACAATCCAGAGTGACAATGCGGGTGAAATACAGTAAATGTATGAACATTTTGCAATCATTATGCGGGTGACAGGCCTTAAAATTTTGTGACACCCACCTAATGCGGGTGAGTTGACAGCTATGCTAGTCAGTCCGGAACAATGGCTTTTCAAACTAGGTACCATACTTTGAATACGTTGTATTTTATGTGAAACTTTGTTGAAGTATTTTTGAAGTTGGTATCCTATGCACTTGCATTCAATTGTGAACCAGCCCAAAGATAATCACTGGCAAACCCAAGGAATTACCTTAAGCAATTTGTTGTGGTGCCTTTCTGTACCTAACTTGAGCACTGTACCCCCAAATAAGTTAAACTGGACAGTCATTTTAGTTGCCATTGCAGCATCCACAACTGCAGCAAGTTCATGAGCAGCAAATATCCACAAAGGGTTGTGTCGAAAGTCTAAAACAGATATAAAACCCTGACTGCACAACTTCTTGAGTCTTTGTAAAGCAAGATCTCTTTCCTCATCCAGGGAAATGTTGTATCGTGGAATCATGAGTTTATCTTCTGAGAGAATCTTACGGAATTGCTGCCTCTTTTCATGGTTATCGCCGTCAAGCAGGCGAGTCATTTGTCCAATTTCAAAGGTCGGTTTCCCCCATTGCTCTCGAAGTTTCTTGGGATCGCACTCCATGTCTGTGCTGAGGGCGGACGACACGAAGAAAGGACGTTGTATCTGAAGGCAAAGTTATTTATTACCACAATATTTAGCTTTCAAGATCAGGCGCTGATTACGAAATTGTATCTGAACTTTGTCTTGTTTTGGTCCCTCCCCCTGAAGTTCAACGACTCTTCTATATAATTATGGAATTTTACAAACAAAATACTAAACAAGAGTAAAATTTCTTACAAACGAAAAACAATATAGCTTACCGATTTATTTCCACTTCTAATCAGAGCACAAGCCGACCGAGAAATACCATTTTTGGTGGCGAAAAGGAGCCGTGACCTGGCTCCACTAAGCGCCATTTTGTTTCTCCCTCTGCCCGTGGGGAGGAGGGACAAAGTCCAAGGTCCAGCAGCCTCATATCGCAGGGAGTAAAGGGCGTGGGCTTCCTGTGGATTGTTTTCTCCGTATTGGTTTTCCTGTGGTAGAGGAGCACCGGCGTCTCGCTTCTTTTTCCTGATTGGCTGTCAGTCAACGGTCGGGAAATTCAACCAAAAACTTCGGCGATTTTCTTCTAAGTTTGTTTGGAAATTTTGCTGTAATGTGTGCTAGCTTCATATATAAACATTGTACGGGATGCCAACGGCCGGAGAGGCGAGATTATTGAAAATCCGCCGAGAAAACAAGCGCGAACAACAACGGTAGGGTCGTATTATGAAGTTTTCTGGTTCCCTCAGCAGTCAGCAGCGTGTTCTGTAGTTTTAATTTATTTAAAGCGTCCTTGTTTGTTGTCAATTCGAATGCGTACTGATACAAAAATAATGCTTTATTTTGCGAGTAGAAGCTACTTTTGATCTCCCTGCTTTACTTCTTTAAACCCTTCTTGTGTTTTCAACTTCGCAAAAGTAACAAGACAGAAATGGCCTCTGCTAGCAGTATCTGGAGTCGTTGAACTTTGCTCAGCTACTTTAATCAAACCATTTGTGTCTTTTGTAGAGGGAAGGCTAACAGTAAGCTTAAAAATGCTGTTTCTCCTAAAATAAAAGTAAAATTCCTCAACCAATAAAGAATACAAGAGCAAATTATGGCAAAGAGAATAAGGCCCCCATCACAACAAATCCGACAACAGCAACAAATCAGGTATGTCTGGTATATTTGAAGGATGTCAAGGGTAAAGAGGTATTCAGAGCCTGGTGCATTTAGCAGAGGCCTCGGCTCAGGCTCAAATACAGCAGGAAAGAGGCCTCTGCTAGTAGGATGAACTAGAGATCCTGCTAATGAATTCTACTTCTAACAAACTTTGGAAACAAATCTCTTGTCTGAAATTGAGTTTCTTGTTGAGATCAAAATCAGAGATTTACATCAACTGCAATTTGTCTGAAGTTCCAAAGTTTGTCTTAAAGTTGATGCCAAGTTCATGAACATCTGAACAAAATGTTGTTATCAAGCATGCAAATGATAAGGTAGTAGTGTCAATGCTGGCTTAATTTTACTTTCAGTCCAAGAGACCAAAGACATTGACCAAGACAACTAAAGCTAAACCTGCTCCAGACTTTTCTAGACTTCACTCAAAGTGGAACTCACAATTTCAAAAGGTGATTATTATGAAGATCAAGATCATGACCACAGACTCAAAAAATGTATACCCTGTTTGACCAGAAGCTCAAAACCCTACCCTGTTCAGAGTGGATCATCCCTGTGTAGTCTATATATGGGAGTACCTACCCCTCCATGCCCATCAGTGATTCTCAATGTTACCTATCCGCTGTGTGGCACATAGGGCCTCCACAGATCGCCTCCATCTCTCTCTATCCGGCGCCACCACTCCCACCTCATTCCATGAACTCCAGCCGCCTTCTCCCCTTTCCTTCTCCACTGTCCTTCTCCATGTTGTTTTGGGTCTCCCCCTTCGTCTTTTGCCCTCAACCGCCCACAACATTGCTCAATGAACTTTAGTAAAAATCAGTACAGTCTACATCAATGTGATTTTATTCCTTTTATACAGGGCAAAGCAGTATCAAAGAAACCCAACACCAAGGTAATGCAAATAGACTGTGGAATTTGAAATGCAACAAACATGAAACCTTTTCCTGATGAAAATGTAAAAAGCATAATATGTTATGAGGCAACTTCTCCAACCTTTCCTGCAATTGGTGTCTTTCCCATATTATACTCTACTCTATGTGAAAAAACATTTTTGGCTTTTGTTGGACATAGTAACAGTAACTAGGGAGGTAGAACAATGAATGCAGGATTAGTGAATTATCAGTAGCACAAGATGACACCTTCTGCACAGTCCAGCATAGGTCTGTACATGTGTTCTTTCTTGAATTTTAGTTGCTTCTTTTTTCAGGTAGATGCATTTGTCCTTGGTGAACAGAATAAGCAAACTTATGGTGATGGTGATTGTGATGGTGAAATTGAGTTTGAGGTTGATGATAATGCACTCCAAGGAATCCTCAACCACACAGGAATACAAGTATGTACTATTATATTAAAAGTTGCTTTTAAGTTTTGAAAAATTGGTCATTTATTTTATTTTATTTTATTTATTATATTCTAGGTTGAAGAGATTCCTGTGGCACAACCAAAGTCTCGAGCAACTATAGCAGCACCAGAAAAATGGTACTGTTCTACTATTTATGCACAGACTAACACCCTTGTGGCTGGTTTACATGTAGCCTGCATAGCAAGCGTTCCCAGTAAATTTCAGGACGAGAAACTCGGGCGAGATTTGGGGAAAGGAACCGTTCCCTTCCTTCCCTTCCCCCTCCCCGTCTGTCCTTTTTTGTGCTCGCCCCATTTTCGCATGGCCAAAAACTCGCTCGTTGAACTTCTTGCCGCTTTCTCCTCTGTTTCTCTGCTTTCTTTTCCCTAAAAACACATGGGAACGCTTGCTATGCAGGCTAGTTTACATGCTATAATTTGTTGGGCTGATCTATTGTAAGCTTCATTCAGTTATGACCAGACAGTCAATGACAAATCTGTGGCATTGCATCATATTGTTTTTGTGTAGGGACCGATTTTCCTTCAGACAAATCAAGCATTCAATAAAAACGACTGGCCTGATAATCAAATTGCAGGTGTCTAAATCAACCATTAGAAAACCCATAAACATTATAATTTCTCTTAAATTATATAACATAAGTTATTTTACAAGTTATTTTAGTACCAAGGATTTTTAAATTTGCTATATGCCATTTTTTCTTTTCAGTTTTCAAGGAAGTTTCCCAGCAAGTTTTGTCAAACGAACATCTATTTATTACACTGGAGAGAGAAAAACCCACACCCAGCAACCCAAGCCCTTGACATTGGCAAATTCTGGTCATGTGACAAGACCTGCTGCGCTCCAGCCTCATCATGATGTCCAGTCTACTCAAACATTAAAAGCCAAACAAGTGACTTTTGCTGGACAGGGTGAGCAGGGTTGCTTGTTTGTTAGATTTCTATTGTAATTTTGACCAGGGGTGGATAGAGCGGATTTCACATGACTGTCAAGACTTGTTATGTAATTGCGATTGCTTTGCGTTCTCATTGGCTGCTCGTTTTAACCAGCCAATCAAATTCTGTAGTAAATACAATTGCATAATTACTTAGTAATTGGTTCGGCTTGTGATTGGCTGAGAGAAAAGCCATTTAGTAGCAAGTGGTGATTTCTCTCGATTCTGATTGGCTAGTGATTGCTCAATTGCAATTGTTTTCACGACAGTCATGTGAAATCCGCTCTAAAGGACCAATGCATGTGCACCATGAGATGATAATATTTTCGACAACCCAAGTCCCAAATGGTCTGTCTCTACATTTTTGCAGGGGATAGTGATGATGAGGAAATCAGCTTCAAGCCAGACAACCAAGCGTTACAGAGCATCCTTTCTGGGTTTGGGGTGGAAGGGTACCAAGCGCCAGCCCGCCATACACTTGCATCTACACGCTTTGGTTCTTCATTAAGGGCAGCCACACGCCACAGTTTCCTTGATTCGCAGGTGAGTGAGCAGATATCTGTGATTTGAGGGCAGTTTCAGTACTGGATAGTCTCTGCTGTGAAATAGTACTTCATGAGCTGTGTCTCACACCAGAGAACAGGGGCGTAATTACATTTACGGGGTAGGGGTGTGTGTGGCTCCTGTTTGGGATGGAAATTTTACTGAACAAGGAAAATAAAGAAAAATGCTCATCAATACATTTTCAGTAGTTGTTCCCCCTCCTTTCCCAGTTTTTGGTCATACTAGAAATTGAAAAAAATCTGGGGCCTTAGAAACCATGTCTGCCGAAATCTATGGTATTTCACGAAACGAAACTTCTCATTTCAGAAGAGACACAAGTCAAAGCACACTTCACGAAAAATCACCTTGTTAGACGGTCCACAGAAAATCATAAAAACTTTCAATAGTTTCTGCCATTTCTTACAGAGCACTGAACTATCTCGTATTGAACTGTTGTGTATTTTTTCTTTGTAGCCAGCCAAACGGACTTCTATATATTACACCGGTAGCAAGAATTCCTCTAAGCCGGCCCGTTTAAGTTCTGTGACAACAGCTATAGAGAAACCGTCCATCCCTTCTCAGAATGCACTCACTGTCAAAACCACATTGGATGTGCCGAACCCCTCTCAGTACCTACCAGGCTCTACCGTGGTGGGGATCCAAGGGGATTTGCCTGTATCTCGAAACCCTCAAGGTAATGAAAATGCTGAATCACATATTTATTTTTGTATCTCTCCCACCAGGTGTCTAGCCGAGCGAAATCCGACACTTGTGCCTCGCGCGCGAACTCGCGCGACGCGTGCGCCAAAAATGGCGGGAATGTAGACGGAAAATTTCAGGCAAACAGACACACTTTGGCACAGACACATCGGAAATATATAGAGGATATTACACGGTGGCGCGAAGATATGAGTTTTATTTTCGAGTGGCAAGAACAATATTTTACGAATGAGCGCAGCGAATGAGTAAAATATTGTTTTTGACACGAGAAAATAAAACTCATATCTTCAAGCCACCGTGTAATTTTCTTTTTTTTTATATAGACCAACCAGAAAAAAATATTCCAAATTGATTTCCAAGCACTTTTGTTTTGACCGATATCCTCACTAGTGAGGATATGGAAAATATGTCACTGAGGACCCGGATGTGGCTTCGTATGAGATCTACGAGTGGCGTATTTCCCAGTAAAACACTCGTGTCTATATAATAAATTCATAGATTATGCTGTCAGGACTTTGACTGGGAATCGGTGCTTTTCATTTCAGATCCGCCTCCCTTATTTCATGTAGCGAACGATGACAAAGCAAAGACGGCACATGAAGATAGACCAATAGTTACCCTGCCAATAGTTACCCAGCCAATAGTTACCCAGCCAATAGTTACCCAGCCTTCCGTCAAGTCACTCGATCCGTTCCTGACACCACGCCGTCGTTTGGTGAAGACCCAGTCTACCACGCCTCAGGTCCAAGTCCAATCGATTTTGAAGTCATCTAAACCTAAAGTTTGTTGGGAAGATATCCTTACACCTCATCGCAGTGTCGCGAGAACCACGGTAATATGCCTAATAAGTCCCCCCCCCCCCCCCCAAAAAAAAAAAAAAACTGGCGATTTGTCACGCAACTTTGTGTGGCCAACCTTGCGTGACTGACCCTTGTAACCAGCAGTTCTGCAGAAGGCGTGTTACCCGAAACAACTGTAATTCCAAATGATAAGTACAAAACATTTTTGGGGATAATTTACATAGCTGTTAGTGATTCTAGGTTACACTAAAGCCTTGGCTAAACTAAGACACATGTAGCGCGCAACATTGTAGCCGGACACATGTTTTCCAATGTAGCCAAACGAGAAACATTGGCCGTTTTCACACTAGAAGACGAACAAATCGTATATGTCGTATAATCGTAATCGTAGGTCGAACTTTGAACAAATCGTCTATGAAAAATCGTTTTCCTCTAGACGGTCAAACAGACGAACAAATTTAGACGATTTGTTCATCTGAAAATTTGTCCGTCCCGTTTTCACATCAGACGATTTGTTCGTCTTGAGACGATTTGTCCGTCCAGACGATTTGTTCGTCTCTGTGGAAACGGCCATTGTTGCGCGCCACGAGATTTGTAGCCAGGACACAGAAATGTGTCTTCGACAGACAAGAAAGAGACATACGCGTGCGATGTTTCCCTAGTTAAGCCACTCGGGGAAACATGCAGGACACAAATTTTGCGCGCTGCATGCGTCCTAGTTTAGCCGTAGCTTAACTCTAATGCATTATACATTCGCATATTGTCCAGGGACTGTCCTCTGCGGGTTCCCAAATTAATATTCGCTCAGCGTCGAGAAATGTGCCCTCATGTATTGCGGAGCAACTCCCTTCCACACCAGGTCTCGCTCAAAAACTGTTCTTCGATGATGAGACGAAGGAGCATGATATCTCAACTAATCAGGTAAACGAGTATGAAAATACATGGTATACTTGTATAATGTTATGCTTGTTTTTGTTTAGGAGATCTACTCTGCGCGCGCTCAAAGTTTCGCCCTCATCCCCTAGAGACGGTGACTTTTCTGTGAGCGCGCCCAGGGTCGAGAAGAGCAGCGGAAACGAGGAGCGTGGAAGAGGAGAGGGAAATGCCCCGTCACGCCTTTTGGTCCCGCGGAATAGCCTTCAAGCTTTTCCTCTAGGACGAGCCAGGACGTTTTAACGTCTCCCGTTTCTTTCTCTGTCCGCGACGTTCTGGGTCCCTTGGGGTGCAATTTCTGCTGGAAATCGTTCGTGTTTGGCAATCGCGAAAATGTCTCATGGCTCGGAAAAGTGAATCACAATGCCATGCTTATATTAGCCTGCGAGCCGGCTCTCCAGTGGGTTTTCCAGAGAAGAATTCGTTAGGGCGCGCGCGGGGTTCCTGTGGCGTCGGGACTCCTGTGTCGCGAGCGGAGAGAGAAGAAAGTGACACAGGAATCCCGCGCGCCAAAAAAATCGAATATCCGAAAAAAACCACTGGAGAGCCGGCTAGCAGGCTATGCTTATATGCAATAGGTGCTTTCATGTCTGACCGGGTATTCATGTGTTTGTCTTTGCCAGATGGAAATGCAAGAACTGGAACGCCAAGCTTTAGAGGATCTGAGACAACTAGAGCTAGAAGAACAAGCAGGGTGCTCTGTCCAACAAGAGACACCCTACCTCACCATCGCGCCGTCACAGCATTTAAACAACCCCGTACAAGCGCCATCGCTTCTAACACGCTCTCCTGCACTCTTTATACAGTGCTTTCCTTCCAACCTTACTTCAGTTGGTGTTACCTATCCACCCGAATCAACTCTGCCAATAGCATTCGAGTATACCCCTTCGAGGGGTCTAGTGACAACGCCAAGAGGTCTCGCTCTAAGCGCGCATAAACCACATATGACCACAGCACCAACGCCACAGTATGGTATGCGCACAATGACACAGCCCAATGTCGTGCCTTTAGTTGTCCCGGAAAATAGACGAGTAAATTCTGCTGGAGTTTCTCTGCCGACTACCTTTCTCACCCCTACTCCGCTTCGAACACCAGTACGAGGCCCTAACGTGCATGCTAAACCTGATGCTGCTATTCCATTTGGGCTGCTGAGCTCCGTTAAAAAGGACACGGGTAGGGAACCTCCCTATTATCGACCTGGTCGTACTCCCATGTTAGGGAGACATCCCGTGCGCCCGCCGGTCCCAGCGTGGTCGGATGTGCTTATTAGTTCAACACCTGCTGATACAGCGGACCACCCGGTGGTCGAAAGGGAGAAAGTTCAAGCATACGCAGAGCGCAATGGTACGTAGACGTTTGCTTTTTATACCAACGGTAGATTCATGTTCACAGCGAAAACTGCCTCAGCCCTGTCTCGGAATCACAAAGTGGACCACACAAAGTGAATCATCGTTTTATTTTTGGGATTTGTTATCCAAATATTTTGCTAAGCCATTCAAATCCTTGCCTTGATTTTCCAAGCACAATCGCTTGGCGCCGCGTTTTGCATTGTGCCGCGTGATGGTATGTGAAACCCAGACAAAGTCGTCCAACTGCACTTGGCGAAACAGGCAAATACTACCATTTGCGACATTCCGTTAGGCGTGACGCGACATTTAGGTTTTGAAAAGTTTGTATCGCAGACGTTTGTCAATCAAAACTTTTCGTTTCGCTATTTAAATTAAACTGCACGTGCAGGGATCTAAAACCTTTCATGTTTCCTGTGGAAACTTTAAAGTTACACACCAAAATCGAAGCAAAATTACTGAATCTGGGCATTTTTGACAAGAAAAGGTACTAAATGTTTTCATTTCATTCAACTTAGGATGACTTTTGGTGAAAAATAAGATTATCGCGACAGAAACAAAATTTCAGTATGAAATTTGATCCTGATTAACAAAGTTTCGCGGAGAAGACAAAAAGTTTTGATTGACAAACGTCTGCGATGGAAACTTTTCAATTCACGTCGCAAATGGTAGTAATGTGAAGGTGTAAAGGTGTTGCATAAATCATCGGGGAAGGTTTTTGTTCTTCGACCGTCTCAACTTCATCCCAGTGAGTTTGCTATTCTTCACTCTGTGAGTTTATTGTGCGTAACAATAAAATGTCCTCTCTTTTGTGATCATTGTTCCCAGGAACTGTTGCTGCCGAGAACCAAAAGCTTGCAATGATAAATGGTGCAAACATTCGTTTGGATGGAATTTGTACTGGTCAAGAAGCTAGCCTTGACACCGCCCAACCCTTCACTGGGAAAAGTTCTGGCAAAAGTGCTTTGTTTGAATATAATAATACTGTGAATAGTAAATCGCCAGTAGCTAGAGATTTTAATGTAAGAAATGGAAAGTCCAGTGCATTTAGGTCAACAATTTCCGCACAACGTCCGACAAAGTTCAACCCAACACTTGGAGATCTACCGCGGGGAAGCCCAAGCAATAGTTCGGGAGATCTGTCAATCACAAGCGCTACCCGTCCTTTGGTGAATTCTGTGCCTCTTGCAAGCTCGGTGGATTTGACTACATCCCTGACAGAAAGTGCATTACTAGACGCTGAAGTGACTTTGTACACAAGTCTCGGAGGGAGGTTGCGGCGAACCGAGACACGAAAGAGAGAACTCGTGAACCCGTTAGTGAAGACGTTTAATGGCTGTCATGCACAGGTGAGCGTTTTCTCTCAACTTAGGCGTATATTTAAGCATTTAAGCACAACTTTCTATGACTTTATCGGCGCAATAGAGCACGCGTGATGTCGGGAGAGACACGCGAACGTTGTATGTGGCTCGTGATTTTAAAGCGTTTCGAGTGTCTCCTAACATCACAAGTGCTCTATTTGCCGATAAAGTCAGAAAGTTGTGCTCTAATGCTTTCATGATATAGCGGGGGGACCCATTACTTTATCGGTGTAATAGAGCATAGATAATAATAATATAATTAAATAATAATAATTTTATTAGATGATAATAATATTATTAGATAATAATATTATTATTATTTACGCCCGTATCTTGCTCAATTTCGAGCCCTGCAGACATCTCGCAAAGTGAGGCACGCGATTCCCTTAGGTTTGCTTGTTTCCGTATGTTTCGAGATTTAGAGCCAAATTCGTAACGTGATGATCCAGTGTCTAGAATCAGTGTCCTGTTTTCGGCAATTCTGCGAGGCGAGTTTAGAAGGCTCCAACCACCCCCACCTTTTTCTATACCTCGCGTGGCACGGCTTTGGCGGCTTTAATCAAACCTTAGAAGCAGTGAAAACAAAAAAAGGAAAGATGAAATTCATCTTTCCTTTTTTTGTTTTCACTGCTTCTAAGGTTTGATTGACTGCAGAATTGCACGGAAATAGCTCGATCTCTTTCAACTCATTATACCGGCATTTCTTAGATCATTTTGATTCTTCCTTTTCAGTGTTTTGCCCCCGTGTGCCATTGCAGTGGAGAGACGCCTTGTCAAACACATCCTCTCCGAGATCTGTTGTGATAGGCGAACTAACCGTCGGTGGATTGCACAAGATTGCTCCCCTTAGATTTATTGTGAACATTATTTGTGATGGGGATCCTGTGGAACACTTCTTCTCTCCCCGCACCACAGGGAGACCAAATCCCCACGGCAAATAAAGAGGCAGTAGAGCACCATAGAATGTAAATTACATAGCAATGATGATAATCACAAAAACATTGTTAGTATTTTGTAAATAGTAAATTTTTTTTATAGTAAAGAGGCGTGCCAAACTTCGCAATGATTTTATTATGTGTACACATGTCACTTGCAATATCTCTAACTAGATCTTTCGCGTAAACGTTTTACCCCTGGGGGCTAGACTTTAGAATACACTGCAACCCCGTAGAAGATAGCTACTGCCGTGGCCCCGCGGTGCGGCGGTCAAACTATTATCATGGTAAAATATCACAATAAACTGATAAAGTATCTCGATGTTTTATGTAATATTTCAAATCTTCCACGGTGTGGTCCCGCTGTCCCTCGGTGCCGTGGTCCCGCGGTGCGGCGGTGAACCTATTAACATGTAAAATAACAATAAATTATCTCGCGTCTGCCACGCTGCGCTCCCGTGGTCCCGCAGTCCCTTGGTGCCGTGGTCCCGCGGTGCGGCGGTGAACCTATTAAATGTAAAATAACAATAAATTATCTCAAGTCTGTCACGCTGCGCTCCCGTGGTCCCACGGTGCGGCGGTCAACCTATTAGTATGTTAATTATATAGCCAGCTCGAAATCCCATTGTGCCGGCAGATCGATTTTTCTTGAATCGTCCAATTATTTTTTAATTGGATCGCACGCGCTCTAATTGGACAGTTCGAGCTAAAATTGGACAGTTTGGGTTTGAACATGGATGTTATATAATTAATAAATAACAGGACTCCATGCTTGTCCAATTAAGAAAAAAATGGATGATTCCTCGGAACTCCAAATTGGACTCGGCCTGCGGCCTCGTCCAATTTTGGAGTTCCTCTGAATCATCCAATTTTTTCTTATTGGACAGCATGGAGTCCTATTATATATACAAATCTAACAATAAATTATCTCAAATCTGCCACGGTGTGGTCCCGCAGTCCCTCGGTGAAATCATGAATATTCAAGTTATTACGGTCCCATATTTCAAATCTGCCGCGGTGCGCATTTCAATCGCACTCTTTGGACTGCGCCATGGAACAAAAATAGGCAAATAAGATACTTATGTGGAAATTCAATATAGTTTGAAGTTTTGCGTGAAACGATTGGGAAAGCTCTACCGTTCTGACTATACCCGTCTAGGATGGACTATGGGTTACTCACTGCCTGCGTTTGTCCGTAGCACTTCATTTGAAAACTCTGCGAAAACTCGTTAAGGTTTTAGGCCTTATCACGGCTTCCGCCGCCATTTTGTTGGGTACGCAAGAAGTGATATAATTGCGAAAATATCAAACATATCGACAAAATATTAATCATACCATTGAGATAGTGACTTAAAAAGGTTGCATGCAAAGTTTGGAGATTATAACCATACCTGCCAACCCCTCAGAAGTCAAAACCTGGAGACTGGCCATGAAAAACCTGGATATTGGGGTCCAAACCTAGAGATCATCGCCGCCGAAATAAGTCCAGAATACAGATGCATGTGATGGTGACTACGTAAACTGCGCAAATATACACCGCGATTCGACGAAATTTGAGGTGACTTATTACTTGTCTGATACCCTGCGAGCAGTGATTTCCTCCTCTCTTAGGCCGAAGAGAGGAGGAAATCACTGCTCGCAGGGTACTTGTCTGACTGAAAGCTTTTTGAATTGATAGAAGAAACCTTTGAAACTAGTCAACGTGAAACATTTGAAGTAAAGTTCGTATCTTGCTCAGAAGAAAAGTTACAGGGTACTCGTAATTTTACAGAGGTTCACAGTGTGGCCCTTAGCCATATAAACGCCTGCAAAAAAATCACGTATTCGCGGGCTCATAACGTCGCTCCTAAACAGGCTACAACCCCCAATCTTGGCAATTTGACTACTTTCAGAGGGATCTTTCATTGGTTCAAAAGGTTTTCCAATCAGACAAATACAAAATCGGGAGGCTGCAGTCGTAGTATCGGGACTCCTGTGGTTTTTATTGTACCCGCTGACCAGGCGCGGCTTCACTTCGCACAAGAGAGAGAAGGAACAATGGTGTTGAAAAGTTAGTGAAAATGAGTTGAAGATTTCTACAAACTGTCCCCACCATGAGTGGTATGACAACCCTACAACTCGTGCGGAATGTCTGCTTAGCAGGTTGGTTCGATTTTGCCCTTTGTATTTTGCAACATTGCGACTGCCAATTTGCTTTGATTTGAGTTGGATTTGTTCCACTTTCTTACCAAGGTTTTGACTTTTTTACTCAATTTGTTTGGTTACAATAGCTGCAGTTGGTGGAACTGGGAGTGTTGTTATCAACACTTGGAAGAGAGACAAGAGGAGGGCCAAGACCTTACTAGGCTACACCACTGCAGCAGGTTATGCATGTGTCAATGTAAAGACGGAATGGGGGGAGTCGGGCTGAGGTGGGGCATTTGACTTTTTTTCCAATTTTTTGATCAAATTCCTGTCTCTCGGGTCTGGAAAGCAGTTCAAATGACATGAAAATTCCTTACCTGGGGATACATCCTGCTGCGAATTTTCTTGGGATTTGGTAAGCTTTCATGATCGCTAAACACTCGATCGAACTTCTAGATCTCTGGCCCATGGGAGAGACGTCCAATCGAACGATCAAGCTTTTAGCCACCAAAGAAAGCTCCCAAATCTCAAGAAAATTAACACAAGATGTACAGCAATAATAAACACAGAGTAAGTATGTTTTATTTCTCGTTTAATAACAAAATATTTCCTACAAATAATGACGACTTCATACAGGTTTTCGCTATCCTGTGAGTTTAAACAGGATCGATAAAATCATGGCACGAACACGGCTACTTGAAGTACGAAATCGGCTTTAGAATCATTCAAAATGAGTGAAAATACTCTTCAAAGATTAGAACAGATACATACAATGGCTACAGCGGTATTGAGGTAAAAATAGAATAAAATTGCATACGATTACCTGAAATCTTGACTTCACGTCCTTGAACACGAGGGTCCGCGCGAGATCCGCGCGACAAAATTCAAATGGCCCCAGTCCCCTGCACAGGCATATTCAAATGTCCGCACTGTAGGGCAAAACTTGTAGTCAAATTCCCCAGAGTGGGGATAGTGGAGGTGCTCAAATGCCCCACCTTAGCCCGACACCCCCCCTCTCCGTCTTTACATTGATACATGCATTAGGATAGAGTTCGACAAGCAGATTTTCATATGATCAGGGTGGTAAGGGGGAGGGTTCCCTGCTAGCAGAGGCCTCTTTTCTCTGCATTTCGCTGGCTGAGGTTCGCGAGAAAAAGAGACCTCTTCGCTGGATCAAAACTCGCTTTGTTTTGCTGCCTTCCACAACCTTGGACGGTTTGCTGACCATTTCCTGAGCCCACTATATGTGCACGCATATCTGCAGACGTTTTCTGCTGGGGGGCTCAAATAATATCAATGGAAAATATCTGTAGATATGCGTGCACATAAAGTGGGCTCAGGGAACGGTCAGCAAACCATCCAAGGTTGTGGACGGCAGCAAAACAAAGCGAGTTTCGACCCAGCGCGAACCTCAGCCAGCAAAATGCAGAGAAAAGAGGCCTCCGTAGCAGGGAAGGGGGAGAGGGTTACGTATCCCATTTCTTGAAAAATAAAACTGAAGCTGTTTCACAAACCCCAAATTCAGCTTTTCTCATTTCATGAATGCAAAAAAAAAATGAAAAATGGCAAATCATCCTTCACGAGTCGAGTGTCCTTGACTTCTGGTTTAGTGGAAAAAATAGACCATTTCACGTTTCTTGACCAACTAAAATGGTCAATTCTTTTTAAAAGTTAAAATTTAAAGTTAATTATTTATTGTCGATAGACACAGGCAGTGGTTACCCCCAAGCCAGGGGCTCATTGTTGAAAGCGCTTGACATGAAAGTATATTACGAATCCCAACTGACAAAGAGGCAAACCAGTTGGCTATCTACGTACAAGCATGGCTGAGAAGTCAATCCTTGCATAGCAATGTACAACACTGAGAAAGAAATCCTGTTAGTGGTTGGGACTTGAACTGAAGTCTGATGCACGAACTGTAGAATCACCCTAAAAATGTTACATTACAAAATTTCTTTGTATGACACTAAACTTGCTATGCTCTTCTAATTGTTTCAGGGTTGTGTGGTGTTAGTATAGGGTATGCTGTAGCAGCAGCCAAGCGCCAGAATGTCTACTATCATGGCTTATTTGTGGGAGGAAACTATTTTATATTGACTGGCACATTTTTAGGTAGGCACCAGTAGACATTACTTTCTGTCAGTCAATGAAATAAATTGTAAAATTCTGAGGAATAATCCAGTTGAACTGAGCCTGAAGTGTCAAACCAAGTGATGGACCTACACCAGAAACTAATTTTTCAGATTGTAATTTATTTAGTAAAAACATGCTGTGGTAATGTTTCTCTCTGATGATAGAAGTATTTATTAAAAACAATTCTCATAGTAACAGGGTTGTACAACTCATGGAAAGCCTGGAAAGTTGAGGATTTTTATTACTTGTGGAAAGTCTAGGAGAACCCCACTGATTGTTCTGGAATATGCCTGGAAATATTTCAATGAGTGATTTCAATAATCTAGATTGCATAAGCCTTCATCAGGCATACATATCGTAAAAAGTTGCCAAAGTCAATAAAAAATCCATCTCATCTTGTACTTTCAGTTTCAATGTTTCTATTTCATAGTTCTTTATCTTCATTACTACCTCTTACATTAATTTTCTTGCTCCTTAGTTTTCAGAGATGGCATTCTATCAACATTTGGCTCTGGGAGACAGCAACTACTGGTGAACCAGCATGAGGAATCCAACTTGCGAGTCCTGCTGGCAAGTCAGCCAGTACCCATCATGTTTGCTAGCTGTGCTGCAGGGGGACTACTGGGATTCTCTTCTCCTTGTTTTCTTGTAAGTTCAATATATTTGATTTGAATGCTTCTTAGAAATTTTAAGTTTCTTAGTGAGCAACTACAACTATGCCTTAAATACTATTTTCAGTGAAAATGGCATGTAGATATAGGAGAGCAATGTCTGTTGTGTAATTCCAGAAAAAATCCATACCCCCACCACAGAGGAATTTGACAATTCCGGGAAGTAGGGTGTAAATGGGAGGTCAACACCACATTTTCCCATAATCACTGCATTTTTCACTGGAAATTTTAGGGTTAAATTCCTTCCATGGTTACCCTGCGAGCAGTGGTTTCCTCCTCTTTTAGGCTGAGGGCGAGCAAATGAGAGGCTAAGAGAGGAGGATAACCACTGCTCACAGGGTATTCCATGGTGGGGGTATGTATGGATATTTGCAGAATTGTGTATTTCATTAGTGCATAATTTAAAACCTCTAAACTTTTCAGGGAGAGGAGCATTGCCAGCAGCTTTACACTTGGTACAGGGAATCGGGATTGCTGCTTTAGGTAATGTATGTATTGTGTGCTAGCCGTTACCAGCAAACAGCATCAAACAATTATACCAGAAAAAATGCAACTGGGGAGCAGCAGGTGATGTTTTCTTGACAATCTAGGTGGTCAAGAGTAGTGGTTTAGTACTTGTGCTAATTACTTGTTGTTCTATGAATTATACTTTTCTGTGAATTTTTGGGAAAAAGTTAAATATGTTTTATAGAATTGAACTTTCTATTGCAACCAAAAGAAATAAACTTAATTTTCACTATTCCAAATGGAAACTCACTTGCCACTACTCGGTAACTACTGCTTCATTAACCTTCTTACTTTTTTTGTAATAATTGTTTATTTGTTATTAGTATAAATGTTCATTTACATTCAATGTAAGGTTATGTGCTTGTCATATGTAAAATTGTAAATAATAAAAAATAAACTAGCAAAAAAAATTCCCTCAAAAATAAATATATAAATAAATAAATAATTCTGCACAAAACTTTGTTTGCCTAAATACAAACTGATTTGTTGTAGGCCAGTTTGTATATGACCGATACAGTATCTGGAAACTAGAGAAGAAGATTCAATATAACTACCCTGAGCTTACTGGAACTAGAGTGGACAAAATTGATGAGTCAGAGGTGAGTTATGTTTGAGGATACAGTTTACTTCAAATGCCTCCCTCCCATTTAGTTGTCATTGAAAACACCATTTGTACCCTCAAGAATGAGGTTGGGGAATATGGGACCAGTGAAATTCTCATATCCAGAAATTCGTGGCTCGTCACCTTGCGAAGTAAGACTCTGGTAACAGCCACTGTAGCCTGAGTATCAGGCGGAATTTTATTTTTCTGTGAGAAAATGAGAGGAAAAATAGAATTACGCCTGACACAATCACTTGTCGCGGCGCCTTCCACCCCCTTCAAGGCGGCTGTCAAAATCATATCAAAAATTGTCGTCAGCTGTCATCTAGCGTACAGCATCGGCGTTGATAAATTAGCGTTTGTCAAAAGCAGTTGGCAAAACTACTAGAATTTGAGGCATGCGGTCTGCTCTTCTTTTACTTGTATAGCAGGAAAAAACTGTATTCCAGACTCTACATCATCTTCAAACTCTCTTTCGTCCATATTCCGAATTTGAATGGACGAATTTATTAAAATATTTGTGTTCGTGTTCCCGAAAGATTCCTCTCTCCCATTGCGGCTTGTACTCGAACGAGCAAACGCTTCCAGTTTCACTTCCGATTTAACTCACGTGACGCGTCCCTTTGTCTTTTGGCCAATCAGCGCAGCATTCAGATTCTGAATGTTGAACATGAACTTTTGAATGCATTTGTGTCAGGCCCTCCTCCCTCCTTCTCTCATTTTTTTTTCGAGGAGGGGGAGGGTCCTGATACTCAGGCTACAGCCACTGACCCCTAAAAGATACGACGATCATCCCCACCCCAAAAATATAGGAATCCCCCCGGGCCACTGACATGTGCGCAATAGTACATTGTGTGGTTCCAGAAATTATCCATACCCCCCTACGGAAGGGCAATGGAAATTCTGGGGGGTGGGAGGGTCAATTTACCTGATCATTTTCATACAAATACTGTATTTTTCCTTGGAAATTCCTGAGGGGTGGGGGGGGGATCACTTTTCAACACCCTTCTGTGGAGGGGGTATGGATATTTTCTGGAACCACACATTGTCCAACATTCAAAATCATTCAATCAGTGAAGGGCGCCTCAAATGGCTATCAACAGAGCCTACCCCATGAGGTAACAAACCAGAGAGCTCTGGATACGAGAATAGAGCCAGATACTCCGATGTTTTCAACAGGAATTACTTTTTGGGGGTTCAAGTGTTATATATTCAGGGATGTGACAACTTTCTATGTTCATTAGTATTCTTCAGTGGCAAAACAGGGTTTCACACATTTTAGCAATTTTCTGACCTTACATAGAAGTAAATTGGCCCAAAATGTCAAATTATGTGGGGAGGGAGGAAATAGTCCATTGTTTAAAATAGAACTTAGGAAGCCAAAAACGGCAGCAAACGCGTACTGTGATAGCTTAAAATTCCGTTTTAACAAAGATACATGGTATTCTTTTTCAGAAAGTTCATTGGTCTCAACGGCTTCATGCATTTCTGACTGGAAAGAGTTATTCCTCTCAACTAAACGACGACATCCGCCTATCAGAGATCCAGCTAGAGATTTTAGAGGAGGAAGAGCGAGAGCTGAAGAGTAAATTTGAAGAAAACTTAAGGGTGTACTGACATCTAAAATGAGCCCGTTGCTAAGGAAAATCAAAAATGCTCTAAAAAGCCTCAGAAACGGTAATTTCGTTTGATATTCGATACTTGGGGTCGTTACAAGCGAAGTTAGCATGGGATGACGTCATCGCACTCCGAAGTCACGTGACCATGGCGCTACAGAAAAAATCGAAAATCTCCAGAGGAAATGCATATTTTGACATTTTAAATATGTCCGATTAATTGTTTATTAAATGTGCTCAAAACCATGCATGCGCTTTAAAAAATGTTTTGAAACAAAAATGTTATGATTTTTGAAGGATATCTGAGAGCACTAAAATGTTCATAGCTTTCGCATTTCTAAAAGAAACGCTTATCCCATGCATGGTTCTAAAGAAAAGGCTGTCAGAATTGTATACTGTCAGACATCGTCTCAATTCGATTTATCTACCCTGAGATTTCCGCAATTGAAAGGAAACCGGAAGTTGAAGTTCTACGCATGCGTTGTAGGGCTTTAGAAGAACGAGTGGTCACTAAGCTACGCGCGTTCGAATGTCAAGAAATCGTACAAGTGATAGTACAATTCAGCCAAAAATCGCTCAGAAAATTAGGTTGTGCAGTTTGGGATCTACTGGATATGACAGCTTTGATACTTTACAACATTGCACAAGTTTTCTTACGTCGCTCTCGTGATATACGATTGAAAATACAGAGCTATGAGAATCAAGATGGAAGATAAACCGGGAAGAGAAGCTTGCATTCTGACTGGAAGGAAAACACTATACCAGGTAAACCTACATCTCGAAAAAGCTACAATGTTTATTTCACCCGTCATTATTATTTATACTGCCTTCACTTATACTTCCTTCAGCTTCACAATTTAATTTTCTGCGTATACGACACAGCGTAATGAATTTAGAAAGCAGTCACACTTGACTTATGTACACTCAATGCGACATTCGAAATGATTTCATACTACAGGCTCTAAGCCTGTTTGATTATCAGAAATTGTCTGGAAAAATCCAAGAGAATATTATGTTTACAGTGTCTCACGGTTCATTCACGCCTCGGTAATAAAACCCGTTCCTGGAATGACATTTTGTGATACAATTTTTTACCATTCTGAAAAAGCGGGTTTAACCTTGTTGTTTTCGGTTTGGTCTGTCTCTTTTTTTGTTTGATTTATTGTTTACATCTTTTGTTGCCACCCAATTTAGATAAGGCTCATTGATAAAAGAAGTCTGCCAATTTGTTCTGACAAACTTTTGACATTTTTCTTCTTTTAAGATATTTTTGGAATTCATCTCTTGTTTTGGCCCATGCCAGGTTTCTTAGCTGGTCATAAGTTAATCCAGATGAGGCAATTTTCTTGGCCAATGCCCCAGAAATAATTCCTTTGCCAAGTTTGTAAAGTAGATGCTTGGAAACACTTCTAACTCGTGCCATCTTCTGCCATGCAGCATTCTGCTGGCTAGACGTCCTTATATCCACCTGCGGCACCAAAGTGCTGAGCTCTGTTGTATAGAGCACTCTTCTCATTGCTCTGACATCTTCCAAGGCTCTATGTGCTAGATTTATAAAACACAAACCATATTACTAATTCACTTTTTGAGTTTCACTCATTGAGTTTCATATTGTGTAATTAAAGAAAAAATTACACCACCATCACTGAGGGTACATTTGAAATTCCAGAAGCGTTGGGGGGTCAGTCTGCCTGATTTTCCAGGGGTAAAGTTAGCGCTTAGGGTTTAGGAAATTTCTAGAGGTTTTGAGTGGTGGACTCTTACATATTTACAATGCTTTATGCCATCATTGCGGTCAAAATGTTGTGGATTCAGGATAACAGGCAAGGAAAATTCCCTCCCATGGAGGAATTGTATGGAATTCTTTGTCTGTGTGCTATTGTATTTTTTGCACTCAGGCAACTAACTGTCAACAGAATTAACTGTCTCGATGAAATTAACTGTCAACAGAATCACCCATAAGATTACCATTATACTCTTCATTTGGAAAATATGTAGCATACAGAGCTTCCATTCCTATTTTGCTTTCCTTTGTGATCCTTGAAGCAGATCCATTCTTCCTAATCTGCAATAATTATAAAGAAAATAGAAGTGGATTTCCTTTAAAAAGGGCATGGAAGTGCATGTGGTTAAATACACTCAATTAACACTGAAACCATGTATAGGTGTATAAGAAAAGCCCCAAATTAATTACTGCATACAACACCGTGCTATAAGGGCCGTGGAGCATGCATTCAAGTGGTGGGGCTTATAAGGAAGAATGTATCACGAGTGGTAGGGCTAAATACAAGAAATGTATGACAAATTCTGGAAAAGTGGTAGGGCTATAGCCCTACTTGCAGCCCCTCCTCCTCCGAGGCCCCTGTGCTAGATGTACATATTACACTGGAAGACAGAGATTACAGCAGATGCATGAAGACCAAGACCACAGATCATTTTGACATTTTGTTCTATAGAATGCTTTTATTCCCTGCATACAGTATTCATTATGATTGCTTTGAACTTTTACAAAACAATTTTTATAAGCACATTACATTTGTATTTAGTACCTGTCTAATGTGTGCAAGACTGTCTCCAAATCCAAATCCTGATAGCAGTTGTGAACTCACCAACCCACTGCGCCTGCTTATCTCGGCATACAGCATGGGAAAGTCAAACACAAAACCATTGTGTGCAATAAGGACTACCAAAAACAAAATAACTGTTAATTATTGACAACAAAATTGTAGCAATACATAAGCCTCGAGGCTAAGTTATATTTAACAAATAGATCTCATTTTGCATCCGTGTGTACTGTAATAGATACACAGATGACATCACAGAATGTCGTAATCAAAAAAGTATGCAACGAGACGCAGTCGAGTTGCGTGACTGTTGTTCATGACATTCTGTGACGTCTTCTTGTATCTATTACAGTACATACACAAAAAAAACGAGATCTGTTTGTTTTATACAACAACAAACAGGGATTTTTGACAACCGTGTATCTGTACTCTTATAGCAACATGGCTCTCGACCAATCAGATCATGCGATTTACTAGTGTTCTTGTATAATGCATTTTACAATGCAATATAATTGATACCACAAATTATACCTGGGTAGAACTGTGATCCAGTGTGATCTGTGATATCCTGTACAACTGCTCTTATCCAGGTAATAAATTGTGGAAGGACCTCTGAAAACTTGGGCTTCCCTAGAAGGTCTCTATTGGTCAGACCACACTTTCTTGTAACTGCAAAAAGTGATAACAAATAATATGCCATCTGTACAGTACACTGTACATTTGTTGCCCACATGAAATCAGGGCTCTGTTGTTTCAGTAAGATCATTATGTCTGAATTATGTTCTTACCAATTGGTTTGACTTTCTTTGATGTTTTGACCAATGATTGGAATTCTGTGGGTGCTTCATATTGTACTCCAGGCAGTGGCTGCACTGATGCTGCAATTTCTATGATATGGTCATCATAAATAGATCCTCCTGTTGTCTCACAGTCATACAAGAAGAACAGAGGAGAAGAGCTTGCTCCTTCAATCTCATCACCTGACTCATCCTCATCATCACTGACTAGAACAGATGTGCTACACACCATTTCTTCTTCATCTGAGTTGACTTGGCCTTCATCATCAGTGCTTTCTTCACTCTCTATATTACAAGAAGCATATCTTGTTGTCTGGGTAAATGCACGCAGGGATTCCATGTAGTTTTTCTCCTCCTCGTGTCTCTTCTTTTTTTTCTTTTTCCTTTCATTTCTAATTGAAGTTAACACATAATAGAGCTATTACTAAAAGTATTTACATTAAAAAAACACAATTTGATAATTTCTAGCTTGGAGTGAGGGGCACCCGCCCACCAATTTTGTAGTTTAAATTGCTGAGCAACCGATAAATATACAATAGTTGAATTATGTTTGGAATGTAATTATTTTTTTAAAATTATCTCACAGTCTGATTGGTTGTTTTTACCACAGTAAATAAGTCATGCAGACAACAATGCCTGCATATTTAGCTTGCAAAGAAAACCAGGTACCAAAATGTGGTAAAAATATATTGACAAGGGTATATAATGTTGTATCAGGTTTACAATATGCTGCGGTCCTGTGATTCTTAGTGTTTCTATTATGTTGTTCTTATTATTTTTTTAAGTACATGTACAATCAGTAGATTTCTCATTATTTGATACCATCTGCTAACATTGGCTGAATTTTGGATTGATTGATTGATATAAGAGAAGACCTGAGTATTGTATCCTTGTTGATGTGTAAGATTTTTGTACCTTTTCTTTTGATGGGCAGGGGTCTGGCGTTCAAGCCTCTGTTGCTCATAGCTGTCTTGCCGAGCTAACCAGAAATCAACTGCAGCTGACGGTAAGGGCATTCCAAGAAGCTTGAACAGCAAAAGCCTCCAAGCAGGACCAACATTCTTGAAGAAAAATATTTTTTTGGAATTCACATTGTACATGTAAGTCATTGTCTCTTTCTAGACTGAAATGGCATTTCTTACTGACGTCACCCTGCTGTGATGGTAAATATTGTTTCTAAAGAGTCAGAAATATTTTATTCTGAGTGTTCTTTTCTATTTTGTATCACTCTCCCAACATCCTTATAATTTGTGACTTTTGTTCTTGAAGAGAACAACATTGAATTGCTAAAATGCATACCTTGTGGGGAATTGACATATTTGTCTTGCATTCGTAGTGTGTTGCAGCTAGGTCAATTCGTTTGTCTCTAAAAGAAGCAAACAAAAGTTATTGAAATTACTATAATAATCCAGTCATGTTATATGATAGTGCAATTTAGAGCCCTGTTACAAATCATACACTTAAATTATGGGAAGAAATATACTATACTGATCAATGAGTCATAGCTGATCTTTCTCTTTGTTCTTGTGTACTGTACCTGTAGGCAAGGACAATACCGTGGTATCCCTCCACTACATTGTTGGTGAGATGGCCATCAGGGGTGATATACTCATCTGCTTTTGCAGCCATCTTTTCTAGCATCTCCTTGAAGGCTTGGACTTGTGCCTGGCAGGTGAAGGCATGTTTTGTTGAGTATGGCTTGCCATCGGGTGTTTCCTGCAAAAATATTTTGCACATTTTGTTGGCTTTTTGTGTCTTATCCCTCCATTGTTTATGTATGTGAACACAAGACAGGAACATTCAAGTGATGTATATATCAATAGAGTCAAAGAATGTGATTACATGTAGTACAGTATTGTAGAGATGAAGTGGTGTTAATTTGCTGGTCTAAAAGTATAGTAAAAAAAGAACAGCTGTTCATTAATAGTACATACTACCCAGCCAAAGTAGAAGAATAAACATCAAGAGAGATACATCATTCAGTTATATTGGGCAGTAGCTTTTAAAATCTGCACCACTTCCCTGTTGGAAGGGCAGGGTAGGCACCCCCAGTGCAGCCTGGAGTTTATGGGTTGGTATCATAAGGTAGGAGCAAAATTCCAGGGTGGGATTTCTAAATATGACATTTCAGGGTGGGTAAACATGAATATCAGGATGGTAATGATATGAAGAAATTGATGAATGAATTTCAGGATGGGTGGAGTCAACCCAGAATTTCCAGGGTGGGTATCTCACACAGGGGTCCTCAACAGGGCGGTTCTGATAATTAAATGATACTGCCCATACAGTGACTATTCGCCAATCATCATGGAACCTACGGCGACTAATTGTTTTAGTATAATTGCTCAAGTGATTCATAAGGTTTTTAGACAAAAATTGTTTTGTTGATTTTTTCATGATCATAACAAAACATGCACGTGCCCTCCAAATCCTTTCAATGTTATAATCACCAGTAGGTGATTATTAATAGGGAGGTGATTATATCAAGTGAAAACAAACCTATCGACCAATCAGCATGCAGAAATTCTTATAAGCACTTGAGTAATTTTATTAATTGCTGTTATTTGATTGCTGAACTGCTATAATTGCTGTATCAGCAGAGGACAAAACAGTGCTCAAAACTATGGTGATTCTGACACACATACCTTGGGATGAAATTGACACCAGATTGAAGTATGCACATCTTGGTAATGATTGCTGTAATTCAATATTGCATCTGCAAAATTGCCTATGGGATCACTGGACTCAAAAATCTCAGATGATTTGCACAGATTGCTGAGGCATTTCCTTGCATTTCGAATCATCGAATCAGTCATCCTCTTGCACTTCTTGCCTGATTCCTTTTTGCACTAAATAAAAATCCAGACCCATACAATATTAGTTTGAGTTTGCCTTTGAAATAATATATTGCAATGAATGAGACTTAACCCTTGTGAATGAAGTTGTCAATGTAACAATACATTATTTGTTATTGATCATCTTTAAAATAAAAAAAATCGTTACATTTGATTTCTTTTTTTTTTTGGAGAGACTAAAATCACAAAATAAGAATTATAGTTTGAAAAAAGCCTGCCTACCTTGCAGGGAGTCTTTTTCACCGTCTCAAGGTCTGAGTGAAACGATTTCGACTTGTGGTTACCACATATAATGATCTCTGCTTCGGGGCATTTTTCTAAGAGAATATCCTGGCAGGATGCATCCTGGTCTAAGATGCATGACTTGACTTTGAATCCAGCCTTTAGTAAGTCGTCGAGCATTTCCGCAAACATGTCCCCCTCAGCACCTCCACTGGTCCCAGCCCAATTGGAGCCTTGGCCTCTTTTCGTGCGGTGTGTGAATGCAATTACTTTTCCTGTGACTGCGTCATGGATTGTCGCCGAACTGTTGTTCGAATAGTGACCCCTTGTAAGATAGAAGCCGTCAAATTGGATTTGGATCTTCTCTTTGTCCCCCCTGCGAATCACCTCTTCTCGAGCCTCGCCCACACTCCAATCTGCGATTGCTTTCACGTTCGGTGCGATCATTTCGACTATGCGTAGCCACTGCTTCTCGCTGATTGTACTCACTCCAATGCTTCCCAGACAGTTAAAGTAATCTTTATAGTATTGTCCAGCCGTCAGAAAAGATATTACTACAAAATTCGGCAAGTAGGCGCGGGGCTTTTGTGATCCGAGCTGAACTGTTTCTGTTGCCAAACGAGTTGAAGTCAGACAGTAATCACATAACAAAGTTACTTGTACTTCCCCGCGACGTTCTCCTATCTCTTGACGTATCGCATTTTTACAAACACTACAACATGTTCCATTTCCTATTTTCTGAATAACGTCTGTGTTGGCGAAAAGATATTTTTTGTTCACATCGATTTGCAGGGAATTCTTCGTGAGGTTTTCTTGTTTATGCACGGCATTCGTGAATATCTTGTTTACTTCCTTGCGATAGTTTCCCGCGGCATTTGAATCGTTTTCCTGAGAAAGTTTTTCAACTCCGAGGCTTTCAAAGAGCTCTTCTAAATTTATTTGGCATTTATCTTTCAGCCCATGAATTGTTGGAGATAGAGGCGGAGTTTTTGCTGAGGATTTTCCGTGGCTCGGCTCACTCGGTTCTGTTTGTGTCCCAACACTTACAGTTTCTCGCTCGTTTTTATCGCAATTACAAATGCTGACTTGACAGCCAAATTCTTGGGAAATGGTCTCTTTGAACCAACGAGACTTGGCAGCATTTGCCGCTTTTTTCTTTACAGAAACAAACTTTTTCCCAGACATCGGGGCATGACGAAAATGTTTCCAAAAGCAAAACAAACTCTTGCCGGCCTGCGCCGGAAGTAAAATATTTTCCCGCCCAAACTGCGCGCGCGCGCGTCGAAAGCCAGCATAGCAACGTCAATGCCATGGCAACGGAATAAGTCAGTACACCCTTAAAATGAAGATATAAAGGAGTTGCATCAAGGCGTTGGGACAGGGAAGACTCTATCCAGACATGATATGGCAGCTATTAGCAAAAAAGAAAGAAAGACTGCCAAGCAAGTCGTGAACTATAGTGAAAGTATGGCAGCTATTAGCAAAACAAAATAAGAAAGACTTCCGTGGCGCCACGGAACTGGATGACCCATATAAATTAAGGGTATTGCAAGTTGTTCCTCAAACCAGGGTGCTTAGACTGCTTGCAGGCCTATTTTGACGAACGTTAAAAGAGAAAGAAGGGGTGGCAATCAGTGAATGTTATGCTTATAGTCATGATTTTTTTCCGGCTGTTCCGGTTAGGACAATTGCCCAGTTCCCAACATTATGGTTAGAATGAACCGATTTCAATGGTTTGTACTATTTGGTCGGAATACTAATTTCACCCCCAAACTCAGGTGTTCATGCCAGTTGTAATGCCCTATACCAAGGCAGGTTCCCACGGGTCCTTGAAAACCTGGATTTTAGAAATGCCCTTTTCCAGGCCTGGAAAGTCATGGAATTTTTACAAAACCTATCAAACTCATTAAAGTCGTGGAAATATTTTCCTGAAAAAAGAATTTGCAAGATGTGTTATCTTTGAAGCAAAGGCTACTCGTAATGTGCGAAAAAATGCATATTTCATTATGAAAAGTCCTGGAATATTGAAAGCCTAAAATCGTGGGAACCCTGCAAGGGTCTGGAAGTCTGTTTTGTTGACGAGTGGTAAGCACCCCCGATCACGGGTAAAGATGAAAGGTCGTGCTAGTCAAGCCACCGACACTCATATACTTTTTTTTATCAACCACTTCTATTTTGTAGTAGACTGAAGGATAGCTAAAAACTACTTTATGGAAGACAGGGCTGTGTTTTATTATCACTGGTGGAAAAGTAGGACTATCCTCATGTGAAGTTGTAGAGATAACTTTTAGGGATAACATACGTCACCCAATAAAGGAAACAGAGTTATGTGTTTGTCGAATGCCCTGCAATAGAATCTTTCAAGATGCAGCTAGCATGCGCGTTTTCCCGCATATCCATGGTAACGACCACTGACCATAGCTCGTTTCCTGTTGCCCTGGTGACCAAGCTCACGCGTGACGGTGGAGCTCCTCTTCCTCAATGCAGCCCTCCCGTTATTCTTACGTGACGTCTTCCTGTGTTCGCTCGCCTTTGCCTTGGCCGCATTCTTGTAAAGATCGAGCGGAGAGTTCTTCAGCCCAGACTTGCACTTCACGTCTGTGTAGATCCCCTCAGCGTAGCGCGAGTACTTAGTAAGTAGCGTGTCCAACAACTGGCCGAGGTACACCTGTAACAGCGCCATCATGTCCGCAGAGCGTGACACTAGTGCGCGTACCTTGCGTGACGCCAGGCTAATAGTACGTTGTGTGACACGTGGACCGTTGGGTGTTACTCTGTGAGCCCGTTTCTGGAGGCGTTTCCGTTTACGCCGCGGCACAAGGGGCCGATTTCCGGTCTTCGCTTTACCAAACCGCTCTTGCGAAAGACTCTTGGTCTTGCGCATCTTTGACTGTACTACCTCGCAGACTGCCAGTCGCTCTTGACTGCGTAAAGTCCGCTTGGGTCTCCGATCTATTATTATATCTTGCAGCAAATCACGGATTTCGTTCTCATTGAACTGGAGGATGACCTCTAGCAAATCGTTTGGCATCTGGCGAACTTCCACCGTAACCCGTTTTGCCATGTTCCATATGGGTACGGTGCATGCGCTTCCGTTCATTTCCGCTGCCCCGTCAGACAGTAGCGTGGACAAGGGACAGGTCCGCCATGCTGGCCCAGAGTTTACGCGCTGAACCACTCCATGAAACTCACCGCTGGTATCCCTGTGGATGGTCTGGCTAAGATTGATCTCCAGCGAATTTACCATGCAAGTTTGCCTCGTCAGCGAGCCCCATTCGACTAGTTCAAAACTCGCCTCTTCCTGTGGGTGTTTTTGTTGAGCAGCGATACATGCCTTTAGTTTTGATTTCTTCAGCACTGGTCGCTTGGTAACACGGAACTGTTTTCTCTTCGTTGTTAGCGAAGGGTACAGCTTGAATGACTGCACCTTCCTGTGCCGTCGAGATGTCCTGCGAGCCGGTGGTGGGGGTTCTGCGGTGGGCGTTGCGGGTTTCAGAGGGGTGATGACATCATATTCATTGAGTAAACCCTCCAGATCGTGATCAACCCACAGCCACTCGCTGCCATCATCGGCGCCTTCCTCCAGGTAGAATGGTAAGCAGCGCAAGAGGGGCACGTGTTCCGTGCCTTGTTCCCCCTGACTGAGCCATGATGACAGATAGCTCAACATGCTGGAGGAAGGAAACGCTGATCTCGCGCGCTCTGGACAACTGACAAAACAAGAGGACTAAATAGCAGTTCGCAATGAGCGCGCGCGATTTGTGACGACAGTGATCGATTCGCGCATTCCCTGGACACACTAATAATGAAATTAGCTAATTATCGGCTTCGATGGAGCGCGTATAATTATGGCATCAGTAATTGCAAATTTAATTCGCATCAACCATAAATCTGGTTGAAAATTTTGTGTAAAGTGATTATCAAGGAATACATAAAGATGCTCTCGCTCTCTATAAAATGGCTATCAGTTATCTTTAAGGAGTATTTCTTCTAAAAATGTTTCGATGGAATATTGCACGTGTAGTTACCCTGTTGGAGTTGCCGAGGGCATATCTCATGGCTCGTTCACACATTGCGTTTTTAGCTGCGATTTCAGTGGCGATCGTCACATGGCGCAGTGTGAACGGCCGGCGATTTGTCGCTGCGATATTTTTCAGTTGTTTCGAGATCTGGAAAAAAAACAAAAAAAACAATCGTACTCGATCGTGTGGACGGGCCATTAGAGCAGCGTATAACTCCCGTTTTGGGCGACAGTTCACGCCCTAACGATTGCACACGGGCCATAAAATGAGATCGGGTCGTGTTACACGATTGGTAGTTTTTCAACAACCGGATGATCACGGCTGTAAATTTTATTTGAATCTATTTTACAACCAGGAAAAGAGATTACTTTATTTATCTAAAAGTGCGCATGAGCCATGGAACTAGTTCATTAAAACTAACGTATATGATAGACTCCTCACTTGCAGTGCAAGAGCGAATAACTTATAGGAATACATTAATTACATTAATAGAGAGTAATACCCGAGAGTAATACCCGCATATAAGACCTCAAAATTAAGAACCTGTCAGACTAAATTGCCACATGTTACAAGAACCTTACATAACAGCTACGAAATTGTAAGCCTAACCCAGGGTTCTTATACGCGGGTTTTTACTGTAGTGCATTGTATTTGTTACAAAGGTATTTATATAATAAATTTGTGCATTGATTATTTTGTCATATCAAGAGTGGATTACCAAGAGTTTCCATATTTACTATGTACGCCTGAATCACAGTCAGAAAAGTGTCTATTTTTAGAACTAGGATGCCCGCGAAAATTCGTCATCCACAGGGTTCCCACTTTCTCGCCACGCGAACAGTTGTGAGATCCAGCCTAAAATTAAATCGCAGATCAATGGAAAAACTGTTAAAATCGCAAAGATAAGGTATATTCTCCATTGTGTTGTGTATTGGGTATACGAGCATTCGAGCCTGAGCATTCGGAAACGTTCGCGCGCGAAACTCAAATCTAAAAATAGACACTTTTCTGACTGTGGGATGTGGACAAATACAGTAGGGAAAGATTCTAACTCTTGTTAATCCACTCTTGGTCATATCCATTCTTTATAAAAGTGAAATATATCGATAGACTATTCGCTGTGGTGCATATTAGCTCACACATTCATATGATTTAAAACTGACACAAAAATGGGCAAAAACACCAAAATGTTTTCTCCCCAAAATTTGAAAGAAACAATCGCGGACCCCTTGATGATATTATAGTTTCTTTCATTCAAGTTTCATCACACTATTGTTTTTTAAAAGAAAGTCCTTTGTTTAACTGTCTTGTTCCAAGGCACCTTGACGGAATGTTCAGTTCGAGCGCGACTATGAAACGAACTTGACCAGGGAGTATTTATTACTTTGCCTTGTTAACGTGGTGGGAAGTGTGCAATAAATATATAAATAAATTCACTGTATATGCGACCAGATCAACTGGTGCAAACTTTCTACACAACTCGTCATCAGAAACAAATTCAGCAATAGAACGAATTGCATTGTTCACTTGAATTCAGCAATGCAACGAATCCTGCCCTCATGGTTTCCCACAATGGGTTTGGCTTCTGGAAAAAGTCTAACCCATGATTCCCCTGCTAGCAGAGGCCTCTTTTCTCTGCATTTCGCTGGCACCTCAGCCAGCGAAATGCAAAGAAAAGAGGCCTCTGCTAGCAGGGAAACCCATGATCCGTACCTTATCCCCTTTAGAGCGTCCAATCCTTATCCCTTGGCCTTTAAACCGTGAGTACAATGCATGTGGGATAATTGATGTAACTATGTAGTGACTATGGCAGTGAAATTCATAATATTGCTGAATTCAGTTTGTGAGGCTGCCTTCGGGCTTTGTCAAGAAACTGAAACACTCTAACAGATGTAATGGCTGATTGCATTTTTAAATGCATCCGCATCGGGTAGTTGAGGACCTCCCTTAAAAAGACCCCTCCCCTGGAATTTCCTCTCGTGTATCAGACACACTCCTCCCGTGGAAGTTCCATCCAGAGACCAATACACCTCCCCTGGAAAATTTTCCGTAGGTCCTCAAACCCCCCGGTGCGGTTTAAAAATGCAATCAGCCAATATTGGGCTTGATATGTGATATTACGCGGCTTTTTCCAAGAGGAGGGGAGGAAGGAACTATGTTATCTTGATTCCATGATATAAAGATGATGTTCATGATGTATAAGGCTTGCGCCAAACCCGTTCAATGTCAATTCAAATTTTGGGTTGTTTTTCTCGGCGCGAAATTCTCAGCGATGCTCTCTGTAGATACAATTTTCAACCACTTGAAAGCAAAGGCTTAGAGATAGGACTTGTGAAAATTTGAATCGTTTAACACCACGCAAACCTTGATTTTTGACGGATCTTTTTCACGAAAATTGAATGGTTCAACATGATTCAACACGATGCGCGCGATCTCGTTTGTTAGTGTTTTTGAATAATAAAAACTGCTCAATTTTCTCCTCCCCTCCCCCACTTCCTTGCCTCCAAGCGATAGTGAATTGCATGTGCCATATATTCATTCTCGTGTGCCTTGGTTTAGCACATCTATTGTATGGTGCACGCTGAACTAGTCGGATGTCCCGCATCAACCGAGGCCGAGTTCGCGACCTTGTTGGCGTTCTTCACGACATCCGCAGTAGCCTTAAATTTGTTCCCTTCGCCGCCATTCAGTAAATCCTCTAGAACATCCAGCTAGACACAGACAGACAGACAAACAGACATAACGTTAGCATATGTAGAGGGATTAACTGAAAATTAATGATAACAATTTGTCTCCAGATTATCAAGCGCGTCGCCGACTTCGTTATTTTCTAAATAATATAACATTTCCTTTTATTGGAAATTGAACAATTTGCTTTTTACTAGTAGTCAGAAGCGTACAAAGAATCACGGATCAAAGAAACTAACGAGTTCAAACATAGTCCATCGAAAGAATCTCAAAACTGTTCCCTCCTCCGATCCGAGCGAGAACGTGTATCTTGAGTAGGAGCTCTCCTGTGCCCCAGATTTATGTCCCTGATAGAGTAAATTAATGTCCAACAGAAAGAGTTACCACAAAGCAAACACGAAAGTTCCACTAATAACAACTTCTACTTGTTTTTCAACACATGAAATACTTCCTTGAAAAAATCCCTCAAAAGCTACTTGCGTATAACATGTCTGGTGTTTCGCCATCTTGGATTGAAATCCGGCGAAAAGAAGACGCGATACCACGTGACTAGACACTCACCTCTATTGAAGTTTTATTCTGTTTCTTTGCATCTTCGACGGCCGCTCGAATCTTTTTCTGGAAAAAAATTAAGGGAGAATGTTGGAAGCCTTTTGTCGGACTGTATGTGTTACGTATAGTTGCAATGGGCTACCGTGGCCGCTCAATAGAACGAACGTAATAGTAAAAAAATTCATGTAACGGCCTAAAGCGAGGATATGTTATCCTGTGGAATTCTGAGCGAACAATCCGTGTCGGACTGTATGTGTTACGTATAGTTGCAATGGGTTACCTGTGGTCGCTCCCCTAGTTTGGTGATTTCTGGTAAGCACTGGTAACTTTACAAACCTCAAAATTCAATGCTTCGATGGGCGGTGGGCGATATTTAGCTGTCAATCAAACTAAAACGCTGGATTCGGCAAAATATCTTGTGAGCCGATGTATTGTAGCATCATTTGGCCTATGTATCCTAAAAACTACTGTGCATGATTCTATTTTGGTGTACCTATTTGCTCCCATGATGCATCGCGGGCTACAACAGACAGTTGTGATGGTGCAAACTTTTCTGAAATAGAGCAGATTTCGTATGACTGTGAAAAGTACCGCGACAAAGTTGTTCCGCGCCGCGACCGTGACCGTACCGCGACTACGCAATTTCATTGGCGATTTCATTCCATTTACAGCAGGGCAGGTTCCGTACCGCCACCGCGACAGTGCCGTACCGTACCTAGGTGTATATGACATAACGAGATCCGCTTTTTCTCACGCACGATGACAATGCATACTTACCATTTTTTTCTCTAATCGATCGCCGCGTTTCATTGATTTGTTCAACTCTAATCGTTGATTCTGCGTCTCTTGTATCTAGAGAGAGAGAGAGTATATGATCGTATATTTTTTTGTTGGTGATTTTTGAATGGTTAACGTAGTATGAAAGGTACGGAATGACCTGACGTTTTCGTGTTGTCTCTTTGTGCTGCGCGGCTACATTCGTTGTGCTGCGCGGCCACATTAGCATTGCGTTATCTTGTCTGGTGCTGTTATATGTATGTTTATTGAACCCAATCGCAGTTAATACTGAATCACAGGGAGTTGACGAACATAAATTATAATTATGTGCGTATGTCCCGTTGTGTTTTGTTGCACATGTTTGTTATATGGTGTGTTGTGTTGCGTTGTATGGCAGTTGCTGGGCTGTGGTGTGTTGTGCTGCAGTGTTGTGTTGTGTGGCTGTGAAGTGTTGTGATGTGTTGTGTGGTATGTTGTGCGGCTGTGAAGTGTTGTGATGTGTTGTGTGGTATGTTGTGTTGTATTGTGCAGTGTTGTGTTATGTGGCTGTGAAGTGTTGTGCTGTGTTGTGTGGTATGTCGTGTGGTATGTCGTGTGGTATGTTGTGTTCTATTGTGCAGTGTTGTGTTGTGTGGCTGTGAAGTGTTGTGTGGTATGTTGTGCGGCTGTGAAGTGTTGTGATGTGTTGTGTGGTATGTTGTGCGGCTGTGAAGTGTTGTGATGTGTTGTGTGGTATGTTGTGTTGTGTTGTATTGTGCAGTGTTGTGTTATGTGGCTGTGAGAGATATGTTGTGTGGTATGTTGTGTTGTATTGTGCAGTGTTGTGTTATGTGGCTGTGAAGTGTTGTGATGTGTTATGTGGTATGTTGTGTTCTATTGTACAGTGTTGTGTTGTGTGCCTGTGTCATGTTGTGCTGAGCTGTTCTGTTGTGTGTTTTTCTTTTATACTTTGTGCCCACTGTTTTGTCCGGCATTATGTTGTATTGTGTAGTGCTGCGCCGTGTAGGGAACACTGTAGTGAGGCTAATCACAATAACCAGCACACAGTGGAAATCAGAGCGACACACTAATTGGGGCACACGTGCCCAGGAGTGTGGAAAACCTATGCGCTATGTAAGGCGCATGCGTAGTCTGAGCTACCTACCGACGTTGCATTATCATCCGGGGATGACCGCTGAACAGTTGAGACTTTTTGCTGTGAAGGTGCCGCGTTACTTGTAGTTCGAGACTTCTTCCGTCCCATCTGTTTACCCCATACTTCTATCACAAATATGCTATTCTGCAGATAATCTAGAAACTAGAACAGAAAAGACAAGTTAGACAGACCAGCTTTCCAGGGCCATTGGTAAAATAATGTCCCTTTCACACCTGTGATTTGAAGTGCGATTTTAATGGCGATCGGCGACGTCGTATCTCGCCGTGTGGACAGCCGGAGATTTGGAACTGCGATATTTGACAGTTGTTTCGCGATCTGAGAAACACCCCCCACTCCCATCGCAGTGAAATTGGAACGTGTTCAAAACGTATGCGACGTCGCAAGTGAAATTGTCATAAGAACGCAGGCCGTTCACACAGCGCGATAGGACCTCACCACGAGTATCCCCGCGCGCCAGGGTCCTCCCCTCACCTCTCCCCACGGCACAAATGTGGGGTGAGGGGAGGACCCAGGCGCGCGGCGATGCGCCGATGGGATCGTCGTAGAAATTGTACCTCAAATCGCAGCCTGAAATCGGGCCGAGTGAACGGGCCTTAATACAATATTAAGTGGGTATCTTTCAAACGCTTCCACGACGTATAGAAATAATAAAATAACCATCTAAAACAATGGTTTTATACTTGATTTACCGAATTCAATCGTAAATATTACACTACATTCCCTAAATCAGCCGATGGAAGTGGATGCCTGGTATGTTGCTATGCTGACAATCCCAGAGAGGAGGGGGATGTGGGTGGGGGTACTCCCATATATTAGCTATACAGGGATGATCCGCTGAGGGTTTTAGCTTCTGGTCATAAACAGGGTATACATTTTCCGGAGTTTCATGTCATGGCAAGGGCATTCTTTTTAAGTTTTCCTATATTTCGTTGCTTTTTGTTGTAAACAGGGTACGATAAGTAGCGGTTTTTCTAATACCCCTACCCATCTCTTTGGGTCGAGTACCCCCCCTCCCCCCCCCTGAAGGCCTGAATGAAGCTTCTTAATGCTATACCTACCTGTCTTGTTACAGGAACAAAGGAAAACTGTTTGACAAAGTTGTAGTTTGGATTGATTGTCCCCTCTATTACTGGACAAGTGGTATAGTCTTTGTCAATGTAGAACAGGAATTTACAATACGTCTGGCCCTGAAATAGAAACAGAAAATCCAATTATTTCATTTCAAATTCAGTCCGAACATCTATCAGATATAGAGCTTTTCTATCTTGATGCCGACTTTTCTTTTTGGATTCCTAAAATACTTATAATACATATAATAAGAACTTTTCCCGAGCAGTTTTCAGTACACACACTGCAAGTGGGGGAAATAATTTACTCAAGCAGACGAGGTTTCAAAAATGGATCCCCAAGTGGACGGACCTTCCCCCCAAACCGCTGCGGTAATCCTCTTGCGTAGGGAATCTTCAAATTGAAGAACAGCTCCTTGCCAATCTAGTCAACACAAGAAAATAACACTTATTATTGGTTTAACTCCTAGCGTCATGTGTTTTCACTTATCGTAAGTTGTAAGCTTAGGCGGCTTAGTTCATACGCATGTCAAATCACGAGCCTTCCTAATTCATATGTACTTAGACAATATAATAAGATCGGCGTATGCACTAAGCTTTAAAATAACTGTAATGTAAACCCAACTGTCCGACTATCCTGCTCTTGTGATGTAGAAGCATACACCTGATATACAAACCCAGCGTTCTTACCAGCTCCGTAGGGTCTTCTATAAAATCTTCGATGTCTTCATTGCCGTTCCTCTCGCACGGGAACGCCTCCACCTATACATAACATTAAGATGGTCAAAACCACGGGTGTGCGGATGACGTAGCAAGCATGACGTGGACGCAATGATGTTAGGATCACTATAGAAACGCAACGGCATGACGTGGACGCAATGATGTTAGGATCACTATAGAAACGCAAGCATGACGTGGACGCAATGATGTTAGGATCACTATAGAAACGCAAGCATGACGTGGACGCAATGATGTTAGGATCACTATAGAAACGCAAGCATGACGTGGACGCAATGATGTGGACGCAATGATGTCAGGATCACCATAGAAACGTAGAGTTTGTCTCTAAAATATTTGGTGTCCAAGCATGACGTGGACGCAATGATGTTAGGATCACTATAGAAACGCAAGCATGACGTGGACGCAATGATGTTAGGATCACTATAGAAACGCAAGCATGACGTGGACGCAATGATGTTAGGATCACTATAGAAACGCAAGCATGACGTGGACGCAATGATGTTAGGATCACTATAGAAACGCAACTGCATGACGTGGACGCAATGATGTCAGGATCACCATAGAAACGTAGAGTTTGTCTCTAAAATATTTGGTTTCCTTGTTTAAAAGAAAAGAAAAGACCCACAACAAAGTAACTAAGATCTTTCCGAAAGTTTAAGTCGAAGAATATCTAACAAACATCGATCATAGGATAGCCCTATCAAAGCTTAGATGTCCAATGAAACAATTTACCATCTTATCATGATAAAATGTTAGAAGATGAAAGCAAAAATGACTCGCATCTTCCTGGTATGAGTTACCTGTAGATGACCTAGTTCGTTTCCTTTGTGATCAGTTATTGCTACACTTTCCTCGTATTCAATCTGAAATAACAAGAGGAAATCTGATCTTCTTCATGTGATTCAAAGTAAAATTCCTCAGTAGTTCCTCAGTAGTATTTGATATGAGACAGCCATGATATATTCTTTCATGCCAGGAGTTTTTTCCTTTCAATGCCGCAGAAATGGCGCAGTTGCAGGTTCAACTTCACTTGTATGTCTCTTTTCTAACCACTTTCGGATGGAATAACTTGACGTTACCTTGTAAGCCAAGCTCTGTAAGCAATATACATGCGCACGCCCGATCAACACATCGGCGTCGTCTGGCTCCCAGAAGGGATCGCTCTCCTGTGCAGCGGAATAGTGTCAGTCCTTAGTTACCGTTACTAACGAAGGGACATAGGAGGGCAAAACTGGATGGCATAGACTCTGAGAATACAGTCGTCTCCTGTTATTGCGGACACCCTCGGAGGAAGCTTTAGTTTCCGTAACATGAGAGTCCTTTAGCGGGAGCGAGTTTCAGTCATTTCTATATAGGTTTCGCCGGGAGGCTGGCTTTTATCCGTATCAACGGGGTGTCCGCAACGCCTGAGTTGATTGTACTCGCGAGTAAGCAACACAAGTTACTGGACACAAGTCTGTGACAATTCACTTCTCACTTCCCAGCATGCATCCCGCGCATTTGGAAGGATGTGAAAAGTGCGCAATGCATGATGGTAAGACCTGTGCAGTTCTTTTCCAAAGACGCTACAGTGTCTTCATAAATGATGAAGTCACGAAAGGATGCCATAGTTTGGAGACTATGGTAAAATAATTGTGGCTTTGTGCTCTGCTTATCCTATTACACGTGCGGTCCCCTTGCCCCCCCCCCCCCCCTCTTGAGATATAATCAAAATATATTCTTCGCATTTGACGACAAAAAAAAGAGTTCAGATTTTCCCTTTAACATTTCCCTGGATCCGCCCGAGGTACATGGACAACAAGGGCAATAGGAGGTGTTAAAATCACACGACACAAGGTGCCTAACTACGTACATGTGCAACAAGGGCACTAGGAGGTGCTAAAGTCACACGACACCAAGTGCATATCACGATACTCAAAACTAGGTACATGTGCAACAAGGGCACTAGGAGGTGCTAAAATCACAAGACACCAGGTGCCTAACACGATGCTCAAAACCAGGTATGTGCAACAAGGGCACTAGGAGGTGCTAAAATCACAGACACCAGGTGCCTATCGAGATACTCAAAACTAGGTGCATGTGCAACAAGGGCACTAGGAGGTGCTAAAATCACACGACACCAGGTGCCTATCACGATACTCAAAACTACAGGTACATGTGCAACAAGGGCACTAGGATGTGCTAAAATCACGCGACACCAGGTGCCTAACACGATACTCAAAACTAAGTACATGTGCAACAAGGGCACTAGGAGGTACTGAAATCACATGACACCAGGTGCCTAACATGATACTCAAAACTAAGTACATGTGCAACAAGGGCACTAGGAGGTGCTGAAATCACATGACACCAGGTGCCTAACATGATACTCAAAACTAGGTGCATGTGCAACAAGGGCACTAGGAGGTGCTGAAATCACATGACACCAGGTGCCTAACACGATACTCAAAACTAGGTACATGTGCAACAAGGGCACTAGGAGGTGCTAAAAACATTAACACATGATACCTGTGGTTTGTCCCAGTCTTCATCGCCTTCCACGTAATTCTGATACATCTCTTGCATTAAGAACTTCCGGTTCAGGAACTTGTTTCGGTCCCAGGCCCACTCGGCGTCATCATCTAACGAGCACAAGCGCACGTTTACCTGTCAAGTAGGGATATCCAATCAGATACGAGAACATTATCCGGGATATCCGGATATGTGGCCGAGTGGTCAGCGCGTCGTCGAGTTCCAGACCCCACTCTGACCCCTCGGCCATTCAATGTACATAGTCGATATGGTTTGCTTCCCGGTTAGTTTGGTTCTTAAATGTGTTGTATATGTGTAATTCAGAGGCCGCTCTAGGACATCACCTCCCCCTGGAATTCCACGTCGTCATGACTACTGATTTTAGAACTCTCACCTCCGTCCTTCCTTGCTTGAGCCCACGGGCTTGTGGAGAAACCAACATGACCTCGAATTTTTCCTGGTTACAAAATAATATAACTTGCATGAATTAACTCGAACAATAACTTGAGAACAGGCTATAATAAAGGCATGCATCGCTAAGCAACCATCGTCAAGGGAAACGGGACTCATTGTTCTTGATAACGCTCACTGAACCAATATAACCACTTGTATAAAGGCATCCTAACGACATCTTGACAATAGGCTGCAACGAAACCATGCATTGCTAAGCAACCATCGTCAAGGGGAACAGGAATTCTCCCATCCTCGCGCGCTAGGGTCCTCCCCTCACCTCTCCCCAGGGGAAAGAGGAAAAGACCATTCCAGGGTCCTTTTCCAAGTCCTTTTTACTTTGTCCGTCCAATTTTTTTTTAGCCCTTTGGCTGTTATTTTTAGCCCTGGGTTGAAGAAGAGTTTCCTGAGAATTACCCGCTTTCCCAGCTCTTCCGCCATTGCATTAGCCTCATTTACCATCGGTACAAGCTTAACCAGATCTTCTTGTAACAACAATTCCTCTAAACAAATAAGAGAAAGGAGTAAAATGTGAGAGAAGAGACGCGCGCGACATTAAAACAAAATCCGAATCAAGGTACCTTTCGATTTTCCTCCCGATTTGTTCATATCAAACCCTGAGTTCTCGGCGATCTCTTCCTGCGCCATATCAAAAGTGACTTTCTCCACTTTAACACCAGACTTCAAGGCCTTGGCAAATTCTACTGGATGATGTAGCACGAACAGGTTACTCGAACCAAACATCACCCTACGAAAAAAAAGACACATGAAAATCATCAAAAGATTGTTGCTCATAGCCGCCATTTTGCCAGCCTAGCAAGCCGAGGCAGTGAAAGTATCCAATTCCATCGCCTGATTTAAGAGAAAACTTTGTTTGTAGTAGAAGTTTATTTCGAGATTTCTGCACGTAATTCGTCTCATTTGTCCAATAGAAACGTAGCATTTGAGCCTCCATGGAAAATCTAAACGCAAATCTAACGCAAGTATCCAAATATATTCTCCTTTCCCAAACTTCTGCCCATGTGTGCTTGTTATCCAAATGGGTATGCTAAAGAAGAACGTTGGCTGGACCACCCTACAACAAGTATTGTGAAAGGTTTAGGGTGTCCTACCTGTCATTGTGACGTAGCTCCACCTCTTCAGAGATCGGTTTCCCATTGACCGTCACCTTGGAATCTTGAGGTTTCAGTCGGATGACATTTTTCTCGTTTGTAACGGTAGCGTGATTTGGTAGAATACTAGAAAATATAATTGTCACATATTAGTAAGAGAATGTTTTGATTAGGATGGCCAGTTAAGGGACCGTTCATTTTTTATCAGGGAGGGGGGGCTGGTGGAAATGAGGGGGGGGGGGCACCCAAAAAAATACGGCCTCAAAGGGGGGGGCCACCCAAAAAAATACGCCCCTAAAGGGGGGGGTCACCAAAAAAAATACAAGCACATAACAGGAAGTTTGTATTTTTTATAGCATGCTGTAGGCAAGAAAATACTCACATTATAACTACGACTCAGTGTCTATTCAAGGCTTGGTATAAGGAACGTGTGAGGGCTCCTATTTTTGTGGGGAGGGTCCTAATTTTTTTCGCGTGCCTATAGGGATGGTACAAATTTTTCTTGTTCTGGAGAGGGTCGTAATTTTTTCAGCAAGATTTGGACAATGAAGAGAGTGAAACAGCTACGGATAGTAGTTATTCCAGCAATTTCTCTATCATATGCATTTTTCTACTTAACTTCACCAGAAACATATAGCTTAGTTGAAACATGTAACGGCGAACCATGCTGTGGATTATTCGTGACAAGTTTATGACCATATTCATTAAATGAACTCTCGCCTGCTTACCCAATCAGGTTTTCTTTTCATAATATTTCATTTTTTGCTCAAATATAGTAGTGCAACAGTGGTAAGTGGTATTAAGTGATAACGTACTGCAACAACATTTTTTTCAAAATCTGTTCATTTTTTACTCTGCGAATATTTCGCAGCTTGGTACTAAAGCTGACTTCACTCAATACTTAATAAAAATTTTGGCGCGCTTCGCGCGCATGAAGAATAACATCTAATATGCGTTTTGAGTTTTTTGACGAGAAAAATAAGCCCTCCCTACAATGATAGTCCTGCCAGGCAATTATCTTTTTTCGAAAGAAGACCCCTTAGGTAAGCGTGAGTTCAACGTTTGCTTACAAGCATAGAAATTCGTCATTTGGGCCGCGCTTCACGCACATGGATAATAATAAGTTCGTCATTTGCGGCGCATAGTTGCGCGCATGAAAAATATAACATAAAGGCTCAGGAGCCTTTCACTAGGAGCTTTCAGTTAGCGTATTTAATTCCTGGGCTCCTGACAGGCTTTGTTTACTATACACAAATAACGGAATGTTCATCTACCCTTTTTCTGAGGCTTGATGAAATGCGCTTATCAAAAGTTGGGCGCGCTTCGCGCGCAACGAAAGAAATATGTCCACCCACTCTTTCTGTAAAATGTCTTCTACTAGGTCAAAAAGGGGACTGGAGGGGGTTTCACGAAAACGTTTAATAGTTCTGAGGGGGGGTCGGTTCCTTAGCTTTGACAGAAGAAAAAAGTTATCTGCTATTAAGAAGAATGAGACTGCATCACTCGGACAAGAGTCTATCTGGCAGGGCAAGCATTTATAAGATGGGGGGGGGGGGGGGGGGGGGGCATCAGAAAAATACATTGGATTGGGGGGGGGGGGGGCACCTAAAAAAATACGGACATGAAAGGGGGGGCCACCCAAAAAAATACAGGGTCCCCCCTCATTTCCACCAGCCCCCCCTCCCTGATAAAAAATGAACGGTCCCTAAGGTGACTCCATGAAACGTCCAAGCGCATTTTCTGTAAATATAAATTTGGTCATAACTTTTATAATGTTCGCGTGAGGACACGAGGACAAAGGAGGTGCCATTTAGCAGTAGTTTAACATATTTCGATCTTTATTTTAGTTAATACTTATAATAATATCCCGGCTGCAGTGGACCCCCTTGTTCCTCTTTAGACATCTCTAAAACAAAATTGTTCTATCATTTTTACATGAAATTTCAAAATTGGTGTTCAATTTAATTGCATCAGATATTAAGAGAGTCTTAGCCAATTCGGCGGAACCAAAATAAATAAATCAATAACTAAGCAAACAAATAAACAAATCTCAATTTTGGTTCTTGGGCATTTCTGAATAAAGAAGAGCGCGCGCGCGTGGAATTGCATTTGAAAATAACAACTAACCCGAGTCCGCTGAGAGTGATGTCGGCTGGAGGGTCGGCTTTCCTATTCCCTATCCTTTGACGACCTGAAAGGAGAAATAATGGTATTAGACTGATAGAAAACCGTGATGTGAGATGGTCTTCCAATCCGGCAATCATTTACCAGCTTGCCGCGGTACTGCTATATTAGTTTAAGCGTGGACACCAAACATTTTTGGTGTCGTGGGCACTAAAAAGTTGTGTTCCAAAGGCACGAACGCGCTACATTGAAAAAAAAAACGTTGCCACAACGCTATTTCACCAACTAAAATGTAGAATTTTGAGGGCATGCCTTCTAGACCAACGCAGAATCACGTTTCTGTCCACGCTTACACGTAAATAGCGATACTTTCTTGGTAGCAAGAGGAGTAGGATAACAAGCCGTTCAAATATCCAGTTTCTTACTAATGTGTGTTGCGCAGTATGTGAGGTGGGGTATTCTCATCCTGCGAGCCAAGGTCCTCCCCTTCCCTGTACCCGTGCATACGGGGGAATCTTTTAATCGGCGCGAATCTTTTGCGAATAAAACAGTACCTTGTTTAATGAAGTGAGTGATCATGTTCGAGAGCTGTGGATCCTCGTTAAGATTCCAAAAATGAACGGTATCCTTCCTCATTTCCTTCTCTCTTTTCTCCTGTTCCTCCTTGGCCTGCAAAACAAACAGTTTCATAGAACGAATTCCAGATGACTACAGTTAAGAGCAAATACAGCTAGCCAATCATGAACGAGAGAAAAAATAGAAGTTGCTGCTGGATGGCTTCCTCGTCAGCCAATCACTACATTAAGACCAAATGCACCTAGCCAATCATAAACGAGAGAAAATATAGAAGTTGCTGCTGAGTGGCTTCCTCGTCAGCCAATCACCGTCCAAGTGTCTTTGCAAGCCAAGTAAAACACTACTGATCACGAGGCGTGCACGTGACTAGTGTCTTTGCAAGCCAAGTAAAATCACTATCACGCGGTGAGCATGTGATTACTGAACACACGCTGGTTTTAGTTCAACATTTGATTGGTTGACAGCAAAGTAAACGCACAAATACAAACATTTTCGACGCTGAAAGCTGAAACGGTGCTCTTATTCCGATTATCAACATGACAGATTTTGAACTAGCGCAGCTTGCTATTACCTTATAGCTAGCCTCGGTTTCCTTCAGTCTATCCTCCCAGGACTTTTTCATTTCTTCCATTTCTTCCTGATTTCGTCTCAGCTGCGACATTATTATAAAAAAAAATCAAGCAAGTTGAGAAGACAAGGAGCCAAACTAGACAAGTTTGCATTGGTGACGTAATATAGAATAAACAGTACTCCTTTACCTGCTCTTCCATTTCTTTTTTCATTTCTTCCACTTCTGCAAAAGAAAAATACCTGGGAGAATTAGCTTTGATTTCAAATCTATGTATCCCTGGTCTTTTGTTTGTCGTCGTCAATATCTCACCCATGAAATATGCGTATCCCTACAATTTTTTTAAGCAATTGCTTTTCTCTGATGCTTGTTTTTCAAAACAATTAACCAAATTACAGGTCCGAATTTGAAGCATTATGTGATGCATTTTCGAATGCGGATCACAACTATATTCGCCTTTGTCATGCAAGCGCCATCTTGAATTTTTCAGCAGATATATTCAGCATGGAAACGAGGCCAAGCAGGGTGCGCGTTTGCTCATGTTGGAAAGCGAAGCCTGATGCTGGGATTTATGGTACAAAGTTGACCAAGCTAGCAAAAAGTACTCCTTATTTGTTTTAGAACCAACAAGTTGATTGACTCGTTGCTTTTTTTTGCTTTACCGGGTTATTCCGGAAACAAAATGGCGGCGCCAATCCTGCGATAGAACAAGGAGCTATTCTCCCGCGATGATCGCAGAATTGCAAACGACCGCAAATGCGAGTACCCATACGATGCCAGAACCGTTTGGAATCCGTGTTTTGCAGTCGTATGGAAACTAGGCCCGCAAACACGAGTTCCCAAATGATGCCAGAACCGTTTGGAATCCGTGTTTTGCAGTCGTATGGAAACTAGGCCCGCAAACACGCGTTCCCAAATGATGTCAGAACCGTTTGGAATCCGTGTTTTGCAGTCGTATGGAAACTAGGCCCGCAAACACGAGTTCCCATATGATGTCAGAACCGTTTGGAATCCGTGTTTTGCAGTCGTATGGAAACTAGGCCCGCAAACACGAGTTCCCAAATGATGCCAGGACCGTTTGGAATCCGTGTTTTGCAGTCGTATGGAAACTAGGCCCGCAAACACGAGTTCCCAAATGATGTCAGAACCGTTTGGAATCCGTGTTTTGCAGTCGTATGGAAACTAGGCCCGCAAACACGAGTTCCCAAATGATGCCAGGACCGTTTGGAATCCGTGTTTTGCAGTCGTATGGAAACTAGGCCCGCAAACACGAGTTCCCAAATGATGTCAGAACCGTTTGGAATCCGTGTTTTGCAGTCGTATGGAAACTAGGCCCGCAAACACGAGTTCCCAAATGATGTCAGAACCGTTTGGAATCCGTGTTTTGCAGTCGTATGGAAACTAGGCCCGCAAACACGAGTTCCCAAATGATGCCAGGACCGTTTGGAATCCGTGTTTTGCAGTCGTATGGAAACTAGGCCCGCAAACACGAGTTCCCAAATGATGTCAGAACCGTTTGGAATCCGTGTTTTGCAGTCGTATGGAAACTAGGCCCGCAAACACGAGTTCCCAAATGATGTCAGAACCGTTTGGAATCCGTGTTTTGCAGTCGTATGGAAACTAGGCCCGCAAACACGAGTTCCCAAATGATGCCAGGACCGTTTGGAATCCGTGTTTTTCATATGGAAACCAGGCTTGAACAGTAAAGTTCCGTTCGCACTGTACTAAAAGGTTGAACTCGAACCTTCATCTGACGGCCCAGCTGCGCCAGATGCGGCACTCTCCGGAGTCTGTACGACCACCACCCCTCCCTTCTTGAGCTGATCCATCAGACGAGCGTTCTCTTCGCGAAGTTCCCGGATGAGCTTGTCTGTTGGACTCTCGTTAACAACGGCCTTGGTTTTGATGGCTTTGGCGCGATCAGCTGATTAGACAAATACAATGCTAATATCAGGGACACTGGCTTTATGGATGGATCTCCGCAATGTGTCAAACCAAGCAATTTTTACCAAATCTGAGGGTCGAGAGAGTTTCCTCGAAGTTGATGTCAGCAGGGCTAAGCGCCGCAATCTAAGAAGCAGAGAACAAACATCAAATAAGCCTGTACAGATCTGTGTGACCATGAAAAGATGAGAAAACATATTTTCCTTGTGATAATTTTCTGCATGTTCTTACCATGATCGTTTTGCTGTTTCCCCCGAGGGCGTTCTTGAGAAGTCTGGTCAGCACAGAATCACGAAACGGCACTGAAACACACGAAGAAAAAACTCAAGATTGAATATTTACAGAAAAAACTAGTGCTGTGAAGGTCTTGGTTGTGTTTGCTTATAGTGGAAACATCCATAAATTGTAGCAAATAAACAGGTTCATCTATGTTTTTATTATATTAGGATACGGAGTCGCGAGCGCGGTACACATTTTGTTACAAAAAAAAGAATCTCCGCACTCCACCGCGCTCTTCTCTGTGCAGCCTCTTCAACATCCTCTCGCACCAGGTCCTCGTCTCATCTCTCCCCTCACCTCTCCCCTGAAATAAATGTTTTGTTTCTCATCGTCCCCAGGCGCCGTGTGCCAGCTCTCCGTGTCACGCAAATTCACAGACAACCCGCGCAGCCAAAAGAAACCAAAACAGCACTGCCGTGCAAAACAGATTGAATCAATATGTATTTCAGTAAACACGCGATGGTGCATGATAATGACCAGAGGCGTAGCTACAAGGGCTTTAAATTGCTTCAAATGGTACGCAAATGTGTAGTTTTTAAACTTAGAACATGATATGGGCGTACAAATTGTTCGATCAAATTTTAGTGCGCAGCTGTGTTCTTTGCGTGTATGACTTACCTAGAACATTCTTCTTGCCCGAACTCTGATCAGCCAAAGCTGTATAACAAGATTACAAAAAAATATTAATGACAGTAAGGGCATTGAATGAAGCGAAAAACGTCTACAGGCCCGACATTACGACCATTTGATTTAGGATTTGGCGAGTAACAATTTGAACTAGTATGGCGACTAAACGTTTAGTTTTTTTTTTAAATGTCCTTCTCAAAATTAGCAGTATTCGGGAGAAAAAGCTGGCGATCAGATTTCTATTATCTCGACGAAACTTCACTATTTTACGACTAGAATTGCTTATTTAGGCGCGAATAGCACCTCTCGAAAAAAGGTTTGTGTCGGGACCTGATCTAGTGAGAGTCAGACTTGCAACTCGCGCGAGAAAAATCGCCGCGACAAATGCAACAAAAATTGGCACCTAGTTTGCATTAGATATTTTGACTAGTTGACACGTACGTGCGACACGCGCGACAAAATTTGTCGCAAAAATTGCACGTGTAAACGGGCCTTAAGACCAGAGAATCTTATAGTCACGTTTGGCTGTCGATGGCATGAGAAGTCCACAAACCTTTAATACAGTTCCCTAGCGTGGATAGCGACTGATTGATGGCGGATCCTTCCTTTAGGCGGTCCCCTGTAGCACCTGTCGATTCTGCACGCTCGCTGAAATATGATGGAAACAACACAACACAGAACAAAAACAACATAAAATGTGGGCACTTCATATAAATATAATGAAAGCAGACAGGCTGAGACAGACAGACACACTGAGACAGACAGACAGACATACAAACAGACACACTGAGAAAGACAGACAGGCAGACAGACGGATTGACAGACAGACAAACTGACAGACAGGCAGATAAAACTAGAAAGACAGGACATACAAGCAAACAGATATCAGACAGGCTTACCTTCCTGCTAGATCGACTAGATTTACAATTGAAGTTTTAGTCATGTTCTGTCCTGCTTCATTCTTTGCCTTTTGGCTGAAGTTGATTGCCACAATGGTGTGCGCACGACTACAGAAACAACATTACAGGTCAGCGTTATGAATGTGCATGGAACAAAAGCCTCCTCAGCTGTTCTAGCAATAGTTGCAGTGTCCTTATTTTTTCTGTGCTGTCTCCTCCTCTAACAGCTAACAAGTACTTGAAGCCGCCTAGCCAACATTTGGAATTTATATGAAGACAATAATCCAAGTGGACAAAATGAGTAGACACAAGATTCACGAAGATTTCCTTGCCACTCCTCGACGAAAGTCGAAAAAGAAGATTTTTTGCGCCTATGTTTTCCATATTTCCCCTTTTCCCCTAAGGTGAGATTTAACAGATTTAATTAAAAACTGGAACAAATTTGCCAACAACTGTCTCATGTGAGCGATTTACAACTCGAACTGGGTCTGATTTGCACAATAGAAGCAGAGGAGATGTACAAGGTGAACACTTCCGTGGTCTTTTGTCATTCATCTATATATTAATACCGTAAGGAAAATCGTGTCGACACTCGCTCCGCTCAGCCCTGAAGCTGTGCCGCCAAAAGAAGTTCGCAAACCCTAAGGGAAGGTGGAAATCTGGACCATGGGCGTGTTTTTGTTGGAAAAGATTCACCTCGGGCTAAGTTCTAATTCAAGCGATTTCTTAAGCGAGGGACAAAGCCGCCATCGCCGCCATGTTGAATTCTCCCACAGAAACTAAAAAAGAACTCGGTTCGCGCAGCCGAAAGCACCAAAGACATTGAAACCTAAATGGTTCTCTTACAGATTACATACAGGAATGTGCAGGGATAATTCTAACTTGAAAGATTTGAGCTGAGAAAAATTTTCATTCAAGTTTCAACAAGCGTACACACTACATTGCTTCCCTCGGAGCACGCGCCAAGTCATGCTAAGTCGAAATGACACATTTACAAAACAAAGTCCGTGAAAGTCATGAATTATAATATTCTCTAAGTATAAATCCTGACGGCTCTATCGCAAAACGAAGGACACAATCCCGAAGAGAAGGAGGAAATCCCTACAGTGGGCATGTTTTTCTTGGAAAAGATTCACTTTGGGCTAAGTTCTAATTAAAGCTATTTTTTAAGTGAGAGACAAAGCCGAAAAAATATAAATAATATAAACTAAAAAAATTCTTAGTCCTTAGAACATTTTTACTTGACCTGTTTCTTCTCTCCCCTCGCTGAGATATGATAAACATACAAACAATTCCGAAGTCAAATTAGGTTTCGATTTTCACGGGTTCTTTGACCGATTTGAGAGACGGACACGCGCGTGTTGTCGCACCAAAATCAGGGAGACCAGTGCAAAAAAAATCCTTTTGGGCTCACTTCATTAATTTCGGCATGGTGGGACGGGATACTCATGCTGATGGGAGGTTGTTAGTAAATGTAAATCGAGCAGTTTATGGAAGGGGAAATTATGAACCCCTTACATCCATATGGCCATTGTGATTTTTTTCCCGTTTTTTTTTTAAACAGAGAAAGTAAAATAAAGTAAAATAAATTTCCCCCTTACACTCCGTGAATTTTTCACGGGCATCAGCTAGTTGCAACTAATATTCATTTGAAAACATACGCGTTTTCAAATCTATCCGATGTGAGCCAGGCTTCGTACGTTTTCTGAATGACAAAAATCCTTTTTTTCAGAAAATCTATAACTATTTTTCAAGGAGTTTTCCAGGCGTTTGGGGGGGTAGAAATGTCCCCCCCCAGGACATTCCAGGATGTCCAGGACGCGTACGAACCCTGGTGAGCAAACAAAATTGAAAACGATTGTAACAAGTGCACTGAATGTCGGACACAGCCTGTTGATGTACATGTGGGGCGTGGGGCTAACCTGCTGGTCGCATTCATGTTTGTAGCTGCTACTGTTCTGTTTCTTGTTCCTTCCTCGATGCGGTTGTTAATGTCATCATAACTGTTCACGGGTACAGTGATTAAGCTTTCCACTAGAAACAAAAACATTCTACATTACTTCGTATTCTAGATCGCTGCTCACTGGGACACTGTCGATCAAATGGTTGAACCTTTTCAAAAAACAAAAAGACACACGACCAACAGTTGTCCACCGAAAAAATCCTGCGTAGCAATCGTTTGCCTGCGTAGCAATCGTTTGCCTGTGTAGCAATCGTTTCCCCGCGGGAATCAGTCAGAGAAACACGCGAGTCGAATTTTTGGGCGCGCGCGAATCATCGAAAATCTAGTACTTTCAGGCTTTTCTTTGACCATAAAACTCCACGTAAACGCTTGCTACGTAGGCTATCGTAAACTTGGTGCAATCTAAGAAGCCAAGTTTCTTATAAAGAAGTCAAAGGAGGGGCGTAGGGGACCCTCGAATGCCGTAATATCGTGTCCAAAAAACGCAAATACCGTAAATATCGCGTCAAAAATTCGCAAATACCGCGATATCGTGTCTAGAATTCGCACCACAATATAATAATCATTGCATTTGACTGGCAGTGTAAATAAACTGGTTCAGGAAGCCAAACGCAGAATGTTTTGCATGATGTTACTTCAACACGACCAAAAAATTGTAACTCAAAGCTCTATGAAATAGCGGTCACCACAGACAAAGATAATACCGAATTACCGACATTTCAGATTTTTTTACCGAAAAACCGCGTGTTTTAAAGTCAAATCCTCCATTCCGAGCGGAGTTGGAATATCGGAATATCGCGTCTTTTTAGCAGTTTTACCGAAACACCGAGGCAAATTTGTTCGAATTCCGTAGTACCGCAATCCGCCCCCTCTCAAGGATAAGTTTCGCAGTTTCTATGTGCAACAAGATCTTTTAGGTGACAGCTTTATTTTGCTCGTGTACAATGTGCATATTTCTTATATAAATACAAAACCTCTTCTGGTAGTCCTCTCTGGTGGCGTCAAAAGGTTAGATTAAACCTTTTTTGCAGCTTACTGCAATCCAATAATTCTGCGAACTCTATGTCAGCTAAAACGCGGTTTGGGTTCCGTCAATCAAACGAGTCAACAGCTCTGCGTGATTTCACACAGGCGTTGAGACGTTTTTTGAACTTAGAAAAAGTATATGCGCCTGTGTTTAAAGGTTTGATGTACGGAAGTCAAAACGCAATTTGGCATTCGGAAATGTCAAGTGGGAGTTTGCAAAATAATGTAAATGGCAGTAAAATGTTACATACGACATACAGAGATAGCAAATCTCCAAGTACCGTAAAATCCTTTGCTTGGATGTTGGCGGACTTTCAGACCACCTTTCTTGTTGCTTGCTGGGTTCAACAGATCTCGAACCTGACGAAAATAAGGCATGACAATTATACAATAAAAGACTATCTGTACACAGGATACCTTAAGGCCATGTTCCTGCAACTCGCAACGCAATAATATTTGTTGCGATGCGAGTTGTATCGAAAGTCGCACGTGCGCCTTGTCCCGGCAACGCAACAAAATATACCCACAGGTGGGGGAGGGTGGGGGTGGCGGGGGGGATGGGGGGTCACAGCTCCACTTTTTTGGGAGATTTTCCAATACATTTACTGAAATTGTGATTGCATGACATCCCTTCTGCAGCTTGTAATATCTTTGATTACCATTGCATTGTTGTGAGTTGCAAGAAAAATTGCCTTGTGTTACACGGCTTTTAGAGAAAAAGGCAGTGAATGCAACTTTCCTGAAACAACTGGCAGTCTCCAGGAGCCAAATCTAGGGGGTGAAATGAGGACTAGGAAGGAAAAAAAATAGATTGAAAGAGCCCAGGTGAAGAGGCATTACCTGTTCATTGTAAATTTCCAGCATACTTAATGCCACCTAAAACAACAACAACAAAATGGAATTATTTGTGAATTAAAGTGATGGTAAATTTAGAAGATTTAAGTTAGTTTTTAAAATTATTTATTTGTATCTGTTGTTTTGCTTAGGTATTTTAATTTACCAAGAAAGAATGAGTTTTTTTTAAAGTTATTATTAAGTGGTCCATATGGGTAAAACCTGAGCGGGTTCATATCGAAGCGGATGTCTGTTTGAAAGGTTATTATCATCAATATTAGTTTGAGAGCTTGTGCAGTTCTGCAAGTAAAAATAACAAATGTTGGAAAGCAGCAAAATCATGTCACAAGCCAAACTCTCAAAGTTAATGCCCACAAATACTGGTCACATGGTACATAAACAATGCATCACACATTACATAAAAAGGTGATCGCATGATCATTTCAAACAGCGACCAGTGGACTGAAAAATCGAGAGGTGTAACAGTCTATTTGGAAGAGTAGTGCAATCTAGCGCTACTTACAAAATTGTGGCTTTAAATTACCTGAAATTCAGCTTTGCTTCCCTCACTTCTCTTCTGGTCTATTTCTTTGAATAAAGTTTCACAGAAAATAGGCACAATACCTGTTAAGAAACAATAATATTTCTCCTGTTAGCATTTAACAATAATCATGTCAGCCCCATCTGCACATTAATCAAATTTTATTTTTTGGCAATGTGTTATTCCAGAACAAATCATCACCTCCCCAATGGAAGGGATTTGAAAATTCCAGAGGGGTGGGGGGCCAAGTGCATTTAGAAGAGTCTGTGCAAATTTTTATGGTAGGCATTTTTGGGGTTTAAAATTTTAGGCTGATGTATTTTTTTTCTTTCAATATGAAGCTCAGTTGGAAGTACCCCCTTTCGGGAATCTCCCCCTTCAAAAACAGGGGCGTAGCCAGGGGGGTCCGGGGGGGCTGGGGACCCCCCTTTCTTGGAAATTTTCCCATACATTTACTGTATTTGCTGGAGAAAATTTGAGCCCCCCCCCCCCTTCAGAAATTCCTGGCTACGCTGCTGAAAAATGTGGATCTACTCCCCCCCCCACCCTGTTTCCCGGCTTTCTAACCTTTGTTAGCTCCATATCCAACCATAGAGTAAGATTTTCCTGATCCTGTCTGCCCATATGCAAACAGTGAACAATTGTAGCCTTTCCATGCATTCTCTAACACCCCTACTCCAAGGTCGCTGAAGACTTTTTTCTGGAATTAAAATACAAGTAGAATTGAATGAATATGGTACCTCTGCTACAATTATACTAGGTTCCCACCTAGGCAGAATTAATGAAAATTCAGATCTCACCTACTGACATAGTCCAATAAGAATGAAGCAATTTTGAGGTGTTTATTGTAGACACCCTTAATAGAGGGGTATGCCCTTCTTCAATTATAAGGAAGACAACAATCTCAGGGTCTCATAAGCGGATAAGAACATGCCCTGTGCATGATAATACTGAATCAGTTTCCTTCTCATAGAACAAACCTGGTCAGCATAGGCAGAGCTTGTTGGCTCAAGATATCCATCCTCCTTCTCAGTGAAGTTATCATGAGACCAGTAGCTGTAGTCAAACGTGAACCTTTTGGGCTCCTGATCAGGCATACTTGGGTCCTTGATCTCTGTGCTGTTCCCTGTCATCTTAATAATCAATGAAGCAGCACGAGTTTTCTCGCGACTGTTGTAAGAAGCCATTAAAGATAACAACAAGAGATTGAATGCTACTTTTAGGTATTATGTACTTTCAAATGCTGTTCATGGATAGAGTTTTGGTAGTTTTAAAGGTTTCTTTCATAATGCAAAAACGTTGACTTTGTGAAACATAACATAGTCTTATGGCTGGTATCCCAGTGGGGCGGGGACTCCCCTATTTTTGGGGCAGGGTGCTTGTCGGGAACTTTCAATTTTACCCCTAAAAGGGGCTGGTAAATACAATGACTGTAAGAAATGCCCCATGTTTTAAAATTTTCTGAGAATACTTGACATGCATGTTAGCATTGGCAGAAGGCCTAACATCTCAAAATATAAGTTTTTAAAATAAAAAAAGGGCATTAGTGGGAAACAGGGTGTCAATCAGGTTTTGCTTGCTTCAGGTCTGACATTCTGGGGCCTGAGCTGTTTTTTTTTTCTTGTGACATATTATCATAAGTTCAACATTATAGCGGCTCTACCCTCCATGTAAGAACCTGGTGTGTATTCTTCATGAGTTGCATCACAAAGCCTCTTTGTTTAGTAGAAGGAATCATGATTAAATAATAACTGAACACAATGGTGTCCTCTGGGAATGGTTCTTACCCTGAGGTACCTGTCTTACAGACAAAGAACATTTGATTGAAGCTTAAGTTTATATTTGCCACTAAGAATGTGTCTGGTGCAAAAGATGAAAGCATACAAGCTGTGTTTGCTCTTTTCCTCCAACTAATTCACTACATGACAACTTGGTTTATAATTTGACATTTAGGGGCAAACAAATCAAGATTATTATGAACAACGAAGACTATAAAGCTGATAGTTTTTATTTTCTCTTGAGGCCGTTCACTACACTTGCTCCGTTCACCTGCAATATTCTCAAAAACGCCAATTTTTATCGCAAAATTTCGTAAATGAATAAGCTTAAGTTAATTTAACTTAACTTAACTTATATTGACATGAAAACATGAAAACTTGAAGGAAGTGAGCTTTGCATGCATTGAGTTTATATAAGATCATCATCGAAAAATGATGAAAGTTTAAGACGTAATCTTACAAGCAAAATAATCTTTTAGCATTGACCTGTTCAATACATTTAATTGATTAGTTTCTCAAATTTAAGAAAGCGGGACATCTGCTTCACAGCAGTTACCATAGAGCTGCAATAAACATGTGAATAAAGCTATCGATTTGGACCAAAATACCAAGACGAGGCCTAAGGAATAGCCTTGCAACATCATCAAGCAATAACAGCATACTTTAATAAACACTTCACTTCACGAAAAGGATATAAAAGGCCTTACTCGAACAGCAACTCGAACGTTTTCCGCCATGTCGATTTCTGTTGTTGTTGTTTATGTGATGTATAGTTACCAAGCACTCAAAATACTCACATAAAATCCACAGTTCTCCTGCTAGATGAATCGACAATCTGCTGCTTAAATGGAGTAATATTACAGCATCTTCAAGTCTAAAATACTCTCACAGAGCTTCACTGCTGAATTCGAAGTTTATTTTATTGATTTCCGCGCGCTAAGACTCAAAAGGAGCACAAACCGGAAGGGCCTGTTACAACGGGACATAGAGGCGCATTATTTATTGATTAGTGTCTAGTCTCTATCATTCAAGCGCGTCCAACATGGCGGCCGCGTGGAGGTCAGTTTTTCGCGATGGTTTATTTGAAGGAAAAGTGGCGATTGTTACGGGCGGGGGAACTGGTATTGGTAAGGCTATAGCCGCGGAGCTTCTGAATCTTGGGAGCAAGGTTGTTATAGCTTCAAGAAAAGAGGAAAGGCTGAACGAAGCCGCCCGAGATCTGAGCAAATTTATCAGGCCAAACTCCACGGCTGAGGTGAAAGCGATTCCATGTAACATCCGACAGCAAGGCCAGGTACTAAAAGAGTTCGAACAAGAGGGTTACAGTAAAATTATTTTAATACTATTTCGATATATCCTTATAACTTTTGCTCTTTTTTAGTTTAGAACAAAAATACATCAGTGACATGGGCAGAATGTGACAACGGGGGCTATTTTTGTAATACAAAAATAGCCCCCGTTGTCACATTTTTTGATCGGAGTTGCTCCACAGTCAAACCAGTGGGTGGTGGAAATTTTTTTGCACACGATGTTTTTTCTGGGGAACAGGTTGAGGAATAATTTTTTTTCGGAATGTGTGGTTCCAGAAATTATCCATACCCCCCTATGGAAGGGCATTGGAAATTCCAGAGGGGTGGGGGGTGTGGGGGGGGGGGGGTGGGTTCAATTTACCTGATCATTTCCATACAAATACTGTATTTTTCCTTGGAAATTCCAGAGGGGTGGGGGGGGGGGGGGGGGTGTCACTTTTCAACACCCTTCCGTGGTGGGGGTATGGATATTTTCTGGAACCGCACAATTTCTATGATGGTTTTTATTAACAAGAATTTTTTTGGGGAAGGATTGGTCTTGCTCGAATTTTTTTGGGGGAATCCCCCCCCCTCCCCCAACTTCTAATGATCCACGCCTTACCAGACTGCCTCCAACAGATTTCAATGCCCAGATTTGCCAGCCAGTCAGTCCAAACATTCACAAATGCCACCATTACTATCTGCCAACTTCCGGTTGGAGTGCAAACTTCTGGTTTGAGAATCAATCTCTATTTTCCGGTGTGGAACCAAAGGTTTGCAGCGAAAAAAAAATTGTTTTTCAAGCGATAGAAACTTATTTTGAAGCAAGGTTAGAAAGCGGAGGGGCTGTCAGCAGTGTTTTACAGCCTGTGAAGGTGACCTGGCACATTTAATGATCTAATGGCAGGTAGAGCAGCTGATCTAAAACCTGACAAGTCAGGCAAGTCTATGACATGTGATGGAAGAGAGCTACAGGTTCGCATAGTTCTGGGATAAAATGAGTAATCAAAGGCCAGAATGTTTTTAACTGCTGGTATGACTGACACTCACTGTGTCTTCTAGTAGATCAATAGGATGTGGGTTTTTTGACAAGGGATGAGTCTGTTGTGAAACTTGTAGAAGAGCAGTAGTTGACAAAGTAGGCGTCTCTGCTCAAGAGGGTTCCATCCCAGGGACTTCACCAGCTACGGTGGTGCTAGTAGTGAGATGGGAGTTCACACACACAAATCAAGCAGAATTTTTCTGGAATTGTTCTAAAATGATTATGTTCGAATCTGTGTATGGATGCCAAGAAGATTCAATCATTTAAATTGCATGCAAATCACCAGTGTTGCATGTTGTCACACAGAGCACTACATAAGTCCTTGTCTCCATCTATCCCTTTCAGGTCACTAATCTAATGGAGTCTACCTTAGCTCATTATGGTAAAATTGATTATCTTGTTAACAATGGAGGGGGACAGTTTTTGTGTCCTGTGTCTAAGATGTCCTACAAAGGATGGAGTGCAGTGATTGACACAAATCTTAATGGAACTTTCTTGTGCTGTACTGAAGGTATATTTATTTGACATAATCTCTTAGGGTACTTAAAATTGAGAGTAGCAGAAAGTCAAAGGAAAGGAAATGGGAGTGATTTTTGTACATCAACTTTGAAGCTGGGAATTACTATATTATATGTAAAAGCTGTATGGGTGGCACTGACAGATGATGTTGGATAATTAACTATTATTCCTCAAGCCCAAATAGGCTCTGATTCAATAGCCCATGAGGCTGAAGGCCAAATGGGCTTTTGATTTAGAGGCCATAATCGCAAGAGGAATAATTGTTTTAGACAAATCATATGTCTAGTAGGTCAATTTGTATAGCCAAAAACATGTTCTGGTCTGGCCATTTGTTATTTTCTGGCTTTCAAATCTGACTCTTTTCGCTACTAGTAGGCTATAACTTTAGATAGTCACTCAACCAATTAGACTGCAGCATTGATATTAGACCACTAAAGTATGATTTGACTAAAAGGCATTAGTTTGCTACCAGAAAAGTCCTTAGGTTGTCTAAAGCATGACCTTGAAAAGTCATGTTCTGTGATCCCTACGAACCCTGAGCATGTTGTATCAAATGGCAGTGTAAAGCCACCAAGCAGTTACACTGTACCATCTTATGATTCTCATCTGAACTAACCAAATTACATTGATTACCAACATCACCATCTTGATTTCTTCTGTTTAAAGCCTACAACCTCTGGATGAAAAAGCATGGAGGATCCATTGTGAACATTATTGTGGATATGTTCAAAGGTTACCCAAACATGACGTATGTAATATGGTTATCTTATTCCAAATAATATGGGAACTATGAATTAATAATGGTAATTGGAAATGAGTTAAGTGCAATTTGGTCTGAAATCATTTTGCCTTATTACTAAATGGAATGAGGTGATAGTACTCCATTGCTAAGCCAATCAGGCAATAATTTGTTTCTATGGTAGTCTTCTACAACGTATGTAACACCCTGAGATTAACACCCTGAACACCACTGGCTTGCTGTTGGAAAAACAAATACCAGAGACTGTTGAATCTGCCAAATGCCTTCTATCTGGCTGTGTTTATTCCTGGAATTGTTGTAAGTTTTACTGCTGATTCTGTGAAATTTAGATCCTGATTCAGTCCAAAAAAGAGAAATTTGGGTGTCCTCCCACAGCTGCAAAGATGCCATCCCCTCTCCCAAAGATGCCATCCACCATCCCTAGTTAATGCAGCTGTATTTTTTTTGTGTGTGTAGACACACGGGAGCTGCTCGTGCTGGGGTCCATAATATGACCATGAGTCTGGCTGTGGAGTGGATCTCAGATGGTGTACGCCTTAATAATGTTGCTCCAGTAAGCAAGTCTGCAAAGTATATTTATTCAATATTGTATTATTAGATATTCCAAGTTTGTAAAGAGTGTTGTAGATCATCTTTTTACAGTCAGGCTACAAAAACTATGAACACCTGAAATGTCTGGAATGTGGTTATGCGAGAATCTATGCAGAATCGAATGCAGAAAACCCATAAAATGGATCATATTGACCAAAAGAATTTCCAGAACAAGAAAACAGCATAAAATTATAGTCCCTTAATACTTTTGCTACAACAAGGAGTATTCCTGTAGGTACTTCATATATGGTTCATTATAATGTACTCCATATAAATCTCTCCCAATGTCTTATAGAATAAGGAAATTCAGAAGTACAATACATTTAATGAACCATATATGAAGTAGCTAGGATAATTCCTCTCAAGGTTTTTTTTTCTAAATAATTTAGGAGGTTACTGCCTTTGTTCCAACATCTGCAAATTGTTAGACCTTCAGGTCTTCTCAGCTAAGGACATTAAACCGTAGGTCCTGAATGGAAGATGAGCCACTGAGTGGAGTCATTTGCGTAACCCCTTATTTATTATTCTTATTCATTACTGCGTTTCAGGGTGTGGTATACTCAGAAACAGCAGCAGCCAATTACACCAATATGCCAGACTTGTTTGAGCGTGTGAGAACAATTCTCCCAGCCAAGAGGTGTGGAGAAACAGAAGAGGTATGAGAGGCATACACAGGGTAATATTATCTCCCATGTTGTGGGCATCCTGGTACCATTTTGTAGCAACTTGCAGAACAGAAACAACTATGTCATCACTATGTAAGAAAATTTAGACATAAAATGCTTTATAGCCATTGCAATCACTCTTCTGAGTGCTCAAGTCTACCTACCCAGACTGAAAGGTAGTATGAGTAGAAATATTTAAAAAAACCTTAGGCCTAAGGCAAAATGCTGTGCCAGTGTCCCTCTGTTCCAGTCATTCTGCCAAATGTTTTTGATTTTATATTATAATAAAGCAGCATCCCTTGAAAATAGAAAGGTTTGACAGAAGAAGTTGACAGATACTACCATTTTCGTTCAACCCTGAAGCTTGACGATTTTTTCACGAAGGTTTACGTTTCAAGTGTGCACGTTTTGTCGAGAAGTTGTCATGTTTCTGGCTCACTGATTGGCTTTAAAATAATGGTCAAGACAGCAGCCAATTAGTGAGCGAGAAACACGACAACTTCTCAACAAAACGTGCACGTTTGAAATGTAAACCTACACAAAAAAAATCACGCTTCAGGGTTGAATGAAAATGGTAGTATTTGGCATTTGCGCTGAGCCTATAAATCACTGGTCTTGCTGCTGAATTATAATACAAAGAGGGCAGATTAAGGGAGGGCAGGGGGTCGTGGCCCCCCTTTCTTGGGAGATTTTCCATACATTTACTGACCCCCTTAATCCACCCCTTGACACTTATCAATAAACTACTTAGTGTGGTAGATTGGGCAAATTATGCAAAATGGTGTGATAGGACCTCTTAGCCACAAGCGTGTTGAGCATGCCTTTTGTCTTCCTTCTGTTTTCAATATTCTGTATTGCATTTAAGTGTTTTCTTTAACACTAGGTGTCTGGGGCGGTGTGCTTCTTGCTTTCTCCTGCTGCATCGTACATAACAGGGACAACAATCAAAGTTGATGGTGCATCCAGTCTAGTGTTCGCCAATGCTTTGGAAATTCCAGGTAGTAAACCAGCTTTCTGGTAATGCAGTTGTCTGTTCTGGCAGCCTCCACACTAGAAAGAATGCATCATACTACTTTTGCCATCATTTCATATCTGCCAATCCCAGTTGCTCTAAATACTTTTTATTACTGGTCAACTGTGCTCCATTATTGTGTTACTTGGAAAGTCATTTGTGAAATTTTAGGCCATGCAGTAAAATTTCTGACACTTCATTTTCGGACACAAATTTTGTGCAAAATTTAACTTGTCGAAATTTGTTGTAAGTAATGTTTCTCTGTATGAAGAGATAAAACATATGAAGTCTCCTGTGAAGTCCTAGAGAGTTGGTAGTTAGTCATTTACTCATTCTGCAAGTGTGCATAAAATGATTTTTATAAAAGTTTGTTTGGTAATTAATCAACTTGACGTGTTTTTCTTTCTAGAACACTCCAACTTGCCTATACTTGACTATAAAGAGCAGAATGAGCCGAAAAGTAAGCTTTGAGCTGAATTCCAGCAGTACACTAACAGACGCCGCTACTTATTAAATCTTGTGTGCCTCCGTAGTTAGTACCTCACAAAGATATATTGCTGTATGAGGCAAACATTGTCAGGGCGAGCTAAAGGACAAAACTGTCAGCCGAGGAGGGACGAGGAAACACATAAAAAAACGTTTTCTCTTCTCTTTCTCTTCAATGGATTCGCCAGTCTTCACAATGGTCCATGTGCCCGCCCTGTTGTCTGGCAGCTTTAAACGGCTCTTTCATCTCTTGTGAACGTCAGTAAAAATGAACTCCAGAGACAACTTCGAAAAAAGTGCTTGAATGGTACATAAAGGAGGCACGGCCAGGCAAGCCTCTCTGTTTTGTTTGCAGGTGTCGCTTGCTTCACAAGTGAGAGAAAGGAACTAGCTAACTATCAAATTCCGGCAAAAAGATGTTCCCTTCAAACTGTACTGGTAATGAAAGAAAGGCAGAAAAAACAAATTCTGTGATTCTTACTGTAGATTTTGAATGTTCAAATTCAATAAAAACGATTGGAAAAGGAACAGTTTTGATTCTCTTCACTCATTTTTTCCCCCCGAGGAAAAAAGAATGGGTTTTACATCTTGCGCGCAATGCAATGGAATGACCGGCCATTTCTACATTTTTCGTTGTTTTTTTCGCTACAGTAGTTCTTCAAAGGCATCACATGAAATGGGGGCGACGATCTGATCTGTTTCGACGTCCGTGACACCGTTGCGTGACAGACTATTTCCGGGAATCAACTTCTCGAAGCTCGGCAAATACAGCTTTAGAAGACGACAAGGCTCAGTGACCCAAAAGCCCGAAGGAACATGTCTGCTATACTCGTATCAGTGTTCAAAGCCACTATTGGCCTGATCCTCAATAAAGGACGAGACAAAGCAGCAGAGAAGCTCAAAGATGGAGACATAACAGATCAGAAGTTTCGTAGCATGATAGTTCGAGAGATCGACGAGATCAAATCGAAATTGGATGGGATTTCGAGGAAGGATTTACTATCCAGCATCAGCTTCTTCAAAGAAGGAGTAGAGATCTTGTATTCGGTACTCGGGGACAGACGAGACTCCACATTGGCACCGGGATTGGTACCATTTGAAAAGCCTAATGCTGCCTGCGAAGATATAAATGTCAATGACACTGCTTTGTCTCGCATACAGCCCTTCAACCCGGAAATCCCAAATGAGGAGCCGCCCATAAGAATGCTCACTAAGGCGAAGAAGAAATTTGAGTGGTCAAGCGTAAAGGCTACAGAAGCTTTTCATAATCAAGCTTTAGGGTTAGCTGATCGTATCTTGGCCATGAAATACCGAGTGATGGCGACTGTCCTGGAGTCGATAGACAACTACAGAGAAGCGTTCCCTCCATGCCAAGTATGCCTTGATGAACTGCACGCCATGCCAGAGGTGCAAAACAACTTCAAGGCTGAAATCAAGGGAGGTTTTATGTCAAGGTTTGGTAAGGAGGGCCGCATTGAAGTAATTTCTTCTGTTTGCCAAGTGAATCGTGCAGTCTGGGATGTGTTTGGCTGTAGAAGTGTATTTGATAGCCAGCATTATATAGTCATTGATGATGATCATATTGATCCTCTGCGAGACTATCGAGTTGGCAAGGCATTGAAAGATACAGACACGTGTAGGCGCTACTGCGTAATAGGGTCATTTGGTGGTGTCCAACATCCCAGGCATATCGGGACAAACTCACGAGGGGACTTCATTATAACTGCCATGGACCATAAACATCTGATAAAAGTGCAACCTGCAATAATCTGTGTATCTGACAAACAGAGCCAGTCTCTAGACTTCTTTAACTGCTCTCATGATGAAGAACAGAATATTAATGATATAGCTACCAATCAAGAAGGCAGAATTTTTGTGCTTTTAGAGAGAAAGCCTTTTGGCTCTTCTTTAGTCAGCTTTTCAGTATGGGTATTTGAGTACCAAGGCCAATTCCTCTGCATGATTCATCGTGCAACTTACAATCTCAAAGCCTTAGCAGTAGCCAATAATAGGTTTTGCGTTTGTGATGAGTCCAAACTTTACCTTTATGATAATGATGGAGATATCCTAGGCCACACAGACATGCACAGGTTCCACAAATCTGACTTCTCGATATATGATATTGCATACACAGCCGATTACAGCCGTCTGTTGGTCATAGTTGAATTAAGAGTGCAAGGTGGGTTTGCTTATAAACTTCATCGTTTCAGTGAAACAGGTTGTGAACGCCATGAAGAGCTAGACATCGAAGGCTGCTATCAATTCCATCCATGCCACATGGTGGTCAAAAACAGTTACATGTTGTTTGTTGGGTGTGTACAACGTGAACTTTCTTATTTACGGGGGCACTCTCTTCCTTGGGTCATACTCATGTTCACTGACTCTGGTCAGTTGGTACGCACCATCCCTTGCTGTGATCCAGAAGGAAACCGGTTTGAACCTGGTGGGCTGGTCGTAACCTCTGACGGACGGATCGCAATAACAGACACATGGCGTGACCAAGTAATTATTTTGTAATGACACATCAGTGTCTCTATCCAGACAACCAATAAATGTCCGGATTCTTTCCCTCAGGATTCTGGATGTCATATTCCGAAGCTATGCAATGGGCTTCTATGCCAGTTGTAACCTCTTGATGTTTTTGTGAATATCAGGGATGGCGGAACAGTTTTGAAAGAGGAGGGGCTTGTTAGTTAGATTGTATGACAAGATAGGGGAGGGGGTTGAATTTAGTGAAAATGTATGAAAACTTGATGAAATATGGTTGGTTAAAATTTCCCTAGCCCCTCCCCCCATCCCTTTACTAAATTGTCTCAGGACAAGTAAACCATAATAACTGGTTTTCATTGATTGTGGTGTCCCCACCTTCTGTTTCTCTTCATTATTGTATTGTAAGTTATTAGTGTTTCATTTATGGCGAAGCTAAAGCTACGACACAAATATATTTGAATTATATCCAAATTGAAGAATTTTATTACTATTTGTTGTTTCATGCTACATGGTCTTGTCGACACTAGACCTACCAACTGTCACACCATGGGCGGAATGATTGTCACGCCTGAAGTCTAAAAATCGGACATGTCACGCCTACTCACACCTAAAAACCATACAGTTTTATCAAATCATCTTAGCCTTTGAACTCTCAGGTGATGGTAGATTAGGTAGATTGTCAGGTGTCCAGTTTTGGCTTTTGCAGTAGAAGAATATTGGCACACAGGCCCAAAGCATACATATATAACTTACTTCCAGCAAAGGCCAAACACTGTTTGGGGGTAATTGGTACATCTTCCAAAAAACTTCGGCATGTTTCCAGGCATGTCCCAAAAAAAAAGTCATGCCTCAATTTTTCAAAAATTAACAGGTCTAGGGCATTACTTACAAATCACATGCCATATCCTATTTGCATGCTCGGTTTATTGGAAAAGCCCTCATGCAACAAGATTCCAGAAAATAGCAGGCTATACATGCCAATAGACTGTGCCTACCCAGGCCAACACCCTGCATTTTCTAATTCTAAAGCAGGGGGAGGGGGGAGGGGGAGTTTTGGAGGCTGTTTGTGAGGTAGATTCAGGGTGCTTTTCACTAAAAGTATTCGATGATATGGTTGAGTGGGAGGGTTGGGGCCAGAGAGGCCTGATTTTAAACCCTAAAAGGTACGACGAGCAACCCCGCCCCAATCCCCCCCCCCTCCCCCCTGAACATATTTAAAATTTGGTCAGGACGAAGAGGGCAAAATGTGTATCTACCGATAGGCACTTTCCTCACTGATGAGGAGAGACATATTTACACAACACAACATTCCTAAGATACCTGTACAAGAGAATTATTCCTGTACAAGAGAATTATCAACCTCTATGGTCGAGTTCTGAGTTTTTCATATTGTTGTCAATATGTACCACCTGGTTGTTGCAACTTGAAGCCCACAAACTAAAATTTTAAATACTATACTGCAAATAAATTTACTCGCCACCCGTATGTAAAGTCTTTTCAGAATTACTCTCATTCAAGTTCAACTCTTTTGGATCGTCCGTTTTATCAGCAGAGGTGATATCGTCCTTCTGAGATGATGCAGAACACTGCTCATGCTCATGTTCCTCGCGCCCTTGCAACTCGGGCGTCGGGACACTTTCATTCCTTTCCACGGCCGCTGTTTCCGCTTCATTCGCAATCTCTGCAATTAACTGCTCCGATTTGGTTTCTGTATTTTCCGCACTATTTTCTACATTTTAGTTTCTGTTCCCTTCGATTTTAATTCCCCCTCTGTTGCCTGTTTTGTTGCATCATTATTTTTGCTGTCCCTGTCAGCTGTGACCATTTGGGTATCCTTTAGATCTTCTTTTTCTTTTCCAGAAATAACAGGTTCCTTTTCTTCTTCTTCAACTCCATTGTCTTCAACTCCATTGGGTTCCAATTCCAATTTGTTATCGTCAACATTATCAACTTTGACCTCAGAAGTCTCCTTCTCTGCCGCTGGTCCTTTTTCTTCACCTTTCGCAATATAATTCTCTTCATCCGTCCCAGGCAGTGCCTCCTGAATCCCGGGAGCAGCGCTGCTCACAGATACATCACGAGGGACAGGTTTCACTGTCTTTAAAACATTCGTATCAGTCTCTAATGTCCCCTCACAATACTTGTGCGATATCGTTTCTTCATCTGAGAAAACAAGCTCCTTCCCTTCGTTATCCTCCTTTTCAACTTCATTCCGTTCCTGTTCCGTACTTTCCCTACGGCTTCCCGATTCGGGTCCGGGGTCTTCTAGGGAATCATCCGAAGGGAGTTCTCCGATGAACTTGATTCTCCCTGAGGACATATCAATGGAAACAGCTTGTTGTTTTTCGTCTGATTTCTTTGTACTGTCAGTGGCGTTTGACGTTGAGTCTAGTGGCTCTTGTTGTTTTTCGAGCGGTAGAGACGTCTCGTATTCGTAAGTCAACTCGTAGTCAGAAGAATGTTCTTTGGGAGCTTCGTTGCCATGGTCTTTGGAGAAACGTTCTGAAAAGAGGAGGAAGAGGACTTTAAAAAACCTGTGTCCGATGGGTGTGACAATGTTATGATTGGTTTGTTGTGTTTATCAACGGTAAGAAACTCTTTCAAAATAACAACATTAGTTTGCTGTTCTATTACTACATTTTAGACCAATACAAAGGATGGATCGAAGTTCAATGAGATTTAGACGGATTGAGTTGACTACTTTTGCCGTTACCTCATTAGCATAGATATTTATGGGCTCCAAAACTATTTGTTACGCCTATCGAACACAGGGTCTTAAAACCGCGCTTTGCGAACTCATTTGAAGAAAAGAAATTATTTTTTCAGCGGTCCGGTATCCATCAAATCGCGCGCTCTGATTGGCTCGCGAGCGGGCCGGAATCCTACGATCCGGACCCCGGGTCCGGATGAATCGCGCGCGCGCTAATTTCTGTGAAGTTTGATGCTGTTTCAGTGAAAGCAAAAAAATAAATATATTATTTACCGACATGGGGTCGGTCCAGATCGTGAAACACCGTGACCTCGGCCTTGAAAATACTGACCTCGACCTCCGGTCTCGGTCAGTATTTTCAAGACCTCGGTCACGGTATTTCACGATCCGGACCTCCCAGTCGGTAAATAACATATATATATTCTGGATAACGAAGACAACGACAGAGAACTTTTATACTCTACTTATTGGCACGTTCCACGATGTTGCGCACGCAACATAAATGGGATAAGAACAATGTCTGTTTTGAATAACAAAAGCCGTCTTCGCCAAAACGAGTCGGAACGGCTCAAGGTTATTGTTCTCACAAAATCGTGAAAACGGTCAATTAAGCGGGAAGGTAGTTTTACTACCGCTCTTCGTATTTTCGGACGCCAATTTGGCCACGCCCAAAAATGATGGCTGTTTTTCTGGGCGAACTTTGATGTGTCGAGTTCGTACAAAAGTTTGGATGTGAAGTCTGCGAATCATCATGGTTTCCATCAAAGTTACACCGGTTTTCTCCAGGTGATAAAATGATGATTCGCAGACTTCACGTCCAAACTGATTTTAAAATTACTTACCGAAATCCACAAATTGGCGGGCGTAAAACAATACAGTGCGGTAGCAAAATTCATACTGCTCCTGTAACCGAGAACACAATTCAATAAATAAGTCGTGTAAAAAAAATAGAATTACATTCCAATGCTAAAAGAAGCTTCAAATCGAGGTGCTGCCTAAGGTCTAAAGCTTAGGCCAAGCCAGTTCATGAGGCAGCGTGTTCCAAACACCGACAAGTGGGTTGAAAAAATGAGGTAAAGCCGGGTTTTTCAAACGACTTCGAGGTGCTTGGAAATCCACAAGAAAGTAAATAAAATTGAATGTCATTCCAAATCACAAGGCGAGTTTCATCCGGGCCTCGAGACTTTCTTGACCACCAGAACTCCAGAAGGCGAAGAAAAAATCATTTGCCTTAGTGAGGGAAACAACAAATACTCTTTTACGCCTCACCCTCTTTTGGACCATGAACTTTCTCTGCCGTCGGAGTTCGCGAACAAGTCTTGGAATATTGACTGAAAATAGAAATTACAATTCATGTTCATGAACATCAGCAAAATATTAAAATTAGTTACAGCCGTACATTGCAGTCAAATACTGCTTTCCACGTGTTCTTCGCTCTATTAGACTCTTGCGATTCAAAGTTAAATTCTAGCCTGGAATTGAGTCTACCAATACTTTCTCGCTCTATTAGACTCTTGGGAATTGAGTCTACCAATACTTCCTCGCTCTATTAGACTCTTGCGATTCAAAGTTAAATTCTAGCCTGGAATTGAGTCTACCAATACTTCCTCGCTCTATTAGACTCTTGCGATTCAAAGGTAAATTCTAGCCTGGAATTGAGTCTACCAATACTTTCTTCTCTTTTTGAAGCACACAACAGTGTCAGCTTGAATTCTAATGGTCTCAGTGAAAATCTAATAGTTGGTCAAAGAGATACTCTTTGTTCAGGTCCTTAGCTATACGAACTTACTTATTCCATTGTGGGCGCTAAACTCCTGAATCGCAGAGTAGATGGTACAGAAGGCCCCTGTGCGGCCCACGCCAGCGCTGTAAAAACAACATATCAAACATTTGGCATCATTCCTGCCAATTTGTCCTGGGTTAGCGCCTGGGTTTCCTGTGGTGGTAATAATAGACCAGACCTGGTTTCCAGCCAATAACGAACAGATCGAAAATACACATCGCTACCATTACTGTAAGTTTGGCCAGAAATTTAGCTGATTTCGTCCGCATTTTGGTGAAAAAATGGGGATCTACCGTGACTTCCTTGTAAGGCAATTGACCAAATATGGAATATGGCTGAAGGCTTTCCAAGAACGGCAATTTTAACATTCCTACAGGCTAAACTGTGGAGTTACACGGTGCAAGTCGCAAGCTCGCAATGGTCGCTCGCAACGTATCGAATATTTTCACTATTTGCGGGCCAATTTAGAAGTCGTCCGCCATTTTGCTACAGAATGCACATGCACAAAGAAGCCCGAGAGGGCTGCTGGGAACGAAATTGCGAGACAAGTTGCAAGATTCGCTGTTACACGCTGCAATTCCGAGAAGTTGCTGCAGTCTGTTGCGAGAAGTAGAATCGTATCCTACTTGCTGCAATGGTTGCAGCTACAATTAAAAACCCGCGTATAAGACAGGCTAAATCATTTTGAAATTATTTCTCTCGTGTTTACTGTAAGGTTCTTACAAAAAGTGTAGTAAAACTGGGGAAATTGAGGCTACCAAGGTTCTTAATTCCCAGGTTCTTATATGCGGGTTTTTACAGTACCTGTCTCGCAACGTTGCAGCCACAAAACATTGCACCGTGTAACGGCGGCTCGATAACTCGGGTACTGGTTTCGATGTGTACCTGCAGTGCATGATGATAGGTCTGCGGTCCTCCACGTCTTGCTCCTGGTAACAACTATGAACTTCATCCATGAACGCCAGCAGCTCAGTAGGGGAATTAGGGACGCCACTGGATCATAGAAACACATGTTATTTAGCAGAGATAGTACGGTACATTAGTAGAGCAAGACTCTTGCCCCTCCCCTCTCCCCTCGGTTTTACCATCCCGCGACGCCCCAAGTATAAAATAGTATGGGTGATATGTAACCGGTAGAAAAATACACTATTCCACAGTTGCGCAGCAGCCTTTGTTTGAACCCGACACAACGCAGGGGGCGGATTTAGGGGGGGGGGGGGGGGGCTTTCTCGGGAGATTTTCCCATACATTTACTGTATTTGCTGCAGGAAATTTGAAACTTTTCGTCCCATGTTTTCACTATCCGGCCCCCTTTCTGAAATTCCTGGATCCGCCACTGAAAGGACTGATTTGCATTCCAAGAGAATGAAGGTCTTTATCAGTGCCTGGTCAACCTCGGTATAACGCAGCAATACTGGAACTGTGTAAAGATTTCAGGAGAATAACAAAAACAAAGACCACCAGGGACACGGTCATTATTCAGCACCTCCACTGGATTGCCCACCTGTGCAGAGGTCAAAACACGAGACTCACGAACAAGATACTGTTTGCCCTTCCCTCAAGAATGTATTATAGAGACGCGTGGCTTAAGACAGCAAACTTGTTGAGGGTAACTATGGAACAGGCAAAGAGAGCTACGCAGTCCAAAGGAGAATTCAGCAGGCTACTGGCCTGCCTCCTCCCTAAGGAGAACTGCACTGCACTGCACTGCACTGCACTGCACTGCACTGCACTGCACTGCACTGCACTGCACTGCACTGCACTGCACTGCACTGCACTGCACTGCACTGCACTGCACTGCACTGCACTGCACTGTACTGTTAACTTACTAGTCTGGCCACGAGGTGAACTGTAGCATAGTAACCACAAGAGTTTCATGGCTCTGGAGTGAAAACCAAACATGAGTAAGCCCCGCAAACATTAAAACAATTAATCATAACAAACTGATCTATGTCTACTCTAAATAAGCGAATATGCCCTGGTTGGAACATGCAAATGGTAAATTTTTGGGTAGGGATAGTTGTCGTATCTTTTAGGGGTTGAAATCGCGATCTGTGGCATCGTTTAGGGGAGTATTCATGCGAAAACTTTGACTTTGATCTCCGTTTTCGAAAATATCCGGAAACGTGTGGATGGGGTCTTAGTACTAGCTTCGCTAATCTCGTTTCAAAAGAGCGCTCCCTTGGACGGCAACTTCAAATTCCTCACGTGTCAATTTTTTCACACATACCAAATTCTTCACATATCTCAAATTCTTCGCATATTTCAAATTTTTCTAGTTCTTCCACTTACGTCGTCATGTTGCACGTGCATCACTCTCTTGACCCAAGAGGATGAAGAGGTCAGGTTCTTGAGCGACACTCTGATGGGCCCAAACAGGATTGTGTGCCCTTCATCGATGGGCCAGTACTGGTGGCACTTGAGCTGTAAGTAGAATAAACCTAATAAGAATCAAACCAACCCCTTCCAACTGCTTATGGATACATGCTGTCGATGGCATATCCATCTTTGTCTTCGATTGATCGATCAAAGAATCTTTGACTGGCGAAATTGGTTTTGGTTCTCGTTGATCTCAAGTTCTCGAGCGTCCAACTTACTTCTGATATTACAGTAACATTTCCTCAACCCTTCTTGCTTCTTGGTCTTAATATTACATGTAATTCATTACATGTAATAGCTTTGTGCATTATAGCTGTGTCGTTGTGTCAGGCCGCGTGTTTTCAGAGTTTTAAATTTGGCATGTCAAAGTCAAACGACGTTAACCAATCAGGTATTTGCCTAGCGCTGTCACTGGTGAGGAAACCAGGTAAATGTCACAACGGAAGCCAGTCGAATGCACTAGGCGGAACAGGGCGAGAACTTGATTGGCTCAGGGAAAATAAACTGGCGGAACAAGGCGGGTACTTGATTGGCTCAGGGGAAACTGACTGGCGGAACAAGGCGAGAACTTGATTGGCTCAGGGAAATTATCTGGCAGAACAAGGCGGGAACTAGATTGGCTAAGGGAAACTAACTGGCGGAACAAGGCGAGAACTTGATTCGCTCAGGGAAAACTGACTGGCGGAACAGGGCAGGAACTTGATTGGCTCAGGGAAACTGACTGGCGGAACAGGGCGAGAACTTGATTGGCTCGGGAAACTGACTGGCAAAACAGGGCGAGAACTTGATTGGCTCGGGAAACTGACTGGCAAAACAGGACGAGAACTTGATTGGCTCAGGGGAAACTGACTGGCGGAACAAGGCGGGAACTTGATTGGCTCGGGAAACTGACTGGCGGAACAAGGCGGGAACTTGATTGGCTCAGGGGAAACTGACTGGCGGAACAAGGCGGGAACTTGATTGGCTCAGGGGAAACTGACTGGCGGAACAAGGCGAGAACTTGATAGGTTCAGGGGAAACTGACTGGCGGAACAGGGCGGGAACTTGATTGGCTCAGGGGAAACTGACTGGCGGAACAGGGCGAGAACTTGATTCGCTCAGAGAAACTGACTGGGCGTTACAGGGCGAGAACTTGATTGGCTCAGGGAAACTGACTGGCGTTACAGGGCGAGAACTTGATTCGCTCAGAAAAACTGACTGGCGTTCCAGGGCGAGAACTTGATTGGCTCAGGGAAACTGACTGGCGGAACAGGGCGAGAACTTGATTCGCTCAGGGAAATAAACTGGCGGGATAGAAAAACCAAGGTCCAAAAATCAGATCGATATTTTGAACTTGCTTTGTGCAGAACGGCCATTGTGATAATTGAGTTTGTGCACGCCATAAATTGGAACACCATATTGTGGGACAATTCCGCACACCGACAGCGGGTACAACATAGTTCTTCAACTCAGAGACGAAAGCCAGTTTGTGCACGCCATAATTTGGCACGCCCAATAAACAGTCATCTGGCACTATATAGTGGATTCCCGGGTAAGGGGGGGGGGGATTAGGGGTGTCAGGAGCCTCGCCTCCTCATGATATAGCGAGACCAAGTTTTGGTCGGCGTCACGGTGATCATGTATTTGGCGTTCACCCCGGTCCTGGCGATGTAATCCAGGTTTGGAGTGTTGGCGAATTGTCGGCCTCCTGTGAATCTTGAACCGAGCCCATCTAAAGTAACAAGGATGACCGGTCCGAAGTCGTTTGATTTTCGGTGAGATGATGCCTCTGTCACGAGGATTACAAGAATGGCAACCATTTGCAGCGCCAGGCGTACTGCAGAGCGCGTAGAGAGAATAATCAAGGTCATGCATTACAAGAATGGCAACCATTTGCAGCGTCACGCGTACTGCAGAGCGCGTAGAGAGAATAATCAAGGTCATGGATTACAAGAATGGCAACCATTTGCAGCGTCACGCGTACTGCAGAGCGCGTAGAGAGAATAATCAAGGTCATGGATTACAAGAATGGCAACCATTTGCAGCGCCACGCGTACTGCAGAGCACGCAGAGAGAATAATCAAGGAATCCGTATGTAAAGAATAATCAACGAATCCGTATGTCCGTATGTAAAGATTTTTATTTATTCAATGCGCAATACGAATGCTTTTATCTGCTCTTAGGGGTGCAATATAGCGTATATTTTGAGAATAAGGGAATTTTAATTGCTATGCGAAGCAATCTTGTATGTTACGAGAGACCACACTATCTGATAGAAACACAGGTTTCTTTTTACCTTGGTTTAACCGAGGGTCTTGTCATGAGGGTTCCGGGTTTCTTTCATCTCCGCGGGCCATAATAAATACCTTTCAAAGTGCTTTCCTTTCACGATATAATTGTGGGCTATAAAAGGAACTAAAATAAGGTACCAATATTTGTCGTGATGTTAAATAAAGATTATATATATACTATATGATAAGTTCTTCCATCGTTACTTGAATATATCAAAGATGAACACATGTAACCGCGACATTCGACTTGGACAATTTAAAACTTCCAAGTGGTAACCTTCGGAATACTCCCTACTTTAGGAAGGTTTGAAAAGATGTCATCAATTAAACCAGTGATATTTAACAACTATCCCCGAAGGGGAGGTGAATAGTGGTGGATATATATCTACCGCTAGGGGTGTAGTTATTTTAGGGGTATAGCTGTTTTAGTATATACCAAATCAGTAGAATAAAATACGGTGGATTAAAATATTTAAAACGCAGTATCGCTCGCGGAACGAGCCGCCATTTTGAGAGTTTTCTCAAAACAGTAAATAGTATTGGATATCTACTATTTCAGGAACCAATCAGAGCACGCGAAAATGACTATTGACTGATTTGGTATATACTAATAGCCTTTACTTTTATGAAAAGGTTTTATAAAGTAGACTTACTTCGATGGGCTGGCGCATACAGTTCTCAGCCTAAAAAGATTTGTAAAGTTGTTATGTCGAGCGAAGTTATACAGATGAGTACAGTCACGGAAACCTTGTCATAAAAAAACGAAACTAAAACCTGTCCACAGCAATGTACAACAATCGACATCAACAAAACTATGTAAAACTACAAAGGACAATCCGAGTAAGAATCAATGTGACGGTAGTCTCAGTGTTTTATTTGTGAAATCAATGGTCGTAGACAAGCATTCCACTAATAGGCTTGTGAGAGAGATGTACAGCTAGTTCAAGAAATGTTGTCGGTTGAGCGCTCAAGTGTACGCGGCCAGACCGCTAGAGATTATGGGGTAAGAGCTAACGAAGCAATAAGAATATTTGTAGATATTTCTTAGCACACGTCTAGCACGTTCTTATCGATTCTTTTTCTCATTCTCTCATCATTTTTACTCAATTTGCCCTGTAGCGTGGTCGCGTAAGCTCCGACAACGTTTATTAAAATAGCTGTATCAATAGTAATATACCTACAGCATGCAAGGCTTTCCACGGCAATGCGATCTTGCTTAAATCCCCCTCGCCTATTGGGTAAGCACTTGCCATATTTAAATAAATTGACGGGAATTACTTAAAAGGCCTCGAGACTCACCCCGAAATGCGAAGGCTCGCCAAATAGCAACCCTCCCCCTTTTGTTACAGATGAGAGGTTTGTCAATCTACTTCAGTGCTCATAAAGAATGCTCTTAAATAACAATACTGACAAAGCCATTGAAATCAACCTACATTAGCAGGGCAATGTAGCGGTGAGAGTCTTTTCAAACCTTCCTAAAGTAGGGATGCATTCAAGGTTACCACTTGTCTTCACACTTACATGTGTTCGATATATTCAAGTATGTATTCGAATATATTCGATATATTCAAGTATATATTCTTCGATATATTCAAGTAAAAATAAATTAATACATCATATAGGTCCTGATTTTAGCTGTATTTTTAGTCTACAACTACATTAATTTAACAAAACTAGCCGCGGCAACCTAAAAGGCAAGCACAAAGTAATAATCATGGCCAGAAAAGGTAAAAAACTCGGAACCCTCGATAAAACCAGGGTAAAACAAAAAGCTGTGCCTCTATCAGATAGTGTGGTATGTCATGTCATACAAGTTTCGTTGGCATATCAATATTAATATTAGAAACAGCCCTTAGGGAGCATGGAATAAATAACAATATTTCCATACGGATTCGGTCGCGCGGAAACATACTGGCTTTTAGTGAGGCATTGGATTTTCGTCTTAGCACAAGCTCTTCTAAATCCGCTATAGCTAGATATGACCTCGATGATGCTCTCTACGCGCTCTGCAGTACGCGTGGCAATGGGAATGGTTGCCATTCTTGCAATCCTCGTGTCAACCGAGGCAACGAGTCGAAAATCAATCAAGCACGGGTCCGTTATCCTTGTTAGTTTAGATGGGCTCGGTTCAAGATTCACAGGAGGTAAATTCGCCAACACTCCGAACCTGGATTACATCGAAACGACCGGGGTGAAAGCCGAAATGATCACCGTGACCCCAACCAAAACATGGCCGAATCACCAAACGTTTGTGACGGGACTATACCCAGAGAGTCACGGAATAGTGTCAAATATATTCTGGGATCCTCTCTATAATGAAACCTTCGTTTACAGTTACGACTGTTCGAATTACGATCAAAAGTTCTGGAACGCATCGGAACCCATTTGGTTAACCATGCAAAAGCAAGGACGCGATACAGGAGTGTATTTCTGGCCAGGGTTTAGTAGCTATGATGTGAAGCCAACGTATTTCGAGAAGCCTGTGTGTTTTGTTAATTGTGACGCTATTCCCTCTAAAGATCTCCCTCGTTATAGGAAGCAAACAATCCCTGTATCGCCTTTCTATCTTCATTGTGTTGTTAACTACACGGAGCCGTTTCCAAGCCGGATTGACAAGGTCATAAAGTGGCTCAAAGCCGACAACCCTCCTGAGTTCGTCGCCATGCATTTGATCAGCCAGACATGGTTGGTCATGCTAAGAGTCCTGATTCACCCGAATTTAAACGGGAAATCGAGCTTGTCGATCGCGATGCGGTTGGTTATTTGATCACACAACTACGAAATAACGGCCTGCTTGATAAAGTCAACCTGATATTCGTCGCGGATCATGGGTTCACAACAATCAACAAAAGCAGAGTCATCTTCCTGGATGATTTCGTTAATCCGTCGACCTACAAAGTCCCAGAAATAGGATCCTATGCCCACATTTGGCCCAATGCTGGACAACTCGAAGTTATCTACCAAAATTTGACTACGAAGCTCGTTAAGCAATTTCCGCACGTCAAAGTCTACAAAAGAGAAGACATTCCCGAAGAGTGGCATTTGAAAAACAACCGACGCACTCCGCCTATCATCGTGGATCCTGGTTTTGCATGGCGCGTGATACAGCAAAGGGTTAATCTCCCAGATGATTGGGTGATGGGCGATCATGGCTATCCAGCAAGTAAAGAACTCGCGGCGATTTTCTACGCGCGCGGGCCCGCATTCAAGGAGGAATACTTTGCTAACACGACTCTGCGCTCTATTGATGTTTACCCAATGATTTGCAAAATTCTTGGCCTGGACCCACACAATAATAATGGGTCCCTTAACAACATGCTCGATTTGATGGTCAACGGTGATCCCAGTGGGGTGGGGTGCGTCAGGCATTGCTACATCCTGCTGGTGCTGCCAATCATTTTACTTTTTCTAATTTGATGTTTTAACATCTAAAGCGCCACATTCAGCCGCCATTTTGTTAGCCTAGCAACATACCGAGTCAGAGAAAGAATCCCTGTCCATCGGCTGATTTAGGGAATGTAATGCAATATTTTCAAAAAAATTCGGTAAATCAAGTATAAAACTTTGTTTTTAGATGGCTAGTTTTTTTTTATTTCTGTACGTAAGTTGTCTGCTAATACCGAATAAAAAAACAACAAAGAACTGGCATCTTAGCAAGGCGAGAAAATGCCTGCGAGCAGGAGATTGACGAAAAATACGTCTACGATTCTGCCCGCTCGGCTCGTGTTTTTGTCTGCATTCCTTTCTCCACGGGCCGGCATACTTTTCTAAAACTTGACAACTCTCAAATATTTTGGAAAAGCCATCAGATATTCTGTGGTCGCTTTGCTTGCATATATGAAGATTTATTAACAGGCGGGTACCGGTACGTTTTTTCGAGCCCACATTTCGCTTACCCTGGGATCTACCCTGGGATCATGTAAAATAACCCACGTTTCGCACGCTTACCCTGGGATCATGTAAAGATAGCCCACGTTTCGCACGCTTACCCTGGGATCATGTAAAGATAGCCCACGTTTCGCCCTCTTACCCTGGGATCATGTAAAGATAGCCGACGTTTCGCCTGCTAACCCTGTGGGATCATGTAAAGATAGCCCACGTTTCGCCCGCTAACCCTGGGATCATATAAAGATAAACGTTTCACCCGCTTACCCTGGGATCATGTAAAGATAGCCTACGTTTCACCCGCTTACCCTGAGATCATGTAAAGACATCCCACGTTTCGCCCGCTTACCCTGGGATCATGTAAAGATAGCCTACGTTACACCCGCTTACCCTGAGATCATGTAAAGATATCCCACGTTTCGCCCGCTTACCCTGGGATCATGTAAAGATAGCCCACGTTTCGCCCGCTTACCCTGGGATCATGTAAAGATAGCCCACGTTTCGCACGCTTACCCTGGGATCATGTAAAGATAGCCCACGTTTCGCCCTCTTACCCTGGGATCATGTAAAGATAGCCCACGTTTCGCACGCTTACCCTGGGATCATGTAAAGATAGCCCACGTTTCGCACGCTTACCCCGGGATCATGTAAAGATAGCCCACGTTTCGCCTGCTTACCCTGGGATGCATGTAAAGATAACCCACGTTTCGCACGCTTACCCTGTTTCCTTCCACCTCTTTTGTGAGCATCACAATGACTGACGACTGCTGTTCCCAGACCATCAACCAGAAGTCAGCAAGTGTTGAGGCGATGGGGCCTTGGGTAGCAATGAACACCGGCGATAGGGGTGTGGTATCCTGAAACGACAGGCGGATTAATGAAAATCTTCTAAAAAAATATCTTACTTTTTGTACGAACAGAAAGACACTGCTTGTACTAGAAAGCTGGTTTACAAAATTTGAGCAAAAAACACTCAGTCAAATTACCGTCGCCTTACAAAAGGCTGGTGAACAAAAGCAAATCACACACCGCCAAAAATTACAATATTTATATAAATAATGAAATAATAAATACCACCTCTGACTATCCTAGCTTCACTTAGGATTCGAGTTTTATAATCAACACTCCTTGCGCTGACAAGTATAGGTAGGTAAAAACTTTATTTAAACAAACTTGCCCCAACAGCTTGTACCTTGATAAAGTTTGCGTTGATGTAGTCTCCTTCTTGCTTCGTTGACAAGCGAACTCTTGTATGATCCCCTAGAAAGAAAAATAAATACATTCAATAAATATAGAGCCGATTTCACATGACTGTGAAAAGTACCGTGACACGGCGCGGTACTGTCGCGGTGGCGGTACGGAACCTGGCCTGCTGTAGATACCGAACGAAACCGCGTAGTCGCGGCGCGGACACGGTCGCGGAGTGGTACAACTTTGTCGCGGAACTTTTCACAGTCATACGAAATCTGCTCTGAAACAAGAAGGTGTTGAAAATAATCCAGAAACCATGCAGTAATAAACAAGCGTGAAATTCAAAATCGTGCATTGTCCGAAGTCGTCACTTGTTGGACTCTCTAGTCTAAGCTGTATTGCATCGGCCAGTCTGGCAGTTGGGATGACATCACTCAAAATTTCTGAAGCACTAACTGTTTATCACTATTAAAGAGACACGGTCACCGAAAACATCATCATTTTACATCACCAATTATAAAAAAAACCCCTCATATTTGTAGAGAAGGCTCTTCATTAACTTGATATGGTGAAAATTGGAGGTCATATCGATGTAGGGTTGCAAAGATATCCACGGATTCCAATTACAGCATACATGAGGAAATATTAATCATTTCAAAACGGTTTACTTTAATCTTTTTTCAAACATACTAAGCTCAAATCTCAGCAATCCTTCATGGAATTTTCCGTACTGCTTCCACTAACTCTTTGTGTCAATATATAATTTCGTATTTGGTCACCTTTGATCTAGGGAAGCGAAAACCAAAGAAGGATTGCTTGAAGAATAACGTTTTTAAGAAGTCAAGTGAAACAAAATGAAAACAATGACTACTAGTCGACAGGAAAAGCCCCTCAAAGATGACAAAACGTTACAGTAAGAACCCGCGTATAAGAACCTGGATTTTTTAATTTAGCCTAAACAGGTTCTTATATAAATGGTACTTAAAGTAAATTTAGGCTACCAAGGTTCTTAAAATAGGTTCTTTAAATGTTCATATGAATTTCATTTAAATATGAATGGTAAACACAAATTTAGGCTACCAAGGTTCTTAAAATAGGTTCTTTAAATGTTCATATGAATTTCATTTAAATATGAATGGTAAACACAATAGACATTCAACATAGTACTTAAAACTAGAGAAAGAACAAAACATTATGTCAAGTTTCTTTTATTTTTAAATTAATAATGATCTTAATTCAGCAGTTTCTTCCTATACACATTACATCAACTCCACTGATAAGAACCAGTAAGAACCTAACTTAAAATTTTAGCCTTGATAGGTTCTTATTTGGAGGGGGCTTAATATGAAAATTTTAGCCTAACAGGTTCTTAAAACCCAGGTTCTTATATGCGGGTTTTTACTGTATCATGTATTCTCCAAACACGTTTGACCCGAAACTAAAACTTCAATCTATCTATCTATCTAAACTGCTAAACAAATGCTTCATATATGTCGAAATTTGACTCACATGGTAGGATATCTCGATATCTGTTCTTAGCTGGGTTCATCTTGGCTGCATGTGTAGTGAGCGACGCAGAGTCGTATTCTTGGAGACGCTCCAGCTCCTGAAATGGAAATCATCACAAATTGTTCACAAAAAATTGCCCCTGCCAAACTAGTGGTACATATTCTTTAAATGATGAGCACGAAAGTCACAAATCGGAAGACAACGGGGCACCGTTATGGCAGGACACGCAGTGTATTAACAACAATCGGTATAGCTAATTTGATAGGATTCCTGATATTTTTGGAAATCCCTTAAAGGCCCATCACCAACCGAGAGCCTTTGCGGACTCTTAGCCAATCAGAGCACCAGAAAAACTGGATCAATTTGAAAACAAAAGAAAACGGGGCGCAAAGGCTTCCGGTTGGTGATGGGCCTTTAATATATATGTCGGGTATGCGGTGGGAATAGCGTTACAAATACGTGACGGAAAGTAATCTTTTCTTTTCACTCGGAGTTTTGTAACAGTGTCACCAATAAAGAGATAAGGACGAGGACAACAAAAGTAAAACCAAGATATTGAGGATGAACACCACAAATGAGACACCCATCAAAGTCGAGGAAGAACATCTAAAAGAGGTAGACTCATTCACCTATCTTGGAAGTGTATTAGATCGCCTAGGAGGTACGGACAGAGATGTGGTAGTTAGAGTGGGGAAGGCAAGATCGGTCTTTCTAATGCTTAAGAACATATGGGCATCTAAAGAGCTTTCAATATCGCTCAAGTTGAAGATATTCACGTCAAATGTTAAGTCGGTTCTGCTGTATGGTGCAGAGACGTGGAGATCAACCAAGAAGGCCCATAGAAAGATTCAGACGTTTATCAACAACTGCCTGAGACGCATCTTTAGGATTAGATGGCAGGATAAAGTGTCCAATGAGGAGCTCTGGAGAAGGGCAGGAGAAGAACCCATTGAAAAGCAGATAAGAAGAAGGAAGTGGGGATGGGTGGGTCACACCTTGCGCAAGCCGGCAAATAACATCACACGCCAGGCGCTCAACTGGAATCCCCAAGGCAAGAGGAGGCGAGGACGCCCCCGGAACAGCTGGCGAAGGAGTGCGGAAGGGAATATGGAATCGTGTGGTCGGAGATTGGAAAGAGGGCCCAGAATCGCGTCAGATGGAGGAGCATTGTTGATGGCCTATGCTCCGCAGGGGGCGAAGGGCCTAAGTAGTAAGTAAGTACAACAAGCTCGGTACTGTCATCCATGTAAACCGACTCCGCTACTTCTGGCACGTAAGTCGAATGGCAACAACACGTCTACCCAGATGTTTGCTTGGCTGGACACCCTCTCATGGGCCCTGCAGTGTTAGACGTCCCAGTATCAGCATCCTCCAGACGCTCACAGAGGATGTGAGACGCGTTCTAGGCGAAAGCTGTGACATTGCTTCAGCCACCCCTAGCCATAAACAAGATAGCATGGAAGCGAATCCTAGTCTCCATCCTATATAGCGGCAAGCAGACAGATCCGCCCTAGAGAGGTGATGACCTAACCAAGCACAAGTAAGTACAAGTTTGTAACAGTCCATAAAAGCAGTAAAATTAATTAAAAGCTCGTAAAACCACATTTCTCGTTACCTTCCATTCAGAAGTAAAGCCATCCATGTTAGTGCCAGGTCGTTTGGCAGCAAGGGTGTTGACCACACCTTCAAATCCTTTCATGGCGGACAGCAAGCCCTGTAGCGCCTCTTCATTAGTCAGGTACTTGTTGTTAACATCCTGGGTTAATCGGGATCTCTGGGTGGTGTAGTAGTGACCACACTGCCGGTGTAGGGAGGGTTTGTCGAGGTCTTCGTCATCCATGGGGTAGTCAGCAGGGGGTGTGGGTGGTGGCTCGTTCGTCTGAGAGGTTCAACAACAAAACATTATCAACAAACAGACAAAACAAAATCTGTGAAGCAAAGCCAATATAGGGATGTGATTGTATCCAAAATGTAAGAAGCATCAGAGTTACTCGATAGATATTAGATAGATCAAAGAGCTACGTATAATCAGACTTACTTACATACATACATACTGTTTTATTTACCCACGCTAGCCAAAACAACAATATCACAAGTTACTTACCTGCAAACCTGCACTAGGGAGTCTTCCAGGCTCGTAAAGGTACTCAGTCGGCTGTTGTTGTTGTTGTTGTTGTTGCTGTTGTTGTTGTTGTTGAGGTTGTTTTTGAAGTTCCTTGATCTGTTGGATCTGTTCCTCGATTTCTTGGCGTCTTCTATCCTCCGAAGACATTTTATTTTCCTTACTGGGCGCGTCGTCTGATGACGTATCATCTTTTTGCTCTTGTAGTCCCTCAGTGTCCTTGTCAATCAAAGAACTCGCATCACTAGAACTTCTTGAACCAGAAGCTGTATCATCAGCATCGTAATCTTTATTATCAACTTTATCAGCACCCTTCTTACCATCCTTTCAGAGTCTTTCCTTTTCTCTGTCACTGTTGGAATTTCGTCATCGTTCTTTTCGTCAGAGTCTGAATAATCTGCAGAAATCAAACCAGATCCCTCACCACTCTGATCCTTTGACAATTCATTTATTTGATGCTCGGCCAAGCTTTCCATTATTTCTGCAAAGTTAGCGCTATAATAGTCTGGTACAACCTTACTGGAAGATGTAGCAGACACTGCATGGCTTGTATCATTGTCACTACTATGCTCGAGGCCATCGGCTTTTACTTCGTCCGTTGCGTTAGAACTGTTTTTTTCCTCCGACTTGTCAGGTTCAGGTTTGGAATCTCTTTCCTTCAACTTGTCTATTGGCGTATCAGACTGCTTCGCAATTACACTAGAATCCTTGGCATTATCTTGCTTTTCATGTTCTTCTTCGTGTTGCTTCTCCTTGATTTTCTGTTCTAGCTCTGCTAATTGCTTCTGTTGTTGAAGAATTTGTTGCATCAGGACACCAACCTGACTCTGGTCAGTGACTTCATGCACGTGTTGTGCTGTTTGTTGTTGCTGCATCATCTCCTGTAACTGTAACATCATCTGCTGTTGCTGCAAAATCATTTGCTGTTGAAACTGCTGGAACTGTTGTTGTTGGGCGCTTGCATACTGGAACTGGTTAAGTTGAGCTTGGGCAAGATTTACTGAGTAACTTGTCCTATAGTCATTTGCGAGAGTGGTTGACACTGTCCTTGAATCTTGACGGTTAAGCAACGAGTGATAATCGGATTGACTAGTTTCATGTAGCGAGGAACTCATGCTACTTCCGCTTGAGGTATATGCCATCTTCGCCATTCTACCATCCACACCTTGCACTTCTTGAGGAAAGGTTCGCTCAGGACCAGACGGAGCGGCCGTGCCTACTGACAATGGCTGCTGACTTGTCCCAAATGTTTGCTGGGGTAGCTGTCCTCCAGAAAATGGCTGTTGGGATTGCTGGTCTGGACGAAAGGGCTGCTTGGATTGTTGGTCTGGACGAAAGGGCTGTTGGGATTGTTGGTCTGGACGAAAGGGCTGCTGGGATGGTTGGTCTGGACGAAAGGGCTGTTGGGATTGTTGGTCTGGACGAAAGGGCTGTTGGGATTGCTGGTCTGGACGAAAGGGCTGCTTTGCTTGCTGGTCTGGAAGAAAGGGCTGCTTTGCTTGCTGGTCTGAACGAAAGGGCTGCTTTGATTGTTGGTCTGGGCGAAAGGGCTGTTGGGATTGTTGGTCTGGACGAAAGGGTTGCTGGGACTGCTGGTCTGGGCGAATGGGCTGCTGGGATTGTTGGTCTGGACGAAAGGACTGCTGGGATTGTTTGTCTGGACGAAAGGACTTCTGGGATTGTTGGTCTGGACGAAAGGACTGCTGGGATTGTTGGTCTGGACGAAAGGGCTGTTGGGATTGTTGGTCTGGACGAAAGGACTGCTGGGATTGTTGGTCTGGACGAAAGGACTGCTGGGATTGTTGGTCAGGACGAAAGGGCAGTTGGGATTGTTGGCCTGGACGAAAGGGCTGCTGGGGTTGTTGGTCTGGACGAAAGGGTTGCTGGGGTTGTTGGTCTGCACGATAAGACTGCTGTGGTTGCAATCCAGATTGTGAAGGCGGAATTTGCTGCCTTTGTTGGGAAGGATGCTGTTGAAGAGAATGACGAGAATCAGCAGCTGGTGTTTGGTTAGGTGGTGCTAGATTCCCAGGCTGCAACGGTCGCACACTGGGCTGCAACGATTGCTGTGATCGAGGGACTAATGGAAATGGCTGACTTTGGGCAGGAGGTACCTGAACTTGTTGTCTGAACTGTTGGCTAGGGAGTCGCCATGGTTGTTGTTCCTGTCGTTGTTGTGTTCGCTGACCCTGCTGCCATGGCTGTGGTGGATATCCTGCTTGTGGCCGAAGAAGCTGTTGTTGGCTTGTTTGCATAAGTTGTGGTTGTTGACCAGGCAGCAATTGCTGCGTTGGTTGTTGTTGCTGACCAGGTTGCATTTGTTCCTGATTTTGCAACGGCCTTGGAAGTTGACCAGGTTGTAGCCTTTGCTGTGTACCTGGGGGGAGGGATTGTTGTTGGCCAGGTTGCACTTGTTGCTGTTGTTGTTGTTGTTGTTGTTGTTGTTGTTGTTGCTGCTGTTGTTGTTGTTGTTGTCGTTGCTGTTGTGTTGGTTGCAAAGGTTGTGGTAGGAATTGTGGAGGCAATGGACCAAGCTGTTGTTGACCGGGTTGCAGACTTTGAAGTTGTTGTAAGCCAGGCTGCTGATGCTGCTGACCTGGAATCAATGGCTGCTGTTGCTGCTGTTGTGGTTGAGAGAAAAGCTGCCTCGGCTGCTGGCTACCAGTCCCACGCAGGAGTGGCTGTTGAGGGCCAAATGGCATACGTTGCACATTTAAAGGAGGCACTACCTGCCGTGGTATGGCTTGCTGAGGAGGTAAAGGCTGTTGTATCGGTCTAATGGGCATATTTTGTGCTTGGTTTGGTTGCAGTGGGCGAGCCTGAAAAGGTGGCTGCATCTGTCCTGGATGCTGTGGTATTTGTTGTTGGGGGAGTTGACTTCGCAAAGTAGGCTGCATTTGTCGAGGCTGTAAGTGCTGTTGTTGCTGCTGCTGCGGAACCTGTGGCTGTAGTGGTGTCTGATGCTGCCATGGTGGTTGTGATGGGGACATAGGGCGCTGCTGTTGCTGCCCCGGCAACAATGGTTGCTGCTGAGGACGAGACGGTGGTGACTGGATAGGACCTGGTGGTAGAGGGCCACCAGATGGTAGAGGGCCTCGTACTGGGGGAATCCCACCAGGCTGCTGCCCTACCATGCTTGCTGCCGGCCTCACGTGCTGTTGGAAGGGCGCCACTGATGACCGCGGAAGGCTGACTGGTGGCTCTGATGCTTGCTGTGGTGGTCCTGGTCCTGCCATTCTCAGATGACCAGGCTGATGTGACCCAAATGAATGAAAAGATGAAGGTTGTTGGTACTGCTGAGGAGTCATGGATGAGGGGGGTACCTGCGGAGATGGAGGTTGTCCAGGAAACCTAGCAGGATCTTGAACACCAGGCTGCTGTAGCGGCTTAGGTGGTGGCATGGAAACTGGTCCCTGCCCTGGTTGAGGGGTTGGGAGCCTCACTTGATGTGGATGTGGTAATCGAGGACCTTCAAGAGGTACTTGCATTCTTGGAACAGGCATGGGCTGCGACGAGGGCATGTTCCCAATAGACCCGGGCCTGAGAGGGAAGGGGTATGACATCCTTGGGGTTGAATGAATGCTTTGGTCAGCTGGAATGTGACTCTGTGGGTAGCCGATAGGCTGATTAACATGAAATGGAGTGGGTACATTTCCTGGTTGCGTACTCGCAGGTGAGGTACCTCTGACAGCAGTTTGACCAGTTCCTGGAATCATCCCAGTAGGCACAAACGTTGAGGGGCTTGGGATGTCTTGGTTGATACCACCAGATGACATGTAGGGGCACCTGTTACCCCACTTCCTATAGGATCTTGGGTATAGCCAAGAGGGTGTGGTCCGATGGGGCCAGTAGGGGGCGTTGGTGGGGTTGCAGAGGGTACAGTGGACCAATGTGATGGAGGCATCCCCTGCTGTCCTGGCAAAGTTACACTAGCCTCTGGAGTAGGTCGGGAGGGATACCCTGGCTTAGCTGCGGTCGGTCTGCTTGGAGGTTTGGGAGCCTCTGTAAGAAAATAATAATGCTTTTAGTTGCAAGTTAAAATTCGTAGCCGAGAAAACATTGTATCTAACCTGCTGATTCCTTTTTGATTGCTTCTATCTGCTTTTTCAACTGCTTTCCATGTTGGTCGAAAAAGTTCTTGCATTTTTCTTCCAGTTTGTCGACGTTCGCTTCCAAGGTTTGAAAAAACTGTAGACCACGACTGAAAAAGCAAGAGAAGTATCATGTGTAATATAATCTATTCATCGGCGCTGCCTTATTGGACATCTAAGTATAAAATGTTCCAGCCAAACAACAAAAGAACAATTTGATGCATCATCTAACAAGCAAAATTACTTACCCTAGTTTGCCACGGAGCTCACAGAACACATTGTAGGACAAAATCAGTTGCTGGGCAAAGTCTTCGCGTCTGCCAAGAAATAAGGGGAACGAAATGTTATTAAGGCGTCTGTTTATATCCATACTATCATTCCTAAATGGAGGAATGGTCACCATCAGTAATTTAAAGATATTTTTGACAATATTACTCAACAACATTCCGATGTGACCTCAAGAAACCATAGGGCTTGAAGAGGCCCCCTCTTATTAAATAAAATTTGGAATACAACCGCTTATTAGCGTGTAACTAACTATTTTTTTTTACTAAAGGAGAACTTACTTTTGCGAATTCTCCTTGACCGCTTGCCGCATGGACGCATACTTGGCATTAGCGTCTGTTAATGCACTGTAACGGAGAGGAGTGTACATTAGCAATGCGTGCTGTCAGAATGGCGAGCGATCGCACCCCGAGAAGAGGTCAAAGGTCACCCCAGGGCATTGGGCGGACGGGTAGTAGCGTTGGATCCTCGGACAATGAATGTAAGCCGTTTCGCATGTTAACAACGCCGAGGAGCTAGAATTTTCAGAAGAGAGTCTAACTACCGTTAAAGCGCGACAGCCTGGCGTTATTCCTTACGTCCAGGACATGGGGGCACACGTCCCAGGGTCTAGTGCAGGGATAAGTCCCCTAGTGCAAAGATGATCGCAAAACAAAACAGGCCTCTGTGACTAGTCCCCAAATCAAACCAGATTAATTTGTAAACTTGCTCCAGGGACTGAAATGTAGTACCGCGACCGAACTGTCGACGTAATGTCTTGGTTGATACCACCAGATGCTATGTCGGGTGCATGGTACCCCACTTCCTCTTGGATCTCTGGTATAGTCAAGAGGGTGTGGTCCGACAGGGCCAGTAGGGGCGTCGGTGGGACAGCAGAGGGTACTAGAGAGGGTACGTTCGACGTGAAAACAAATGTACATTTGTGGACTGTCCCCGAACCAATTCCATGGGACTACCCCGCGAGTCCAAGCGGTCTCAAGATTGTTTGTACCTCAATATTCTGTCTTGTGCGTCCAAGTTAGCTTGAATAAGAGAGCAGGCATGGTCGTGTTTCTTCAGCTGCTCATCAAACAATGTCTGAGGAAGCAAAAAAAGAAAACATCTATAAGTTCCCAAGTTGGAAATGCAGTCATTAATGTTGTAACAAAATTCTATAAAACTACGTCAGTGTTCTACATAAAGAACTCAGAATCCTACACTACGCTTTAACGTAGTCTTCAAAAGAAAATAGACGATTATTTTGCTTATTTTTAGTGACCTAAACTAACCCCTAAAATCGTGACACTGCGCCTGCCATGAAAACCGTAATGAAAGCAAAATATTCTAACCTGTTTGTTGCCTTCTTCTCTAGTTACTAGAAGTCCAGTAATGTCGTCTTCGTTAATCTATTATGAAAGGCAAAGAATAAACAAAACAAAAAACAAATCAAAGATAGGAAGGCTATTCAACTCTGTCCCGGCCGAGAGTCGAACCCGGACCACAGCGGGCGAATTTTTTTTTTATTTGTGGCACAAATTTTTGAGGCAAGTTATTGAGAAACAAGGAAAAAGTATTCATGGTAGTGCGAACTCTCAACCCTGTGTAAATTATCTATTCACAACCCAACATCTTACACATGAGCTACGAGAGAGTTCGCAGGGCAACTTCCTCCTTTTAATTCACTCATAGAACGAGAATATGTGATTCATAATGAATATTTATTCTAGCTAGCCGCCATCTTGAAGTGGGCGTAGAAAATAAATTCGCCCACAGCGGTGAGAGACCCAGCGGAGTAACGCTGAGACAACCGTACTTCAAGGCACGTAACACGGCACGGTCGGCACGGTCACGGCACGGTCACGGCACGGTCACGGCACGGTCACGGCACGGAACCTCGCCTTCTCGTGAAGACCGGCAGCCAATCATATCACGCGAAATGAGTGATCAACCAAACACAACGTTTAGACATGGCACGGAACGGAACTTTGCCTTCTCGTGAACACCTAGTCAATTGCATCATGCGAAATGACTGATCAACCAATCAAAATGCTTAGACACGTCACGTGACAATAGCGTTACCGCGAGAACACGACTCAGAACGCGCCACAACTTTTTCACAGTCATATGAATTCTGCTCAGGAGCTAAATCCAGAGCATTATAAGATTTCATTTAACAGACAGCAACCTACCTGCTTTCTAAGATCTTCTTCGAGCTGCCTCCTTTGCGACTTCATGTGTTCTACTTTAGCCTTAAATATAAAATCAGGATTATTTTTCATGGCTGAAAGTCTGATAATGGTCGGAATAAAATTACTGAAGCATTCAGGTTTGTATAGCTACTTACAATTAGATCTCGAAGTCGCTGTACTGCACCATCATCAACAGGTGCTGTTGAAACAAGAACCATTAGCATAGCTAAGCTCCGTTAAATCTATAAACAGTTTAAGTGGGCAAACGTCGTTTGGAATATACGAACCAATGGCTAGAAACAGGACCCGACATTACTTTTTTCGCCATCCAAAAAGCAATTTATTTGCCACATAAACGTGGATCTCAGCTGAACAAAATGTCATTTTGCGACTAGCTCTAAAATTTTGGTTGCCAAGCCCCCAAGAACCTCCCTAACCTGACTTACAGTCTATGATATTTAGTGACGGAAGGACTTATATCAGGCGAGTACCTCAGCCGACTTACAGTCTATTATATTTAGAGACGGAAGGACTTATATCAGGCGAGTACATCAGCCGACTTACAGTCTATGATATTTAGTGACGGAAGGACTTATAGCAGGCGAGTACCTCAGCTGACTTACAGTCTATGATATTAAGTGACGGAAGGACTTATATCAGGTGAGTACCTAAGCTGACTTACAGTCTATGATATTTAGTGACGGAAGGACTTATATCAGGTGAGTACCTAAGCTGACTTACAGTCTATGATATTTAGTGACGGAAGGACTTTATCAGGTGAGTACCTAAGCTGACTTACAGTCTATGATATTTAGTGACGGAAGGACTTATATCAGGCGAGTACCTAAGCTGACTTACAGTCTATGATATTTAGTGACGGAAGGACTTATATCAGGCGAGTACCTAAGCTGACTTACAGTCTATGATATTAAGTGACAAAAGGACTTGTATCAGGCGAGTACCTAAGCTGACTTACAGTCTATGATGTTTAGTGACGAAAGGACTTGTATCAGGCGAGTACCTAAGCTGACGTACAGTCTATGATATTAAGTGACGGATGGGCTTATATCAGGCAAATACCTAAGCTGACTTACAGTCTATGATGTTTAGTGACGGGAGGGCAGCTACAAGCTTGTCATTAACTCCTGCTAGTAGCTCCAGGTGGGGTTTGTGTTTGGCATACACTCGCATTAGTTCACTGTTCGTCTGGCTCTGGTAAAGAAGGAACAGTAGGGATAAGCAGCGGAATCAGATGAACAGAGAATGAAAGGAAACAGGTAGGAATTTCAGTAACTCACCGCTTTTGCGTGACTTTTGAGGCCCTTCTCTAGATCTTTTTGAATCACTTCTCTCTCTTGTGGCGTCTCTTGGGGACCAAGTTTTCCCTTAAACCATTAGAGATGACGATCAAAATAATCATAACAAGGACACAACAGAGCGGATTTCAGGCGACCGCTGTAAGTAAGCCAGACTTCCGTTTAGTAAGCGTTTCGCATTGGTCGAGAGCAAAGTCTTTCGTCTTTCAACCAATAAAATTACGAACTAAACCTAAAAGCTTAAGTCTGGCTTACTTCACCTCCTGATTGGTTTGTTGTTGAATGGCTTCCACTCCTGATTGGCTAGTGGTTTTGTATTTGCGTTTAGTTTTCGATAATCAGCTGAAATCTGCTCTAAAAGGAAGACGAACAGTCATAGAGCACTATTTTGTTGACAATCAAACCTTCAAAAAGCTCTTCGTGGCTTTGCAACTTCCTAAAGCCTCGAGGGTAGTCACTCATAACCATGTGGTCCCCGGGCCCAGTCAGGAAATCATTATTCGCAGTCGGCTGATATAGACACTTGAATGCATCTGTGCGAGGAGCGTTTCTGATTGGCTGTTGTGTTCCCGCCTAATTTCCCGCCATTTTGGGGCGCGTGTACGACAGAGGAAACCCGCAATATAAATACTTTGCTTAGTTAAAGAAATTGGGAAATATTCTTCTACCTTTCATTTCTCTTCTGTGAAGTAATTCAAGGAATTCGAAAGGTTCAGCTGCCATTGAAAAAATATCCCAAGAGTGTCTACCGTGATTTATACCACGCCACAGAAAATACAGCCAATCAGAATGCAGGAATAGCGTTGTATGTAGTATTCCACTCAACTGAAGGGAAGTTTTCACAAGCTAAATGTTCTGCACACGATTTTGGGTACAAGGTACAGAGTGCTTTTCTGGGTTGAATTTCAGACTTTGCTTGGATGCAGATATTTTGCTTTCAAAATTCTCTATTTTAGACATGCTCTTTACCTCGACTTCTCGTTGATGTGCCTCGTCTTCGTCAATAAGGTAGGAGATAGTCCTTAACGAGCTCCCAACCTCATCACTCAGCTTCTGCAGCTCTGGAAGCAAATCAAACAAAGACGAAATTCATTTACATGAGACCAAGCTATTTTCATTCTTTCCTTACATATAAAGGCCGGTGTACACTTGCGATTTTTGTTGCATTTGTCGCGGCGATTTTCTTGCGCGAGTTGCAATTCCAACTCTCTTGTGTAAACGAGATGCAAATCCGGTGCGATTTCTGTGCTCTCTTTTCTTCAAATCGCATCAAGTTGCAAAGAGTTTCGAACATGTTTGAAATCTCCGCGACATCACCTAGTTGCACCTAGTTTATATTAGTGATTTTTGAGTTGACGCCTACGTGTGAGAAAAATCGCCGCGACTCGCGCGACAAAAATTGCAGCAAAAATTGCAAGTGCAAACGAGCCTTTACCTGTCATGACTTGCTCGGTTTGTGAGACAATTGCTGCATCAGACCTCAAGGCATCGTGCTTCTCTTTCAGTAGGGGCGGCAGCGAATCGATCTCTTCTGGTTGTAACAGGTCGTCAATATGGAGACTCGCCAAAGCTTGACTATACAAGAGTAAGAAAAGGTTAAAATATAGGTACTCTATAAGATATACGTGCATAACAGAAGAGGATATAGCGGTATTTCCTGTTTATCAACATTGCCATTCTAATGCTAATGTGCCAACCGTAGATTGAACTGTGAACCAATCGATCTCTGATTGGCACATTAATAATAATGGATGACGTCAGCGTGAACAGCGCTGTACCCTTTTCAAAAAACGTTGATCGTGATCAGAAGTTGTTCTCAATCTCATTTATAATTCATCAAAATCAAACAAATAAAATCATAAGTTTGAAGAGATTTGCGTATATTTTTAGATTTTATTCCTTATATCGTGATTCCAAAAGTAAAGCGCGCGCACTTAGAGATAGTGAGTACAATGTATTATATTAGCAAATAAGCTTACAATTCCAGCAAGAATTCAAAGTACTTGAAAGGCCTACCTCAGAGCTTTATTCTTGGCATCAATGGATGCTCCATAACGTCTTAGCAACTTGGCTTTCTCCTCACTGCACAGATATCAACAAGTTAATAATGAAACAAATTCCACAAACAATTTTTTTTTTTTTGCCTTTCTTAAATATCCCATAGAACCAAATCAGCTAACGGAGTTTACATCTTGTTGCCACCCAATTCAGATCATGTGATGATTCCTTTGGGTGGATACTTTTTCAGTTCTGCACATGGTCAAGTCAGAAAAATTTGACAACTGTAACAACCCAAAGGAATCACTACATAATCTGAATTGGCAGGGGCATAGCCAGAAATTTTGGTGGGGGGGGGGGCGGGGGGGGTGGGGGGGGGGGGTGATGGGTAGATAGTGAAAACATGGGACAAAAATTTTCAAATTTCCTCCAGCAAATACAGTAAATGTATGAGAAAATCTCCTCTGAAAGGGGGGCCACGGCCCCCTGTGCCCCCCCTGGCTATGCTCCTGATTGGGTGGCAACATTAGCTGATTTGGTCTATGCTGGAAAGTAGCAGCAAGTTGCCCCTTTCCTAGCTAATAGACCATTAGTCGTGTAGCCAATGGAAAAGCAGAATTTAAAGACCTCTAGTTGATTTATACTAAACACCATAAGCACATGCAATTTTATGTCTAGAATAAACAAACCTGTACAGGGAAGCTTCTGAGTGTGCCTCAATTGGAATGAGCCTCTTGAAGATGTCTGGACCAGCTACACTGGTGTCACTAGGTTGAAACGGAATTGGTTTGACAAGGGTTGCACCTTAAAAGAAAGTGAAATGTCTTTGATTAAGTATGCAATCCTGTGCAAGTATAAAAGGCAGCTCACAGGCACGAGACAAAACAGCCCACGTCTCCCTAAACATAAACACGGAAGGTCATTGGGAAAAATTACTTCCAAGATGGGAACATGGATTTGGTCAAAGAAATTTTTAACCCCAAGAGCAATGCAATAGGGCATAACATATAATTAATTAACAATATAATTAATAACTTATTTCTCCTTCTATATCTGTATCTCTCAAAAAACAAAAGTTACCTTTGATCTCAGGGAGAGCTGCAAGTTCAGGAACTACTTCGTGATAAATGAAGTCGTTATCTTTGGCAGCGCCTTCAAGTCTGTGAAATACAACAAATCATGCATGTCAACATTTCTAGTTTGCATAGCAAGTGTTTCCATGGGGATCTTGCTTCATACTATTGTGGTTTTCTCTGACGTCTCAAACCCTGTGGAAATGCTTGCTATACAGACTACAGCTGTAAGTATTTTCATGTATATCTACATGTATCATACACAACTTGACAGAAATGATTACCAAAATTTCGACATCTCATGACATCTGGTGGCTTTATGCTTTTTGCTTATTTTTAACACTTATTCACTACATTTAATATCACTCACTTGTTACTGACAACATCAACCATAAACTGCAGGATTTCTTGTGTTTTCTCGGGCTGGCCCTGTACCAGCATAGACAGAAAAAAGGTGTTATCAAAGAAGGCTTAACAAGCCGAATGCATTATTGAATCAAATAATGAATCCAATATTCCAAGAATCAACTCATTATTGCACTCTAGAGGAGGACACTTGAATGTCTTGGCTGTAACCAGTTTAAGCTTGTTAATGTGTATGCACAAATAATTGTATATTGATACATTTTTTACACACAGCTTTATTGTAAACCAGGTAGGCTGAAAAAACTACTGTGTGTAACCAAACATACTGTAATACACCATAGTCTCATATCGCACCTTCAGAAGTTTCTGCGCCTCACCAATTTTTTGGGATGCAGCTTTCAAATAAGTAACCTTTAAAGAAGGAAAATAAACACAACTCAAATTTTGGTTGGGGGGGGGGATAGTGAAAACATGGGACGAAATTTCCTCAATTGATTGATTGATTGATTGATTGATTGATTGATTGATTGATTGATTGATTGATTGATTGATTGATTGATTGATTGATTGATTGATTGATTGATTGATTGATTGAATTTTGCATTCAGTTTAGACGGCCTTCTCTGAATGATGATGACATCTAGTGAAATATCATTTTTAGGAAGACTGGGGATTTCGAATGGTACACTACAATTATGTAGTTGCTGGGTGACACACCCATTAACCAACTCAGTTGAGGGACTAAAGTTGATAATAATTACCTTTTCACCAAACTTTTGATTTTCATTTGCATTATTGGACATGAATATCTGAAAAAGATAATAGTGTGCTATAAAAAACTGAGTCCATAATTAAAAAGAATACTAGAATAGAGTATTACATAAACCACTAATTACTTACATAAGAAACAGCCATGTAATGACATGCTTTGATTTTTAAAGATTTTGTCCAAAGCTGTAAAGAACCAAAATACAAGATGTAAGCACTGGAATGGTGAATTATTTCCTGCAATCCTCCCAAGGAGAAATACAGTAAATGTTTGGCAGTCATCTTGTTTTTTCCAGCAAAATTCACCTTGTATGAATAGCAAATTAAGGTCCACATAGTTCAAAAAATTATCTTTGTACCTTTGCTTTTTTAGATCCCATGTAAGATGACCCCAATGACTCCAAAAAATTCAAGGCTTGTTGATAATAGTCATAAACCTAGTAAAATAAAACATGATTAGAAATTCATCTTAAACAGGGACACTTCAAAGAAGTACTTACTTGCATAATAGAATGAATTACCTGCATACTTATTCTTGCAACCAGGGAGTCCTTCCGTCCATCTAAAATCGATTTTTCTAATAAACACTCTTGGGCTTGGCCCTAACAAATATAAAGAACCCACTAAGCTCAGGTACATGAGTGCACACTGGGCCAGACATTGCAACCATATGGTCACCAATTGCAGCTAGATTTAGGGTTTGGTGAGCAGAAATTCAGCCTAATTGCCAAATGGTGACTTACCTTTGCAATCTGTAGGGTTTTAACAGCATTAATTCAGGAGAAAAAGGTGGGGCCAGATTGCTAATATCATGGCAACCAAACTTCACAGTTTGCAGCCTGCATCAACAGATCATGCCACTATCATGACTGATTGCTCACCAGAAATTACTCCTGCAGACTCTTGCAACAGTAATATCTGGCAAGCGCTAGTGGCATCTGCTTATACAAGCCACCAGTATGCTATTTGGCAACTAAAACTAGAATTTTTTAATTGGAACATTTAATACTGGTTTTAATCACAAAGCAATGAGGCAGAAATTACATACCAGCATAACATTTATGTACAATTGCAGGAGGCATGCTGCCATATCAAAGAATGCTTCTGTTGCAAAATGATCCTAAAAAGTTAAATAACACATTCAAAAAGCAATTCTTCAAATTCAATGAGATTATTGCACCCAATGGGATCAGAGCTACATAATTCTGTTACCAGAAAAGTGACATATGGTTCAATTTACCTCAGAAATCCATGGCAACTTAAGAGCAGACAAAGGAACCATTGTTGTATTCTAAAAATTGAAACAAACAAATTCAACAATTTAATTTTGAGGTACATAATATAGAATATCATATGATTTGTAACCTCTTATTTTATTTCATTTTCTGTATATCAATTTGTAAGGCACATTTGAAAACTGCATTTTGAAATTGCAACATGGTAAAAATGATTACTATTTAACACTTATTGGATGAGGTTGAGCATGATAGTGAGATTGTCAACGCCGAGGTTTGTGTTATCTGCCGAAGCGAAGCTGAGGCGGATAACACTAACTCGAGGCGTTGGAAAAACTCACTATCATGCGAAAACCGAATTCAATAATTGTTTTATTATTCAGCAACCAGCAATTCTTACCTCTGAGTGAAGTCGACGTCGAGGCCTTGCTCGGCGAAACGGTTTTTGAACTTTAGCTTACATTTATTGGTGATTTCCTCTTCGTATTCAATTCAAATAGCCATAGTTGAGGTTTAGGTATCCTGAGCAATGATCTCTTGGCAAAAATCATAACAGATTCAACAAGGATATTGGCAAAATTGGCTTTCGCTTCCGAAATGAAAACCAAGATGGCGGCCAAACCTATTGGCTTGCATTATGACGTCATTAGAGTGCATCAATCCTAATGTCTGTAGTATGACGTCACACACTCCGCGCCAACACAATTTCGCTGTGTACTCTTAGCCAATCAGATCGAGATAGTGGCATGGCTGAATAATAATAGTTATTATTGATGTCATACACATGAGGTGTTATTCCATGTTGTGGCATTACATGGGTGTATGGAAAACGCAGACCTGAAAAACGAAGACCCGAGACCTGAGACCCAGGAAAAACGCAGTCCCAGAAAAACGCAGACCCAGGAAAAACACAGACCCGGAAAAACACAGACCCAAGAAAAACGCAGACCCCGTACAAAACGACGAATGTCGGAGTATGTTTTGGCTCACCTCGCGATGCCCTCGGCGTCTTGGTTTTCTTCCAATTTGAGCGCCTATTCAGTCACCATCTACTGCTCTATTATCTCCAACTCTCGTTAAGACCCATGTGCTTTTCTTTTGTAAAATATTCCAGTAAAATGTGAGGGAATATGTAGACGCACAGCTTCGTTTTCCTTGGGCACCATTTTGAATTACACTACTTTTGAAGTAGTGTAATTACTTTTGAAGTACACAGTAACCCCATAAATATGGCCTATAGCACAGGAAGCCCAACTCTGCATTTTTGTGTAAATTCTGCCCCCTCAAGCAACAATTCGAATAAGTAGTTTAACATATATTTCTAAGCAAGGAGAACAGTTATTTACTTTGCACAAAAGAAAGTTTTTTCTCCATTTTGGGGGCTGGGGGTCTTTTCTATTTGTCGTCATTTGTCGTCAAGAGTTATTGATGGGGTTCCTGTGTACCTATTTATCATTCAAAATGGTGCCCAAGGAAAACGAAGCTGTGTGCGCCTACATATTCCCTCACATTTCCTGGAATATTTAACAAAAGAAAAGTACATGTGTCTTAACGAGAGTTGGAGAGAATAGAGCAGTAGCTGGTGACTTAAATAGGCATTCAAATTGGAGCTGAGCTAAAACATACTCATTCGTCGTTTTGTATGGGGTCTGCGTTTTTTCTGGGTCTGTGTTTTTCCGGGTCTGTGTTTTTCCTGGGTCTGAGTTTTTCCGGGTCTGCGTTTTTCCGGGTCTGCGTTTTTCCTGGGTCTCAGGTCTCGGGTCTTCGTTTTTCAGGTCTGCGTTTTCCATACACCCGGCATTACAACCAGGGACAAGTACTAGATTACTTTTACTTAAATATTACTTACTTTCAGATATTGCAACACTCCTGCTGCAGCTTGAAAATGAGTACATGCCACTTTCATCCCCTAACAAAATATAAGTCAAATATAAATAATATATTTTATTAATTTGTTCATTGCATAGCTAGATGTTAGAATGAACTTAGAAAATACAGTGCTTCAATAAGAGATGACAGATTGGTTATCCTACCTCGTCCCCTGTTCTATCCTCTTTCCCTCCCAACTGAGAATGAAGTGCAGCTGAAAGTAATATATCATACAATAGAAAAGTCTCACAATCGAATTTTTGATTGCAAAAAATATTATGATTTATTATATAGACACGAGTGTTTTACTGGGAAATACGCCACTTGTAGATCTCATACGAAGCTACATCCGGGACCTCATTCGCTGCACTCATTCGTAAAATATTGTTCTCACCACTCGAAAATAAAACTCATATCTTTGCGCCACAGTGTAATATCCGCTAACTATATATTATAAGTCATGTAAGTTGTAATTTCAGCATATCCAAAACCCTTAAACTAGAGTCAGGGTGAATAGCCATGTTTGTCAATAGTTAAGTGGGCCATTGAACTATCAAAACTTGATTAATATTTTGAATAGTTTTTGTATTATTTTCATCAAGAGAGCCATAACAAACTCAAGTGGCAAATTCATTTCGAACAACTCACCAAGGTTGTGGAGTAAAGCTGCCTGCTCGAATCTGACATCACAAAGTGTTATAGGCTCTTCTGAATATAAGTCAGTCCTAAAAAGACAAGTAAAATGCATTTAAGGGCATGAATACAGTGGTTGACTTCAAAATTTTTGAGCCCAGTATTAATAACTACAACTGTGTAATGACAACTATTTAGGTCACCAGAACAATAGATTGTGGTCAAGTTTTGTTTGAAGTGACCATGACATATAAGGGTGACTAGATCTTAGAAAGATTGGCCAGGGCTTAGGGCTGTGGGTGGGACTGGGCTTTGGTCCCATTTTCTAGTGCCCCACCCACCAACCCCTTGCAGCAGCTTGGCACCATGCACCCTTCCACCCTCTTGCCAGGGGCTCACATCCCACAACTTAACCTATAATTCTGTAAGGAGGAGGGCAGCAGACTAGAACATCAAGACCATATATTTTAGCATCAAAGTCAACTGCCAATGATTACACATAACAATGAAAACGGGTACGCAAATCTACAGACATGACAACATTGTTGTTTTTAGCTATTTTCCTATTTATTACTTTTGATTTTACTTAATAATACACTACCAGCAAAAAGAAACTGGAACGAAATTCGACGAAATTCGCTCTTTGTTCAAACGAAATATCGCTCGAAAATTCGCTCCAAATTTTCGCACTTTCTTCGTTGAATTTTCGCGCTGCGAAAAATTTATCTTCGAATTTTCGGAGATGGCCTTTGAATTTTCGATGTAAATTAACCTGAAAAATGTACACTTGATTTGCTTGCCGTGACACAACGCCATTCAAAATTAAAAGTACGCTTGATGTGATTTTACCTTATAAGTCACAGTAGGTAAGTCAAAACTTGACCCCGCTCGTGAACCTATACATAATTCTTGACGCGTTTATTAGGCCCGCGAGTACTTTTTGTTTGTGATATTCTAATGATAATATTCAAAAGTCACTCGTTGTTTTCGAGTGCTTGTCTTTTTCTTTTCAGCAGCCGCTAGAGAAATGCGACTCCATCTCGTGGAAAGACTGACGAGTATTTGCAGTTTATAGCATCAATAAATGACGATTTCTCTTTACTAGTTCTTGTTGTTGTTGATTTTAAATTGCGATGCGCATTTTATGCAAGACACTCAGGCGTGAAAAAGTCAAAGAGCGCATGCGTTGTCTTGGAAACGCAAGTCCGTGGAATGCGCTAAAATTAAGAGATGAAAAACATAATTTTTGACTTGTTTATTAGAGATTTTATATTCTAAAACCAAAGAGAAAGAGATCCGCAATAGTTAAGATTTTACTACAAAAACATTTCGCAAAAACTGAGAACGCGCAAATCCGCAAGGCAGTTATATTTCATGAACACAACATTGTGAGAACCGGTTCCAACTGCTGGTGAACAGCTATTGTTTGTTTATTTTATTCAACATGCAGAACCTTTGTTCTCGCCCCTTTTTGCGCTTGGTTGCTATAGTGATTCGCGTAAATACGGCTTGGAAACAAGTTCGGCTTCACACACGCATGACGTGACTTCCGCGAGCAGACCGCAAGTTCCACAACCTCCAGCAAACCCAGCGGCTTCTAGATTTACTATAGTGGCTTATTAATTGTGATTGTATGCAGTCCTTGGATTATAAAATAGTTAAAAAGTACGGAAGCGAGCATTGCGCATCACATTTCAAGATTTTCACGAAGACAGCTTCCTCGTATCCACCTGGTAAGTTAAGTACTCTAGAATGAAATAAGTTTATTCATCATACAGGATGGCGTAGTACGAATACAGATTCAATACATGCGAATACTTGCATAACAGTTTATAGAACCTCATTAATGCACAGCAGTGGGTAGTACATTTCTCGCACTTTGGCAGTACATTCTCAGCGAAAATTTGATGAGCGATAATTCGGCGCGCGAAATATCGGTTCGAAAATTCGCATCGAAAATTCGAGGTCTCGAACAATAGGCTGAACGAATTTTCGAGGAAAGTTCGGTGTCATTAAAATTTCGCCGTTTTTCGTCGAATTTCGCCGAATTTCGTCGAATTTCGTCGAATTTCGTTCCAGTTTCTTTTTGCTGGTAGTGTAAATTCACAAGTTTTCACAACAGGTGTGATTGCACTTTAGCTGTACTGTACATACCATGTGAATTGAATAGGTACAGCTCCGCCCTCTATCATGGGGAATCGGGACTGTTGAAACTGTAATTGGGTGAAATAGCGGCGCAAAGTGCTGCAGCCTGAATGGTCCTGGCTTGGATGAAGACATGACTGGAATAGATATTTTTTTAATTATTCAAAAACACCAGCAAATAAGTAGATAATTGTAAGTCATAGGAGGTCAATACACTACAAACAATAAAGGATATAATTAGTTAGACTATACAAAACATTCTGTCATTGAAACAAGGGCTCTAGGGTGGCATCATGGTAAAAATTATTTGGGAAGGGAGGCTTTTGGAATCATCCTCAGCAGGGAAGTGTGAAGGAGGTAGTTGTGGACAGGTACCTTCTGAACAATTCAACATCATTGTTTACATCATTGTTTGCATCTGTAAACTGCATTTGAACATGGATATGGATATTTGTGGTATACAAGTGCATACATTTACATTTTTACAATATTTATTGGACTGATCAGAGATGCCAATAAGTGGGAGACTCACACGTTTGCCTTATCTCCCACTTAATAGGACATTTGCACCAGAATCCTTTTAGTTTTCTTTTCTTATGCAGATAAGCCACTATTGGAAACAATAGGATGTCACTACTTGAACAAAAGGGACAACGCAAAGGTTTCTGGTAGTCGTAGTAAAATATGTCATAATGAAAATGTCCTATTTCTTCACCATTTTTCATACATTTACTGTATTTCTCCTGCTCTATGAACATGTGCTGTTCTCATACAGTTGTTGTATTTCCACTAAAATCTCCTGCTCTTCTATTCAATCAGGTTGGATTCAACACAGTGTTCAACATGATTCAGTTTTTTTTCCATAGTATACATTTTTCAGTGATTTAGAAAATGCTAAACATGGATTGAACAATGTTTAAGACCGCTGAAAATGCATTGAAAAAATATTTACTGAGTCTTGTCAGGTACTGAAAGCCTGCCCATACAGGCACCGCAGAGCATAATTTCGATTAGGGGGCTAAATCGAGATGGGACAACTTTTAGGGGGGTCTGAAATTGGTAACTTTATTAGTTTTCTGGAGAAGCGACAGATGAATTGGACAAATATTTTCAAATGGCGGCCAAATTATTGGGGGCTAAGCCTCCCCCCCCCCCCCCCCCCCCCCCCCGGCTCTGTTGTGCGTGCCATAAAGAAATTTTTGAACAAACATTCAAGTTGAATCAAGATGTACAACTGGGTTTCTGGCCACTCCTCCTTCACCAATAATAATAGCTGAATGAAATTTGCTCAGTCAGTGTTTTGACAGATTTTTCACATAGCATCAATAATTGAAATTTGAGTGAAAATTTATAATTATGACACCTGATCTGTGTCATGTTTAATATATGGTTAAATCTTGGACTCTGTTTCTATAATGATACATGACGTCAGCCTTGACGCACTAAAAACAAGATGGTGTGTCGATGTGGAAACATAATTCACTCAAATAAAATGTCGTTAATCTACCAGTATTACTATGTCCAAATACATTATATTAGTATATGGACACATGAAACAGACTAGAGATTAGGGTGTACCTCTCTTAGTTGCTCCAGTTGCGAGCATTCTAGGCTGTAACTCTCACTGTCTTCTTGATAATGTTCACGGATGTACTACAAAGAAACATAATCAGTTATAAGTGCATGACTAGCGAAAGAACAGCCAAAAAGCACTGATACTTCAGTGCTTAGTGGTATTATAAATCCTATAATAAAATAAAATATACCTTTTTTAACGGAGAGGCTAAATTTGTGGGAAAAGATTCTTTTAAATCGATGCTTAGCATCGATGATCGTGGGCAACCCTCCATTTTCTTCTTGTCTATTCCAACATTTGGCAGCGGTTTTACGTCATATAGCGTGCGCACAATCGCTGAGTAGCCATGCGCAAAAAAAATGGCGGACGAAGAAGAACTTTGGAGTGATAGAGTCGGAGAGATAACATACCACAAGTTCTTTACAGAATACCTGCTGCAAAACAAACTTTGCGTGTTCTCTAGCGAGCTGACTCGAGAGTGGAGGAGTAGGAAGGAGTGGATGAGCGACGGCAAGCCTAATTTTGACTTCCTTGGCGAAACATTCGGTAAGACTATTGCGCGTCGCCGCGCTAGAACTTTTGATATGGTCGAGAAATGTTTTATTATTTATTTCGATTAATTGAAGTTCGTTTCTTGATACTCCAGGAAGTGCAGTTGCTCCTGTAGCAGACTGCAATAACAAATGTTATGACAGCCATGGAAAAGAGGACATGAATGTAGAAGAGTTCATTTGTTACTGGAAATCAAAAGCTGTAGGCAAATAAGGTGGGTGAAATCTGGGCTAAACTTCAGAATATTTTGGGATTGGCTTTAGTGTTATCCAGGCTGAGATGTTTGCTTATCTCTGATGAGGGCAAACCATCAAAGATGTGCAGGATGAATAGTCTTTTTAGTTTTTATAAATTTCTTGTGTAAAATTTGCATGTTTAACTTATCGATCCATCCTTTTTCTACAGATGGAGATCAGTGTAGTAGTACCACCAGGAGCCTATATCTCAAGGATTGGCATTTTTGTAAGTAAGTTTCAGCTACAACTGTTTATTACTGTCAGTAGACAGTGGGCATCCTGTGGAACCCAGGGTGTCGCATGATCATAAACAAGGTGCAAGGGGAGCAGGGGCGGATACAGGGGGGGGGGGGGGGGGGGGGGTGTGGATTAGGTGGATATCCACGGTACCAATAAACCATGTCTATGTCTATGTCCACCGCCTCCTATCCACCCCCCTTTCTTAAATCCTGGATCCGCCCCTGGGGAGGGAGACAGAAAGGAAAGGAGGGGGTGGGGGAAGGGTGAGAGAAAGGAAAAGAGGGAGAGGAGAGAGAAAGGAAAGGAGGATTTCTCTCCTTTCCTGAAAATATTCCAGAGGGTTGGGGGGGGGGGGAGTAAATTTACCTGATTTCTTCCATACAACTACTTTATCTTCCTTTGGAAATTCCAGAGGGGTGGAGGGGCACTTTGGATATTTTTCGGATCATTATTCTGATGAATTTACTGTGCATAAATAAAGTTACTATCCTATCCTTTCCTATTTTAGATGACTGTCAATGAGTAAAATAAATTTGCAATCACTTTGCAATCACTCCTATAGGTTTTATTCAGAATTGCAATTGGTTCATGTTATGATCTACAACAATAGAAATAGCATTTTAGTGCAGTTGAACATCAGATGCCAGTTTTATCATGATATTGCTTGGTTTTATTCTAATTGTATTAGGCAGTTTCCAGAGTACAAAGCTTATGAGACTCCTCTGTACTTCAAGTGTGACTGGCTTAATGAGTTCTGGGACCAGCGTCAAGATGTTAGTGATGACTATAGGTTTGTTTACATGGGACCCAAAGGAACATGGTAAGACCCATCATTAATTGTGTGGTTCCAGAAAAGTATTGTTCTGGAAATATTTTACTATAATTTGATATGATTTTGAGTGATGTTTATATTATAAAACATTTTCTTCTTCACAGGACGCCTTTCCATGCAGATGTATTCAGGTATACTGTTAGTATTTGAACCTAATCACCTACCACCTTTTTTGCAAAACCCCAAGGACTGGAAGAAGTTTATTCCTCTGGCAAAAAGCTGTACCGGTATTCCTCATGCTTCCTGCTTGGCCTAGTTTTCATGTCAAATAGTAGAAAATTAGAAATTAAGCTTTGTTCACAGTAGAACTTCAAACATTGTGCTGATTCCAATTTTTGATTTTACAGGGCATTAAATAAAAACACCTCCATGGGTGGATTTAATGTGGGCTCAGGGGGAGCCTGTATTTGCTGGAGCAAGGTTACAATTTTGGCCTCCAGTATTTTCACTTTGGACCCCTCCTTTCTGGAGATCCTGGATTCGTCTCTGACCCCAGTGTGTCATAACATATTTTGGTTGCTATACATATGTACATTTTTCTTTTCTTTCAGATCTTACAGTTGGTCAGCAAACATCTGTGGCTGTAAAAAGTGGATATTATTCCCTCCAGGGGAAGAGAAGTGCTTTTATGATTCACTTGGTAATCTTGCGTATGATGTCACAGACCTAAAGGTGAAGGATGAAGGCATTTATCCTAAAGCCAAGGCAGCCAGAAACCCAATCATAGTTATGCAAGGGGAGGGGGAGACCATATTTGTCCCAAGGTACTACACTATTAAACCTAAACAATACGTTTTAGATTAATGTTGCTAATTTGCATTAATTTCCCAAAATGTAATTCTCAATAAGAAAAATAATTATGTTATAAGGACATTAAACTTACTACCTACACTGTCTATATTGTAATGATTCAGCACTTCAAGCCATTGTCGCGCCTCCTGCGGCCCTCTGGCAGCAATCGTTTTGCACTGGCATTCATCAAAGAAATGACTGCAAGCAGTTTAATATTTTGTTGTGTGACTGATTGTCACTTGCACTAAGAACTGTTTAATTTTTTCTCCAGCGGCTGGTACCACCAAGTGCATAATATGGTAAGTCCATACTGCCATTACTAGAGGTGTCAAATAATATCTCCAAGATTTTCCAAGATGGCAAGCCCAAGGTTAAAAATTCATTATTGAGACTACTTCTCATATTATTCTAAATTGTGTGATTCCAGAATATCCCCCCCCCCCTCTACTCTGGAACATCAAAAGAATAATACAGTATTTGTATGGAAAGATCAGGCAAAAATGCTAAAATAAATCCAACAGGTTTCAATATTTCAAGTGACCAGAATTCTGGCCACACATGGCTCAAATCACTAAACAAATCTGTCTCAATTGTTTTATAGGAGGATACAATTTCCATCAATCATAATTGGACAAATGCATGTGGGCTCTTCTCCATGTGGAATCATATAGAAAATGAATTGACAAAGGTATGCACTTGTTGACCCATTCTGTTTTTAAATGAAATCTAATATACAAATTAAGAGTGTGGGTCCTGGGGGTGACTCCCCTAAAACAAATTACAGGGATGATTGTGATGATTGTCATATCCCATATGCCTTTAAACGATCTGTTGTATTCATGGTACTCTAGGTTAAAAGGAGCATAGCTGACTGCCAAGGAATGGATGGTTGGTATCAGCATTGTCAGGTACAGTTTCATCAAAATGTGGAATTTTGTTTAGGGCTGTATGGACTAATTGAGAACAAAATTTTGAGAATATATATTCTGCATAATGCAGAATATATATTCTCATAATTTTGTCCTCAATTTCATAAAAACGTTTAAAGTTAGAAACTCTTAGAAACCTTATTTCAACTCTTTCCCCTTGATGTTATATGTGCAGAATACTTTAACTGTTACTTTCAAATCCACTTGGTTCCCCTACCCTACCCGATCCTCGAACCTAAAAATATGGGAATCCCCACCCAAGGGATCAGAGGTATTCCTCACATGGAGTGCCTCTTTGCCACAGGAACCCAAGTAGATGCCGGTCACCCAAGCTTCGTATTTTCCTTTTTAGCTCATGCTGAAGGCTGTGTGTGGAATGGACTACAAAGATTTCATAGAATTTCTCAGGGTAGTGGCATCCCCTCGTATACAGCATGTGAAGAGCAAACAGGCTGGAGGTTGCCCATCTCATCCACATGTGAAGGCAGCATCAATGAATTTAGTATTTACAGACTGGGCAGAGAGTCTCCCAAAAGAAAAGACTGATATACCAGAAGGGGCATTTACATACTATTGTCGGTATGACCTCTCACAGATATTCCAATGCTTGAGAGAAATCAAGACCAATCAGGATTTTATAGCTATCGAGCTGGACAATAGATCACTTGGACTGAGTGTAGATGCATTACTAAAAGAAATTACTGTTTTAAGGCTTTAGTAGGAATTTTACTTTTTATGACTCATGTCAACACAGATTAGTCCTTCCTTTATAGGGTTTCATTTCTGTGTTCTATCCTGCTCTCCCCCCAACACACGCAAGGCTTGTATATCTGCATTGTTTTCGATGTCAGGAATCAAAACTCCTTTCCCTATGGAGGTGCTTTTACTTGTATATTGAAACTCTTTGCCTGTAGAGCTTAGAAATATACTGTCTTAGTATGTTAGGTTTAAAGCTATGTCTTAAAACCGATGTTTTAACCAATTTTCTCAGTCCAAGTTTGTAGATAGCATGTTGTACATTTTTGATATTGTAGACTTTATATATTATTCAGTAACTTGTAAATTAGGATGGAAAATCCCTTTTGGGAGACTATGTTTCTGGGGAGACCTAATAAAGTGGCTGTAAACAAGATCCAAATTTTCGTGCGATCCACAAGAATTCATTTTGTAATTTTATGCCATGCCACAAAAAATTAAAGCAACTTTTTACGTAAATGCCGTGCATCACGAGAAGGTCGAATGGAATACCACCAAATATATGCCATTCCTGCATTCTGATTGGGTGTATTTTCTGTGGCATGGTATAAAAGCCAATGAACTACCATCTATAAGCCAATCGGGTCCTTGTGTTTCGCTAGTGCAGTCATCCACAAGAACCTGATCAGGCAAGAACCTGATTAGTTTAGATTTGACTGGAAGAACAGAAAAACCCAGACTACCAAACCCAAAGTGATGTTTGAACATGCGCAGCACGAAACGACTTTACCTGAAAATCCTTATTTTAGTCATATCAATAGGCCACTTTCACTAACTGGGTTACATGACCCCAACTACTTCTTAACAAGATGTTTTGTCAAATCAATTCCCGAAATACTAGTCAGAAACTGAAGTTTCAGCATAAAACCTCTAACCTGGAGCAAATGGCAACAAGTTGCGTATTCAAGACCCAGTTAATGCAAGTGGCCTATTCGAGGATGATCAGAATGAGAAAATGTCAGTGTCATATTGAATTTGCAAAGGTTTTACTCTACAAGACAAGACAAATTGACAATTCCAGTTATTTTATTATAAATATTTTCGATGACAAAATGAAAGCCCAGAGTTGGCAGCACTAAATTTGGGAAAGACTTTGGGTACAGGAAAACAAAGTGGACACAGTTTACATAATTCTATGGTTTCCATTCAGTTCTTTGTTGCCTCATTCTACTGTTCTTTTTATGTGGCTATTGAAATTTGAATTCTGTGTCCTCCACACCTATGTCTACACGAAGTAAGAGCCCTAAAATTTGCTATACCATGAAAAACTAAATTTGCTATACCAAGAAAAACAGAACACATTTGTGATATTGTTAATAGCACCTACTGCTATGAGTTTCCAAAGTACTGTAAGAGTGGCATGTGCATGCATATCAAGAAGCAATTGCCCTAAACAACAACGTTCTACATAGAAAACTTTTCAGTTGATTTTATGTTCAAGAATAAATAGACTGTTCACATTTTGTCATATCCAATACTTAATCGACTTCCTCAATGGTTGGGCCAGATGAGCTCTGTGTGTTGTCAGATGGTGTCTGGCCTTGGAACCCTCCAGGCATCCCACCAGGCATACCACCGGGCATTCCACCAGGCATGCCGCCACCTGCTCCACCAGCTTGCTGATAGAGCTTAGTAATGATGGGGTTGCACACTTTTTCAAGCTCCTTCTGTTGGTAGTCGAACTCATCCTTCTCGGCTGTCATGTTGTGATCAAGCCATGACAGCACCTCAGTGCACTTGTCAAGGATAGCCTTTTTGTCTTCCTCGCTGATCTTGTCTTTGACTTTGTCGTCCTCAACAGTGCTCTTCATGCTGTAGGCATAGCTCTCCAGGGAGTTCTTGGCCTGGATCTTCTCTCTTTGCTTGTCATCTTCCTCTTTGTACTTGTTTGCCTCATTCACCATGCGCTCAATGTCATCCTTGGACAGACGTCCCTTGTCGTTGGTTATGGTGATCTTGTTCTCTTTTCCGGTGCTCTTGTCAACAGCAGACACATTAAGGATGCCATTGGCATCAATGTCAAAGGTCACTTCAATCTGTGGAACACCGCGAGGAGCTGGTGGGATTCCAGTCAACTCAAACTTTCCAAGCAGGTTGTTATCTTTGGTCATACCTCTTTCCCCCTCATACACTTGGATTAACACACCAGGCTGATTATCAGAGTAAGTGGTGAAGACTTGGTTCTGTTTGGTTGGAATGGTGGAGTTGCGCTTGATTAAGGCAGTCATCACACCACCTGCAGTCTCAATACCCAAGGACAGGGGAGCAACATCAAGAAGAAGCAAGTCTTGGACGATCTCGTCCTTGTCTCCATGGAGGATAGCTGCCTGCACTGCAGCACCATAAGCAACAGCTTCATCAGGATTGATGGACTTGTTCAGTTCCTTGCCATTGAAGTAGTCCTTCAGCAACTTCTGGATCTTTGGGATACGTGTTGAACCACCCACAAGTACAATTTCATTAATACTTTGCTTTCCATCTTTGTTTTGAGAAGGGGGGAAGGCATCACGGATAGCCTTCTCAACAGGTTCTAAACATTTCCTGAAATCAGAACCACACATTTCCTCAAATCTTGCACGAGTGATGCTGGTGTAGAAGTCAACTCCCTCAAACAGCGAATCAATCTCAATGCTGGCTTGGGTACTAGATGACAGAGTCCTCTTGGCACGCTCACAAGCAGTCCTCAGGCGGCGGACAGCACGCTTGTTCTTTGACATGTCTTTCTTGTTCTTCCTCTGAAATTCCTTGATGAAATGGTCGACCATTAAATTGTCAAAGTCCTCACCACCTAAATGGGTATCACCAGCTGTGGATTTGACCTCAAAGATGCCATCCTCAATTGTCAAGATTGAAACATCAAAGGTTCCACCACCAAGATCAAAGATGAGAACATGCCTCTCTGCTCCAACCTTCTTGTCTAAACCATAAGCGATAGCTGCAGCTGTGGGCTCATTGATGATTCTCATGACATTGAGACCAGCAATTGTACCTGGAAAAAAATTTGTAAGACCCAATGAGAAGAGCACCAATGGGATGTAAATTTTCAGTGGAAACCCTGGTTTTGATACATTTTGATTTTGAAAGAATTTTCAATGTTGCTACAACATTTTGTCATGCACACTTGAATCAAGGGGCAGAAATCTGACATACTTCAAAAGTGAATTTTTTCAGATGTCTATTCAGCATGGAACATGGAAAACATGCTTTTCTCAGCAAGAGCTGAGAAACCCACTACAATCAATCCTTAGAAGACATTATTACCTGCATCTTTTGTAGCTTGTCTTTGAGAATCATTAAAGTAGGCAGGCACTGTGATAACAGCATCGTTGACAGTTTTTCCAAGGTACCCCTCAGCAGTCTCCTTCATTTTAGTTAGCACCATGGAAGAGACCTAAGGGAAGGAAACAGAATAGTCAGTCGATTAGTATGGCGACTAAGAAAATATGTTAATTTCCAGCCCTGAATGGTACTGGTGATTTGAGGAGATTCCGGTTGGGACAAGCGGGTTGTCTCAAAAGATTGTCCCACCATTTCGCTTGGAACGAACCAATCAGAATGGTTTGTACCATTTGCACTCCAACCTGTTTAATGATCTAATAAGGTAACTGATGCGAACCGAAACAGAAATTAGCAAATGGTAAGCACCATTCCATTCGGGAATTCTTCCCCACCAAAATTTTTTGTAAAAAATGTAAATAAATGTGTTTATATAGTGCTTTATTCCAAAGGCTCTAAGCGCTTTGCACATCGGAGATGTCTGATCTCTATTGCCTAGGGCATACATCAAATTAGGGTCGCGTCGATTACATTTTTTTTCAAAAGATACTGACTCATTACACTTTAACAACAAATTATCTATTGTTTTAAATGCATTTGACAAGAGTCTAATTTGACGTATGCCCTAAGGACTGCAGGTAACATATTTTTTGTAGCATTTGTAGTTTTTTGTTTGTACCATTTGACGCCAATCAAACTTAAGGGGTTGACAAACGGTAAGCACTCCTGGATTACGTAACAACACAAGGACGCACATGTCACTAGGGGACTGTTCATTAATTACGTCGCAGGGGGGGCTGGTGGTTTTATAGGGGGGGTAAATTTTGCAGAACGTCGAAAAATTTGGGGGTAAATTTTTAGAACACGCGAAACTTTTGGGGGGTGCATTTCAGTGTCATGCAAATTTTCCACAGGCTAGGATTGAGATTGAGTGCGATTGCGTGAAACGCAGAACACTGTATTGAATCCGGATGATTTCTGCTAAACTTCTCTTCTCTTTTTTTGCCATTTTAGAGCTTGTTCTATGTACATCCTCGTCATCAATCGTACTTACTTTAGACGCCATTTGGAAAATAGGAGACTGATGTTGGATTAGCGCGCAGGGGAGGGGGGTAAAATTTCAAATAGCCGTTTTTCGAAGGGGGTAGAAATTGAAACTACTTTTTTTGTACGGGGGTAAGTTTTCAGAAAACCTACAAGCAGAAAAAACCACCAGCCCCCCCCTGCGACGTAATTAACGAACAGTCCCTAGGAATTTTGAAAAAATTAGAAACAGCTATTAAAGTCTTTTTTCCTAAGACCAAAGTCTTTAAAGGCACGGTAAGAATAGGGGATTTTCTCTGTAACCAGAGGAGAGACCTGAAGAAGTGCTTTTATGCCTATCGGCATTTTCACTTTCAGTTTGATTGATAAGGAAGTCAGTAAAACCTACCGTTCTTTATAATTAAATTCGTGTTAGGTTATCAATTTTAGTAAACGTACCTCTTCGGCAAAGAAACTCTTTGTTTCGCCTTTAAATTCGACTTGAATTTTCGGGCGACCGCCTTCGTTTACCACCTGAAAGAAAGATTACGAAACATCAGATCTAACAAACCACGCGGTCGTGTCGCCAGCTTGTGTACGCCGTAAAACCGTAACAAAAAACATATTGCAGTTACCAACCTTGAATGGCCAGTGTGTCATGTCACTTTGAACAGATTGGTCGTTGAATTTTCGACCGATCAAACGTTTGGCATCTGAAAACAAGAAAGAGGACAGATTTTTAGTAACTTAAGCTTAGTTCCAGGTGGTTTATAGTTGTCGGGAGGTGGGGTAAGCGTAGAACGCTTGGTTCAGCCAGATCACAACTCAAACAAAGTAATCTACTCTGAAGTTCATCGGTAAATCAACTACTTACCAAATACAGTGTTACTTGGATTCATTGCAACCTGATTTTTTGCCGCGTCACCGATCAGTCGCTCGCTGTCGTTGAAGGCGACATAGCTCGGGGTGGTTCGGTTTCCTTGGTCATTTGCGATGATTTCGACCTTTCCGTGCTGAAAAACTCCAACACAAGAATAGGTAGTACCGAGATCAATTCCAATAGCAGGGGCTTTGGCCATTTTTATAAAATTTCGTGCGAAAAACGGTACTCAAAGGAGCAAAATTCGACCAAGGAACCGTTGAAAGCGAAAATGTAGCGTGGTCCACTGTATTCGCCGGTTTTATACCCAGTTGCATCACACTGCTGTCGCGATTCTGATTGGCTGATGACAGGTCACGAGGTATGTTACGCAAGTTCCTATTTATGTCAAAGTGAGTCTCTGGAAGTTTCTAGAGCTTTCTAGAACTCCACAGGAATCCTTACAACACTGCAGCTGTCACGCATCCACTACTTCATTCTTTTTGAGCCAAAAGCAAAAGCTCACTCATATAATAGCTTTTGGCGAAAGACATTTGTAGTTTTTTGCGCCTTCGTTTTTTCCGCCCAACTTTTTAGGACTATCCCCTGACTTTGTTTGTATTCAGCTCTAACTTTTTATTTCCGTCTCAACGAAGACAACCTTATATTTTGGCCCCACATTTTATTTCCGCCTCAGATTTTATTTCCGCCGCATGACATTCCATTGATATTTTGTAACCGTCATGTGAAATTTCCCCCAAAAGACAGCGGGCCATGAAATAGTTGCTAGAACGTTATTTTCAGCTTAGGGGATATTTGGGGGCAGATACCCAAAAAAATTCGAGCACAGCTTTGAACCTGAAAAAAAAAAAAACATGCCTGCAAAGCAAAAAGACAAGAAAAAATATCCTGCACGGCTAGATGTTTTTCTAGGTGTCATTCCAGCAAATTCATTTTTCTAGTTTACTAAATTACAAAATACTTTCATTTTTCTAGTTTACTAAATTGAATACGCCATATTAAAAGACATCATTTTGAGAACTCGCGCGACACGAAGACTATACTTTCGTGCTGTTTCAATTCAATTTCAGAATGCCTACGTTATAACATGTGTAACTTGGCAAGGAAAAAAAACAGCCAGTAATAGGCCTAGCGGATAGTATGTTCGAAAAAAACTGGCCCTTTAAGTAAGCGTGAGTTCGACGTTACATGCTTCACACACATGAAGAAATAAAAATTCTGTCACTTGCGGTGCGAATGAAGAATAAAACTTACAGGCTTTGTTTACTATACACAAAAAATGGAATGTTCATCTACCTTTTCTGCGAGGCATCTGACATGCGTTTTTAAAAAGAAAAACGAGATCCTCTCTTTCTGTAAAATGTCTTCCACTAGTTCAAATAGGTGGCAGAGGGATAAAAAAAACGTTTATTAGCTCCGAGGTGGATCACGTGTAGAGGGAGGAATCACTTCATTTTGACCGTGTATTGCCCAAAATCCCCAGATCCCCCCCCTCCCCGGTGATAAATAATACTGGTCTCTTTATAGGCCATATCTTGTAGCTGCATAATTTTTTCAGTATATTGAAGGTCATGAGAGCGGTTTTCATAAACCGCAAAGCAATAGACCTTTTTCCAAAATGGCCGCCGCAAATTCACGTCTTAAAATTAAACTGACTGAAAATCAGACACTGGCACTAGAAAGAGCATAATCACATTAGTAATCCTTCAAATGTTCGTTATGCCAAATGCCATGTCGGCTGAGAAAGCAGAGTCTGAAAATTAATTTTTTACAGAGATTTGTATGACGCATACCCCCAGTCATACAAACATCTGTAAATTTTCAAATTTTCAACTTTCGTTTTCTCGGAAGATATTGTATATAATGCAGCGAAATTTTGTAGTTTTACTAAAGTGATGATATGCGTTCTAGTGCTGGTGTTCTTTTTTAACAAAAATCGATTTTAATTTTTGGCGGCCATTTTGGAAAAAGGTCTATTACACCAATTCTGAATAAAACCTATAGGAGTACTTACAAAGTAATTACCAATTACTGGCGACAGTCATCTGATATCCACTCTATATGTGAAATAGTGGTGAAAAAAAATGCAGCGTCTTGAGTAGGAAAACAAATTTTACCGAAAAAAATTGCCCAACCTCAAATTATATAAAGGGTAGCGATTTTGCAAATCTCCATAATAAAATGGAAGTAAATCACCAAATTTTGTTTTAAAAAAGTTAGGGTTTTTGTTGTTGCAGTATAGAAAAGGGTTTCCATATTGCGTACGTTTTTGAGCTTTTTAAATGGGTACACAGAGGGGTGTCTTTTTGCTCAATAGGCCTTTTGCGGTCAACATGGCAGCCAGTGACGTCACATGCAAACCAAGAATTCCCCTTTAGTCTTCAAACAAAGTTTCACCAAGAAAAAGTAGTATTTTGACTGTTTTAATAAACAGTACACCAATAGATTTAGATCAACTCACAAATTAATGGCATGCCTCTTGGGTATATTTTGCCATACAAATTTGTACATAATTTTGTTAGAAATTCTGTACTTCATTTTTCAAATATTCATATAATACAAATTAAATTTGCTTTAAGTGGTTTCCACTTTAAAAATTACTGAGCCCATCCTCCCTTATTCATTTGTTTATGAATTCAAAGTGAAAATGCACAACTGAGTATAGCTAAGTAACTAAAAAAATGTGAGCTCACGGTTGCAAGTAATATAAAAAAAGCAAATGTAATGTTTTTTTGTGTAAATGCATCATTCCTTTGAAACCATAAGAGTTTTTAAATAGGCTGATTAAATTGTGGTCTTGAATTTATGGGAAAACTTTATGAAAGCGATGCTGAATCAGTTCAGGGTAAAAAAAAATGGATTTACATCTGTCATGACACATCAATGTCATTACCTAGAGTTCTCTTTTCTTCATGATAGTTTATTGTGTCTTCAGAGTTGGGGTCTAAAGTTAGCAAATCGCAGTGGCATAATCCACCACTCAGCTCTGCCATCACACAGCAGCACAAGAAGTCCATAGAAGAGAATCCCTCATCTGCATCATATGATGAACACGAGCTTGCAGAATCATCCATTTCTTGAAAGTCGGCATGAATGCAGTTCCAACTTACAGTTCCACTTTCAATGCAGTTATGACATATGTGCTGCGATTCAGAATTATCTTGTTTGCTATTTGCATCTTTGGGAAGTTCTAAATGATCCTTCGTCTCAACATCCTCATCAATAAAGTCCTCTTCGTTCTCTTTTGCTGAGCTCTCACGGTACTCATCTGACCTAGCACTATCTGAGCTTTGCCTGTCAAATTCTGCTGGCCTAAGACAAGGGTGTTTTGTGTTTAGCCATTTCCTGACATTTCTCTGAATGACAGTGATAGCCTTCCTGATCCTAAGAAACCGTCGTCTCTCTCTGAACCTCTTGAATGCTGCCTGAATTACACGCACAGCACTGTCTAAAACTGCTTCTTGAAACTTTTCAATCAATTTGAAGCAGGCACTATATCCTGGCTGAGGAAGGATACTTTCCCTAAGAACATCTTTTCCTTCAGACAATTCCAATGAAGTATCTTTTGTAGAATCCAACTCTACATTTTCAGTAGAATTCAATTTCTTATTTGACTCCAGTCTACGTATAATAACAACAGGATCATCCTCTGTGTTCTTTTCCTCCTTGCTTTCAACAGCTTCTGAAATTGGCTGCAGTCCACTGAAACAAAAAATAGACAAAACATAAGATATTGCAAACAAGCAAAATTGAGAAAATATTTGTACTTTAGACATTGAACAATCTGGTTACAGTAAGACAACCAATATATTTTGGCTTAACATTTTGTGTGAGGAAGCTAACCAGAATGAGCTCTGCACATCAGGGCTTGAATTCGTGGCACACCTGATACAGGCAAAACGTTTTGATTGACAAACAACTGCGATAGAAATTTTCAAAACCTAGTTGTAGCTTCACGAAAGATCAAAAATGGTAGCAATGATTGTGTTTTGAGTTCTTGTAGTGTTCCCCTAAAGGATTTTTGATGAATAACAGGACCTTATTATGCTGGTACAAGATGTAAGTTGAATGACTTAGCTGTGAATTCAATATGATAAGGCTAAAAAAGCTGTTACCAAATGGTAGACCAAATTTCAGGATGTGGCAGGCCAAAAGAATAATAAAAAATGCAAATTGCTTGTACTACCATTTTCGTTCAACCCTGAAGCTTGACAATTTTTTCACGTAGATAGATAGATAGATGTGTTTATTCAACACTCTAGCAGTCAAGACTGAATTACAGTGCGAGTCAGAGCGGACAAGGCAATAAGTATGAACAAACATTACAAATATTTTATGGATACGAAATCCCCAAAATGTTTAGTACGTGTAATCTGTCTCTCAGACCTACAGGGGCCAGACCTCAGGCAGTAGCCATGATGGACAGTTGAAGTTCTATTTTGTAGAAAGTTTAGGGGGTTTATGTTTCAAACGTGCACGTTTTGATGAGAAGTTGTCGCATTTTCCGCTTGCTGATTGGCTGAAAAATAATGGTCAAAACAGCAGCCAATCAATGAGCGAGAAATGCGGCAACTTCTCGACAAAGTGTGAAAAAAAATGGCAAGGTTCAGGGTTGAACGATAATGGTAGTAAGGGACCCAATTTCCTGTTCAATGTTTTACCCACAGGTTTTCCAAAGCCTTCTGAATGAGGATGTGGAAATGTCCTTCTTAGCACTTATCATAAATGGCTAAAGGCAGGAAATAGAAATTAATATTGATAGGTAAATATTTGCCTGCATGAGAGTGAGAATTCAGGTTTCATGTTCCAAAAGAACTCAGCTGTTTGCACAATTACTGAAAAGATGAGTCTCTATGTTACCAATGGGGTATTTATTAACACTGCAACGAGTAAAGTCCAAAGTATAGCATTCCTTTGGAATTGGTGCACAGAAAATTATGAAATGTATGACTAGTGTAAATATTGGAGCACTGGTCAATGCAAATAATGAAAGAAAAACCATGTCAATACCGTTGGTATTCTTATATCTATGGTTGGTATCTTATCACTCATTGAAATGTACACAAATATGTCTATTAGGCTATTCAACAGCAAAAACAACACTTTAATATTGGAAAGTTATTGGCTGCTATTCAAAACCTATTGGGAACAATGCTGAACCATTACAGTTGTAAGCATTGAAAATTTGTTCCAGTATAAATTAGTTCAGTTTCATTGTTGAATATTAATGCTTTACAGGAAAGCTGAATGTATGTATTCAGAGACTGTCACAGACATTTCAAGTGTTATCTAAAAGGAATTGCCTCAAATTTGTAATTCTAATTAATGAATAATTGACAATATCTAGGTTAGTCCATTTGCCGCAGTTTCAAACCAATCTCTGCTTTCATTTCCCTACAACCATTTACTGTAAGCCAAATTTACTTTGTTAGATATTTATAAAGTAATGTAAAATAAACAATAATAATAATGTTAGTAGATGAGATAAATTCAGATCTAGTGTGTGCGAGAAAACGTATGAGCAATACTGAAAAGATTATTCTGGAAATTTATATTATGGATAAAAAACGACAAAACTGCATAAATTACGGTTAATAAGCTTTGGGTTGTGGTCGACATGCCTTGACAGGAAATAACCCACGCCTGCAAAAATGCTAGAATATCGAGCACTTTTTTTCAGAGTTCCATATTCATAGACAGGATATTACATATCCAGTTTCTAAAATCAAAATTACTGTAAAGTAATAGATAAAAAGTAATTCAAGATTTCTTTAATGCGAGAAACCACAGATTATTGTAGAAACATCGACATGGAGCGCTTAATGGGTTTAGCTGTAACTGGTGATTATTTTTTGCGGAAAATGTCTAAGGCGTTTGAGTTTATTAAATCAACTCACAACTTGGGTAACAACAAATATTTTCAAATCTTCAAAGTTGGTGTTTTAAGAGCAAAACAAACAAGTATGCAGACTATTGCCGTTACGGAATTCGACATCAACAGACAACACAAGTGAAGAATAGTCCAGAAGGGCAATATATTTTTACAAGTTTTATATCTTGAAAGAAATTCAACGTTGCGAAACTATGAGCATTTTATTCATTCCGACTTGCATCCATTAAAAAAACTAGTTTTTCTAGGATGTGCTATGCCATTCCTGTAGATCTCTCCTCTTCAGTGTTTTCAGCAGGGTGCATCGTCATTCACCCTATTGAATATCGCACACCGCCTCCAAAAAATTTCCAATGAATGGCTTGTAGTGTACCGTGAAAATTTCGCCTGAAGAAACGGCGATCAAGTAAATATATACATACCGATTAAAATACCACCATTTTCTCCGGCGATTGCTTTGCTTTTTGACGTAATCCACTCTCTTCTTTATGGAGGAATCTTTTGATTGCTTCACGTTTGCATGCTCAACAGAGGAAATACATGCATCCTCGGAGCACACAGTGGGCTCCGCATTCTCGATGTTTTCCTTCGATTCCGAGTTAATTTCCGAATTCATTCGAAATTAGGCTAGTGCATGAGCCAGGTTTACAAATACGTAGTTGATATTGTCATCAAGGAGAGTGAAATCGGAGCAATTTGAGAAGCATACTGCTCTACTTGCTTCTGTTGAGTTGACGGCACGGAAATCACTTCAAACGAACGAACTTTGAACCACTCGGCACCAGGCTCACACGGCCAGACGCTTCCGCCAAAAATCCCCCCAAAATAAATCTATTTTTTGCTTTGACATACAGATAGCTTTTTGGCAAAGATGCTTCATTTTCTTTCCCCTTTCTTTTTTCATTTTAATGCTGACTCGCTATTATTTTTTTCGATTTTTTTGCAAAAAGGGGCAAGATATTGTTGGGGTAGTTCCCAGTCCTCAAATATGAAACACACAACAAAGATGGCCTCCGGTCCAGTCGCTGAAGCTGTGATATCTGCATTAGGTATGAATTATTCCTTTATTCAATCCAATTTAGGTATATTTTCGTGGTTGGTACAGTTTTATGTACCGTATAAACTCTTATGTGTTGTTAAAGGGGGTAACATTAGCCTAATTTGCCAGATTGCTTGCTTTTTTTCTTGAGTGTTTTTTGGACGTGCACGTGAACCCTGCGTGCTAATTTAGTCAGCAGGAAACTGAGTGACAGCCTCAAGTCATGCAGAGAATACTGCTCTTCGCTCTACTGGACCTGTTGAACTCAGAAAGATTTGATGCATTTGCATGAAAGCGATCAGATTTTCTGAGGTCCGAAGCATTTTCGCTTTCATTTCAGTAGTCTGCAAGTAGCAAAAAAGGTCACATAAGCTTATTATAATTCCCAGTATTTCCAGATAGTTCCCATCATGAGGGTTGTGCAGTTGTTAGAAATCTGCATAATAATTGTGTGACTCCAGAAAAATCCATAACCCCCAGGGATTGAGATAATATATACAACCATCACCCCTCTGCAATCAAATTTCTATCAAAAAAATACAGTGATTGTATGGAAAATAAAAGACATTTGACCCCCTGGAATTTCCCAGTCCCTACCATGGGGGCGATATTGATGTTTCCTGGAATTACACCTTTATTTTTTTTCTCAGGAACTGAAGCAGGGCAGTGGCCAGTGGATGTGGAGTTATATCAGCCTGACAAAGGTGAGATTGTACGTAGGTGGCATTAGAATGTACTTGGGATGTCTTCAGGATGATCTCAGGTGTTTGTCTAAATGTTGTCGGCTTAGGTTGAAAATTTATTACTGGAATCAAAAGTACCTCGGCTAAAATTTTAAAAAGTTGGTAAGTCTATACATCTGAAACCAGAGTAGTGAAGAGGAGGTATCAATCACACACCTACCTACTGAGTCTCCTGCGAGATCCGGGAGAGTTGGCAGGTATGCAATCACAAATCATGAGTCAGATTTTTCCACCTTCATGGATCACAAGATTTTTAAATTAGTAATTTCTTGTCAGTTATCTGTTAGAACATGCAGTTTTTGATATCCTTTCATGTTTCACAGGAATTTGAAGTCTGTATTCACTGATTGTGACACTTAAATCTGTTAATTCTGAACCATATTCTGCAAGCCTGATTTTATGATTTACAGCCTAAGGACCTAAATATACTTTTTTACCACTCTGTTAAACTAGAGTGGCCCTAGAATAGCGGTGCATATGTTCTACATCAGATTAGGGCAACTTTCTGTCACTTGACCCATTGTACAACAGAACAATCACATCAGGACAATAGAACAATACCAGACAATACCCTAAAAATAGAACAACCCCCTTTATTGTGACAGGTATAACTTTCTTGACCTGCTGTGAATTTAAATACATAAGGTGACCAAAGACTTGAATTCATTGGCTGACAAAAACCTTTAACTACAGGTTTGAAATTTCCACTTTCTTCTAGGCATGATGTTGAATGTGTGGTTCCAGAAATTATCCATACCCCCCTACAGAAGGGCATTGGAAATTCTGGAGGGGTGGGGGGGGGGTCAATTTACCTGATCATTTCCATACAAATACTGTATTTTTCCTTGGAAATTCCAGAGGGGTGGGGGGGGGGGGTCACTTTTCGACATCCTTCTGTGGAGGGGGTATGGATATTTTCTGGAACCACACAATGTTTTAAAAAGTTGCAAAACTTATCTCATTATGAAGGACATTGGAAATGACAAAACAACAAGGACAAGACAGTTCACATACCTCTTTTGCAATTGTACGTAATTACTATAATTGTAATGTATTGCATAGGTACCGTCCTACTGAATGATGCAGCAAGTTGCTTTGGAGCTCAGGTATAAGCTTTAAAGTTTATTGACCTCTCATTTAGATTTCCTATGCTATATGCAAAACCTTGGAATAGTACTGAAATCCATTGTGTGAGTCCAGAAATAAGATGATACATACACCTACCAGGAACTTGACTTAAGGATCCCTTACCCCCAGTGAGGCTCTTCCCATGTCAACTCATTAATAAGCTAAACACAAATTAAATATTGTGGACATTATAAACTTTTAGTACTGAATTCCAATTTAACTGCTTCACATTCCATCTCTTATACTTTCCTGGCTATCAATGATCATTTAGGGGAATAATGACCTTTATTTATTACCTAATCAGCCTTGAGGTCTAATATTGTTAATAGTGGTTTCTATGGAAAACGGTGTATTCACATAAATCACCCCCACCCATCTGCACACCCCTTGAAATGGGCCCTCCATCTCCATAGGAATTTTCAGTTCCTTCTCTGTTGGGCATTTATTCATATAAAACTTATCTAGATTATTATTGAGAAGGGGACTTTATGGTAACTTTAAATTTGAAATTTGAAATTTGATGCAGTATATTTTAAGAAGGTTTCTTAAAATTTGTTTTCATAGGCCATTCTGAGGATCTGTAATCTTTCTTATCAACTCAAATATGCCCACAATACAGAATTCATGTCACCCACAGGTATTTTAAGTTAATCTTTGTATGTATTATTTGTCAAACGATCTAGAATCAATGCCATAACTGCCTCACAAAGGATTGCTTCCGGTACTGCAAGCTAAAATAGGGTGTGGATTTCAGATTTCCTTGCCTTTTAGTTAAAATCCTGAGAGCAAACTTGTATGGTAGTACTCCCTTTTCATTTCAGGGCAGGTCCCTTTGTTAAGGGCTGGAAAAGAACTTGTCTGTGGTCCTCAAGAAATTATCACCTATGTGAATAATAAGGTGGGGTAATGGTTGTCTCCTTAGATTTATTATTACATGCAGTAATATTGGTGCAACAGCAATAATCTTATTTCTTAACTGTGAATGTTTTTTTAAGGGTTTTTCTGTAAGTGAAGATTTCAGTGATCAAGACAAAGCAGAAATGAAGGCATACCTGTCATTAATTGACCGGTCCATACTACCAGCAGAGGTATTGAAAGATCTACAGATATTACTTAGCATATCTCATGCCACACCCCATAGGAGAGACCATATGTGGTGAATGCCAGTCTATAAAATGTGGGAACCTTGTGTAAAACTGTGTAAAACATTACTTTTTACATGCCAAGGTCTTCCCCCAGACTCATCGGCTAATAAATTTGGTATCTGCCTCTCTGGCTTTAACATCCAGTGTCTGTTTTGGTCACCATCTTCTCTTTGTTTTTGTATTCCTATGGTTGAGACCTCATGTCTGCTTTATGACATCTTGACACCAGCTTTAAGATTGTCTTTATGTGGAAAATAATAATTGTAGACCTGGAAAAGGGGGCACTAGGGAATGGCTCAATCTTCATTTATGAATATTTGTTTACAGTATATGCATATTATTACACTATCTGTTTAACTCTATTTTTGTTTTATTTCTCAGCTCTACATGCTTTGGTTTAAGGAAAAGTGGGTGCAGCGTACCAAGCAGCAATATGGGAGTCAGTTTCCCATGCCTTTAAATATTTTACTGAGCTACAGAAAAAAATGGTCCATTAAGGACCAGCTAAGAGCTTTGAATTGGCATCTCAAGAAGGAAGAACATGTGAGCTAATTCTGCCTTTGATAGGAAATGCATTTCATTTCTCATCATACTATTCAATATTTACTAGGTTGTTGAAGAATTTGTAAAAGCTTGTCAGGCCCTGGCAGAAAAACTTGGTGGGCATCAGTTCTTTATAAGTGACAGGTAATACATCACATTTGCATTTGCACTACAGTGGCACAACCAGAAATTTATTATTTTGTCAGCAGCATTTGCCAGAGGAGGACCCAGGGTCAACTTGGCCCCCTTCTTTTGAATCAGCCCACTTTTGAATCTATGCCACTGATCATAGTTATTTCAGTTAAACAGCACTGAATATGGATGACCATTTTACAGAGGGAATTGAACAATTTGGTCACATGACATATGAGGTCATCTAAAATATCACAGCAAAGTTGTTTTTCTGTAAGGGAACACTGCCATACAAACAAATTTGGCTACAAATCAACAGGGGTGTATGTTGTCATGGACACATGATATGATATGTTTATCAGTGCTGTTACAAACATTTCAAAAAATCTTATATCATGTAAGAGAAAACTGGCACACAACCAAGCTCAGACGTTGTTTTTGGAGAATAAAAGGGCATGTTAAGTTGACCATTTGATATTAATAAGTTGACCATTTGACTTTCCTGATTGTAATTCTATAAAAAAAAATCATACCCCCACCACAGAGGAAAATGGAAATTCCAGATGGGTGGGTGGCCAATCAGCCTGATTTTCCAGGGTGTAAAGATGTTAATTTTTCCATACAAATACCTGTATCGTTACTTTGGAAGTTCCAGAGAGTTGGTAGTGAGTGGTCATTGGGAAAATTCCCACCTGGGAGTATGTGGAGTATGGATTTTTTTTCTGAAATTACACAATAAGGTCTTTAGAATGTGTGGTTCCAGAAAATATCCATACCCCCTCCACGGAAGGGTGTTGAAAAGTGACCCCCCTCCCACCCCTCTGGAATTTCCAAGGAAAAATACAGTATTTGTATGGAAATGATCAGGTAAATTGACCCCCCACCCCTCCGGAATTTCCATTGCCCTTCCGTAGAGGGGGGAATGGATAATTTCTGGAACTACACAATCTTAGATATTTGCAAGTTGGCCAATAGCAGTTCTTTGATTATTTTAAAAATCCCACATCCCATTTCTTTTCTTGGGAAAATCTAACTCTTTCCCATGTACCAATTTGTACCAATTGACCAAATCATTGCATCGCATAAATTCTTCTCTCAAGTCTTTATTAGCATACTGACTTTGCTGTATTTTGTATCTGTTTCAGACCCACTGAACTTGATGCTATGGTGTTTGGACATCTACATGCTATTTTAAGTCGTTTTCAACCTGACGACACTTTAGTATCTATTGTCATGAGACATGTAAATCTTCAGGATTTTGTAAGGAGAATGCTTAAGGAATATTTCTGAATTATAATTGGAAGTGTATTTAACCCAAAGCTTTGTAAATATTTAGATGTAAAGAGAAAGTAAACTTGTTTGATTGCCAATCTATTTCTATTAACTTATTCACAGGTAAATTTTATCCAAGGCTACAGGATGTCAACTCTCCCAGTCTCACATACCTGTCAACCCCAGAACCATCTCGTTTTCCCGAGTCTTTCCCAAAACCTTTCCAAATCCCTTCCGAAAATGGCTGAACTCTCTCGGAATCTTTGCCGATGGCACAGACTTCAGTTGACTTTTTTGTGTCTGGCTATGAATCATAGAATACCTATGTTGAAAAACCGTGAGATTTGATGCTTTAACCTGGAGACCGGGAGATTTGTTAAAAAACCTTGAGACTCCTGGGTAAACCTGGAGAGTTGGCAGGTATCGTCTCACTTCTGTCTCCCGGCAAAATTTTCCTAAATTCCCATTTATTTACTGTATTTCTCCCTGTTTTCTTTTTTGGAATTTTACTCATTATTTCGCCTGAAATCCCAAGGTTCCTCCTGATTTCGGAAGTCCTAGGGTTGACATCCCTGCAAGGCGATCGACAGGAGATTATTTTGTTTACAGCTTTAGCTCATTTGCATAAGCACAAGCAAACATACTTCCAGGGAAGTGTGAGAGAAATAAAAATAATGAGTTCTGAGACGGTGATGACATTTGGAGTGCATGAAAGATATATTTCCTAAATGGGAAATGAAGCAAAAACTGATCACTGGCAAGTAAGCAAAACACCACATTACAGTTAAATGGTTTTTCAAATTTGCAGTGTTGAATATACAAAGCTAATACATGACTGAAATCTCTGAGGCGATTTTGACAATGAATTATCTCTGATTTTTTAAACTAGGAAATTAAATAAAAGAGTAGTTAGATTTATTTGGAAATATCAGGTTCATTTTATTGGAGGGGGGGGGGGGGGGGGGGGGGGGGGTTGGCACCCCCTTTCTGATACCCCTGCAAACCAAGAGCTCATGGGGGTGTAAATAAAACATGTTGTCAGAAAGAACAATACATTGCATGTTTTCTAGCTTTCTTTTCTATGCATTACCATACTACATGAGAAAGGATATGCATCTGCGTTTTCATCCCGGTGGGCTTTCTGTGTTATGATGACGAGAGAGCTGGGAATGGGTGCACGCAAACGAGGCTATTGGTAAAGAAGGCGCCATTTTCAACTTGCTGTGACAACAAAAGCTCCAAGCGGGAAACAAAATGGCGAGTTTGGAGCTAAAAATAATAACTTTGAAGGATTTAACATAAACCACTGTCGCAATGGAGGGTGACCGAATCTTAAAAGAGTTGTTAAAGAAGAAACTGGATGGGCTATACGTCGATACCAAGGTAGTAGATTTTGTGCGATGTTCGTACCACTTGAGACTGTACTGTATAGCAGTGTAGGCCAACAACTCTTTCACTAGCAAACCAAGGCGATTTCAGTCAAATCTTTACCTATTAGCCCCGGAGCTAAAAGAGTGCATACATTTTGAACAAAACTAGCTCTCGATAGTAGCTTTGGCCCGTTTTAAACGTCGAACTTAATTCTGTCGCGCTAAATTGACTTGGTTTATTAGCCAGTAAAAACAAGTAATTTCGATAAGAGTGATTTTATGAGGTTAACATAGACTGTCTGGTGAATGGAGAATACCGCAGCCCTAATTTTATGAGCGCTGGAAGGATTCAAAATTGTAATTTAGCACGGCAGTAGCGCGGCGTTGGCACGGCAGATAGTGCCGTTCCTAATGCAAATGAGCTCGAGACAATAGCTCTAACTAACTAAACAATGGGAAATTGACATTTAGTACGACAAGAATTAAGTTCGACGTCTAAAACTAGCCTTACACATAGCTTACATAACATGGCCTTGGTGAGCCGCGATGGTTTCGCATTCAGTTGCCGTACACTGAAGGCCTCCAGAATGATAAAATATATTGTCCATAGGAAAGAATCCATAGCCAAAGTGAAAACTATAAATGGGGAAATACATTTTTATGCATGGAGAGTGAAGATCATGCTTTTCTGTTCTATTAGAATTACCTAGGCTCGCTGAGAAGTCTAATAGAAGGCAAGAATGGCTTCACAACAACAGGATGCAATACTACAGAAGATATGGTGTCCAAGTATGGAGCATTCTGCAATAAGTTCTTGAGATGCGGTATAGAGGTGGTCAAGAATTTGAAAGAGGCTGACAAGGAATTTGATCAGCTTCTGAGACTCCTTGAAATGGGTAAGTGATAGAGGCCACTGCGGTAGTAAAATAAAGTCTAATAAGGTAGAAATTCTTCAATTTATTTCAAAGTGATCATTTTTTTCATTTTTTATTAAAATTTTTGGACAGCCGTAAGCAATATTTTAGTAGTTGGTGCCTTTTCAAGAGAAAGCAACCTGTAGCTAGCAAGCTAGAAAATTGCAATTCATGGTTCACATTGGTGAGAACCAATTCTTACACTCATGTATTTTTGCTTTTTGCAGTTGCTAAAATCCTAAATATGGTGTTCACACTAGAGAACGGCAAATATCAACAATCCATGCCATCTCTTGATGATATCAGCAAGAAACTGTTACTTCTAGCTAACCACCTTATAAGCAAAGAAAAGCCTTCTGATGCTTTAAGCTATGTCAAGAGCTGTCTAGACTATCTGGAAACATCTAGCAGCATCAAGAAGAATGTTGAATGGGTGGTATCATTAGCAAGCAAACTGGCTAGCATAGCATGGAAAGGAGCTTTAGTCTGTGAGCAGTGTAATTCTTCCAAGAGATTCCCCAAAGACTCAGGTGAATATTTGCCTGGCTTCATTCTAGACTGGAGGTTATGTGCTTTGCAAGCTGAAGCCCTTGCAAATGTGGCAATAAACAACCTGGTGGCCAAAGCCTTCAAGATAACTACAAAGTTTCAAATGGACCATGGTGCTGAAAATACTGCATCCAACTCAGAACTACTGAATTTCTATGAAACGCTTTTTATACTGATTAGGAAAAGGATTTCTAATGCATTACAAGAGGATTCTAAAGAGGTTGTAAATTCATTGTTTTCACTTATTGAGCTTGGATTCCATTATGGGAGGACATGTCTGACACTTGGGGAGCTGGACAAGGGAATAATTGTACTTGAGGAGCTTCAAACCTTTGTTGGGCAAGCTTTGACTCCAAAAACTGCCAACACAACTAGTGGCTCTACCCTCACAAGATTTTGTTCATGTATATGTGCTATTGGAAAAGTAACTCTGTTAATGGAATCAATTATAATGAATCAAAGGACATCAAAGAAATCTAACCTGAGTAAGGAATTTTTAGCTGTAAATAAGTTATTAGATGAAATTAGAAGACTACTAAATCTCTTGGTGGAAAACAGAAGTAAAGCTGCTTTTCCCATTTCTACAATTTTGCTTTCACTGGAAAGTTTTAAATCAAGGATTTTAAACAAACAGAACAGCAACAAAGTAGTGTCTCAATCAAGGCTTGCTATTCCTGTACCTTATCAAACATTTCTGAGCCTGGAACCAGTATTAATACAATATGGGAACTTGTTGAAACTTCAAGCTCAGTCAGTAATGAGAAGTCTTGGAAGTGAGAAAGACATGGAGGCAGGCAAGAAAGCTCAACTGAAACAGCAGCTACAGAGGACGGCAGACAAGCAGATGTCACTATCTTGCTTCATAATGGTGCTCTACCAGAGCATGTTTAAGCATCCAAGTGAAGACGCTTCAGTCAACAGGTATTTGTCAAAATTTTCCTGACTACAGAATCTACCATCTGAGGCTTGTTCTGATTGCCAAAACATGAGCAAAGGCATCTCAGCAAAATCATAAAAAATTCAATATGAATATTTGGAAAATTGGATTTCTTTGCAGAAATCAAAACAAACATGGCAACGGTGTTGATTTTGTCCTTATCAAATTTATTGTCTTTAAATACTGTACTTAATTGCATTCAAGCCTAATCTTGGAAAAAAACCAAAACTTTATTTTTCTTGAAATTAAGAAAAAGCAACTCGGTTTTGGTAGCATGCCTGTGACATCAATAGTCCAGTTTTGAATTCTCCACTCTGCCGCTGAATAGGCCTCAATGGCGCATAAATACAGTGGGAGCCTCAGTTAAAAGTAGAAAAAGATGTGAATACCAATGAGAAACTGATGAAGCTTGAATTGAGACAATAGACAAAACGCTTTGGACTTGTTGGTATTCACAACTTTCGGGTTTAAATCGAGGCTCCCACTGTATTTATGCGATGTTGATGTCTATTCAGGGTAGATTAGAGAATTTGAAAAGGGACCATTGTATATGTGTGTACTCACACTGCCTACCAACCAATCACAGTGCATGTTTACAAGTGTTGGTTGCCTAATAGCATTTACCTGTGAAATACTACAGTCTGTTGATCAGCATTAGGTGCACATTCTATAGCATGTGTGTGTCAACTTAATGAAATGCTGACTAAAAAGTGAATTTCTTGTCTTTCAGGGAAAATCTGTTTGCTCAGTGCTTGCAGAGAACCAAGCAAAGCAGTGATCTTATTCATGATCTAATGAGAAATGATGACCTAAGCATTCCAGACAAGGAGCTGTTTTGGCAGGGAACTTTGTGCTTTAATCTTGGTGCTGATGCTTACTCACTGGACTCATTCAAACAGGCTGGAGCTCTTATGATGGCTGGCTGTCGTGATCTGAAGTACTGGTGCCTCTTGGCATGTTCTGATGGTAGTATCCTAAGGAAAAGGCTTGAAGAGGTGATTTATGAAGTAATATATCAAACACTAGAGAGTGTGTTTCATCAAGATTTCAAACCCTGAGAAGTGGTTCCTGATGAAAAATTTGAGTGTTTGATATCACTTCTCAAACAAACTTTTTGCTTGTGGCTTGTAACTGACCCAGCTTGCATTCAATTTGCAGTCTGCATTCAAGTGCAAATTAAGCTAAAATAGTAGTTCTCTGTAGCTTGTTGACATCAATAGCATATGCTTTTCATATCAACTTATTATTACAGATTAAACCCAAGTACCAGCTGCTATCAGACTGCTTGAGAAGGGCTAAATGCCTGAGTGAAGCTCTCGGTAGTTCAACAACTTTATTAATGATCATGCTAGCCACAGCAGAACAACCTTACAGTAACACAGATGAGGTCCATGAAGCTGTTTTTGATTGGATCAAGGTCAAACATCAACTTGTCAAGTGTTACTCTGGGGAAGAGGCTCTAGAAATCAGATCAAAGTAAGTTTGATTTTTTGTGGAGTTAATTTACAATACTGTATTAATATAATTAGAGTATATGGCTTGCTGTATACATGATTTTTATGTTGGAGCTGTCAGGTTCTTTTCTCTTCCAAGTCTGTAGCCACATCTAAGCCATCTGGAACAGAAAAAGCTGAAGATTCACTGGAACGTTTTCCATTTGATGGAAGCATGATCATTCTGAGAGACCCATTTGAGGTTATCAGTCAATCAGAGCTAAACAACATCAGATCCATAAATTAGCTGCAAAAAAAAACATTTAGAGCATGCCAGTTCACCATTAATTCTGTGGAGGAGTGGTGTCACATCTTGTCTCTTTGCTTTGTGTTTTTTAACCATATTTTGTATCAGGACCCTTTGCAATGCTATGGCTGAGGAAGACAGTTTTATGGAGGTTACTGGTGATGTGCTAGCTTTGGTCTTGCAGGAAGAGCTTCTATGTTATAAATCAGTTGTTAGCAGGTGAGTATACTAGGTAATATTTATTTTGTAAGGAGTCCCCTTCTTCATAGACATTCCCTAAACCCAGCACACACAACAACAGCATTTTTGCACAAAGAGAAGTTTATTAATCCAGACAAAGAAGTTACTCAATGTAAAGCCCTGGGTGGGAGGGCGGGAAAATACAGAGTACAAAATGGAATGATAATGACTAGATGTTTATACTTAAACAGCGGCTAACTGAACTGATATACCAGTAAAATCTACATAGTAAACTATGCTTCTTAATTGTATGCTGATTGTGAGTAATCCCTTTGAGCCTGCAAGCAGCCCAAAGGGGGGACATTACCCACAAGGTGTTTATACCAATGAAAAGTGCCTTTGATGCAATATCCCTATTGTCATTACTAAATTTCATTTGGCTGGGCATAGCTGACCTCTGATAGTAAACATTCAATTCATCACACAGGTATGATGTGTCAGTGGAAAGACTGGCTGTTGCCAAGCAACTGATGGAGCTGTTCCAAGGAGAGGGCAAGACACTAGCATACAGCAGCATTTTATTGGATTATGCACAGGTTCTACACTCTGGATCACACCTACATGCTGACAAGTAAGTCACAGCTTGTATTAATTAACATTGAGGAGATTACTGGGAGATTTTCATTGATCACACAAGCCACAAGACTGACAGGCACCTATCCATCCTATGGGCTAGTGCAAGCCTACCATTGTTCCCTTTTTCTGGTATTTATTTTTCCTCCATAAAATTTCAATCCTGAGTCTGACTAGGATGCTACAGACATTCTTAACAAATAAAATATGCTCTTTTTCATATAGGAATGCCAACGTCATGTTGTTAGTTTGGACCTGACATGGGCTTTATTGATGCTGTTTTCATTATTCCAGATTCCTACTTTAGTTCCAATCCAAGCCTATTAGATTTTAATGATATCTCAATAGATAGGTCTCAATGGATGCACTGGATCATGCAAAAATGGAAGAAAGCCTTAAAGCTCTACTACAAATGTCCAACCCATGGATGTAGTGAATATTTAGGGGACATACCAGCTATCTATTCTTCCTATCATGCAGGGCCCCTGGTGACTATTGTCAAGAAGCCATTGAAATCTTAGAATCCCTCGCTGAAGCAAGTTCTGGGGGAGACCATTCCTTGGTTGCTGTGCAAGATAAGCTTGGCTCTGCATACCTGTTGCAGGGTGTCTTGACACACCACTCTGCCATCTGTAATTGCCCTGCTATCAGTGGTGGTATGGTAGAGGAGGATGGAGACATGACCAAGACAGGAGATGATGTGGCAGTTCTAGGAGAGGATCAGGTTTGTATTTTGCCATAAACCTAGTCCCAGGCATGCCACGGTGAACCCTTGGAGCAGTGCAATTCAGGCTCTGTAGTCCTAATGTCCTTTGATGAACTCACTTACAGAACACAGGGTTCGAATTTCCCACAAGCTAACTCGCTAAATGCAAGTAGAATTTGCAATTATCGAGTGTAGAAAAAATCACTCGCATTTTCTAGGCAAGTTTTTTAGTGCTGCCAATACATCCAGTAATGACGAAAGCATTTTCCTTGCCCATTTAGCTTGTAGATCTCATCTCTACAAGATAAATTCGTCTTGTGACTAAAATAACGAATTTCTAACCCTGGAACATGCAATCCAGCTACCCCCATGGGCATGTGTTATCTTGTTTTGGCCCTGGCTATACCTTCTTGCTTTCACCACTCACCCACCCTCAGCTTTGTCTTTCCCGCAATCACTGAGCTTACCAGGTCTCCTTCCCATAACTTATCTGAGCACAATAAGACCAGGTAATATTGCTATTTGCTCTAGAAGGCGAGAGGCTACTTAATGCTTGAAATAAACATTATCACCTTTTGGCAACTTCAGGTTCCAAATCTTGATCAGCCATTCATTCATGCACTTCATGCTGCAGTAGACACATGGACAGCGATGGTAGAGTTACTAGCTAAGCAGTCCCAAAACTCAGTGGTAAGTTAAAGCCATTGTGTTGAAAGGCTAGTTCAACTTAAAACTAAAGCACAAGGATTATACTTTTCAGATGGATGTTACAGCTCTACAGAATTCTTTAGAAACAGTTCAGAACCTCTCTCATGCAGCATTGCTCTATGGCCTGGTGAACCAGGTAAGTTAAGATCCAAAAAGGGCAATGGAAACTAGGAGAACATACTTGCATATTCCAGTGAATTCCTATTGATAAATACAGTAAAAAATCTGCCTAATGTTGGCAGTTTCTCCTGCTTTCAGCAGTTGTTGAAAAAGGCATCTGACAATATTGCAGTTCCAATGCAACCAGTGTCACTGGCCATCAATTAAATGTTTAAAGGCAGTGAGTGTTGGGCTACAATGTTATACAAAGCTACCAAATATTTGCAAAATAACTGGCCAAAATGTGGGCTTGGCAGGCAAAAATAATGAGGTACTGCCAATTTGTTAGGACCTTTCCTAGTTTAAGCACTTTCAAGTCTCTCCCTGCCAAACAGCTTTGAAATAAAGTAGTTTTACAATAGCATTCATTTTGCATTTTCTGTTTTCTAGCCCCTGAACCAAGTCCATGCACTTCACCTCTGCTTTATCATGGCCAGAGCCATTGGCAGTGAAGAGGCAATTGAAGAGGCTATTATCTCATATTCCCTGGCCATACACACCCTATGTTCTATCCATGATATTCACCATGTCAGCAAGTTACTGTCCTGTCTTGATGATCTGGTTGTAACAGCAAGTGCAACTGCATGTGCAAGAGTTTATTACCAGCTGGCCAAGAGCCACTGCTGTCTTTCAACTGGAAAGGTATGTGATACTGTTTACCAAACTACTTGCAGCTTGAAAGCTAATTACGCTGTGCCTCAATGGCACCACTGGCAGCCAAGGGGCCATTGGTGCAGACACTGAGGGTGGTCATTGTCAGAGTGTTTATTATGTCCTCATTGGTTCTTTGATGTCTCCCAAGAAACTGGGTAGGGCAGTGAAGACAATGACAGGACCTAAATTTATTGTCTCACCTCATGAACAAATACAAGGGGTCTTTAAGTTCGCGATGTTCACTTTTTTTAAAAGTTGCATAAAAGATCCATGGAAAAAGGAGAATAAGGTAGTCAAGCTATATTAAGGGGGTTCAGATAATGTCTGACTGTCTTTGCTACTTTTCCAATCTTCTAAGCTGTTTTTCCTATCACTCAGTTTTCAGAGGGTTATGAGCATCTGCAGGCTGCTCTTTCTAGTGACATACTTACCAGGAAGACTGGTTCATCACTGGTGTTGTTAGCCAGAGCCAAGAGTCTGATGGCTGAATACATGCTTCTTCCAGGACACATGTACAGATTCAATCCCAATGAAGGTATCATCTTCCCTACTTACATACTTCTCAGTTTGTGAAAAGAAAATAAGCGGTGCAGTACAGAATTAGAATTTAGGTCATTGAGCCCGGAATGACAAGTGGCAACAATTTCAAATCCACAGGTGTCTACATTTCATAATTGCGGTCGTTCAAAGTTAGTTAAATGCAAAACTGTAGGCAGCCTAACTACATTAACCTCAGTTTTTTTTTTCTTGGTGAGACCCAAATAATATTGCTTTTGTTGTTTCTTGTACAGCTGCGGCTAATCCCTGTGACCCTTGCACACCGGTGGAAGCTGTTGCAGATAGCTATAGCAACTTGGAAGGCGCTCTTGCAGCGTGCTATGGACAGACAGTTACTGGACTCACCTCTGCTTTAGGTGAGAAAACATTTCTGATCTTGCTGTTTGCAAATACTACCAAGGGTAGCTATGGCTTCTTCAAATTCGTTTGTCTGTAGAAGGATATTGGCGGGTGTTAGGGTATGGCAGGGTATGGCGGGTGGGAAAAGATACCATTCCACGTGTATCGATTATTGAAAACCTGGAAAGTTGTAGGCATAAGTATTCTTATATCATTATCTTCTTTGCCTTCAGAATCAGAGCTCATTGCTTCTCAACGATGTTCTATTTCTAGGCGAAGCAGTAGCAACAGGCCAGGACAGATCAGACCATAATCTCCGCCTTATTACGCTTCAGAGCCTGCTTCAAACGCAGTTGCAGTTCGGTACCATGCTAGCCCACCAGGGAATGGTCCGACAAGCCATCAAGTACCTCACCGATGGACTCGCTATTGCCAAGAGATTCCAGCTACCTTTTAGGTACTTGCCACTAAAGTTTCGCTGTAGCTCATCAAATGGATGATTCCCGCTTTAATGAATGCGCGCGCTGCTTGTCGGTAGTTGTGTTACGTTTCACGAACCAAGTGCCTTGTATGCGCGCGTTGCATCCTGGTAGTTGTGTTAAATTTCAAAGGCATTTCTAAAAACAAGAGATCGCGCACGCTTATAGCTAGAATCGTCCATTCCCAACTAAAGAAAATTTGTTTGAGGCATTCACGTTATTTGTTCACGATCCCTGTGGAATTCCAGGTTCATAAACAAATGCCCCTGTGGAAATTCCACGCTCTTTGATAGGATGTCGACACATTTTAAACGGAACAGCCCATCATCAGCTGATTCGGTATTCCGTTCCGCTTATGTCTCTTACAGAGCCTTGGAGTTCATGATAAGCCTAGCTGAGATAAAACTACACATGGGCCAGGCTGAGGCGGCCAAAGCGTTACTTCTCATTATAGCGTCCAGGCTCGCTCCGGTGCTCTACTCCACAGAAAGCCCAGACGACCTGGAAGAGTTTGCCAGCACTCCATCTGTTGTCGGTCACCCTGTGTCTTGTCACTGCGTTTGTTGCAGTGACCCCGCCTTGCAAGCTATTCAAGTCAGATTCTCCTTAGTGCTTTCAAGATATTTCCAAACTGTTTCGTCTCCAAAGTTAGCTATAAGGTCCCTAGAAGGAACAGAAGCGCTGTGCAGTAATGGAGTTAGTCGGGCTCGAGGCTCGCTTGATGAGTTGTCAAGCACTTTACAACTGGGTGACGCGCTGCATGATGTGGAGGAGATGAAAAACAAACGTGGTAAATCTAAGGGCAAAGCAAGTAAAGGCAGGAAGGCAATCAAGGAAGCAAAACAAGACAAAGTAGACACACCCACGACAGAAACAACAGCGCATGCGATGTTTAGTTTATATTTTGCGCAACTTTTTGCATTGAACTCCGAGCTTCTCCTTCAAAGAGGGAAGCTCAAGAAAGCAAAAGATGTCTTATCAGCTGGTCTTGATACTCTATCTGATGTCATTAATGCTCTTGGTGCTCTCCCTCCAACATGGTATCATATCCATGCCAAGCTACATTATCTGAATGGAGTCATTAGTCTGTCGAATTGTTCTGTGCTAGATGAGATGGTATGGCCGCTGACATCTGGTGGTAATAGCGCCCCCAGAAACGAACTTCCCCAGGCAGCTGGTAGTATAGCTGCCGAGTATCCAGAGCAGGAGGATGCTAGCGTAGTGGAGGAGCCCAAGAAGAAGACCAGAAAGGGTCGCGGGAGGAGTGCAAAGACGGTGAAGTCTAAAGCAGATTGCCCTGATGGAGACGCCGAAGCAGCAGACCGACAGACCAGTCGGACTAGAGGGCGCAGAAGAGGAAAGAAAAAAGAGGAGAAGCATGTAGTGGAAGAACAAATGGATGATCATGTTATGGAGGAGCGAAATATTCAAGTCTCTGATTGTAAAGGTAAGCAAGAAACAAATTTGGTTTGATCGTGTAGGCAGATCTAAAATGGAACAGCCCACTCTATTTATCCAGGGTAAGTTATCTTGATTGTTTTTCTTGCTTTTCTCAGATGAAAATTTACTCCAAGCAGTTGAATGTTTCCGCAAGGCCTTGGCTATCTGCCAGTCGTGGCCTGAGCCCACGCTGTTCTCGGGTGTGTGTCGATGTCTTGCCTTGTGCTATGGTCGAGCGAATCCTGTAGAGGCTTCCTATTACCTGAACCAGTCTCTAGCGGTTACACTGAGGCACGAGGAAATGAACAGCGCTCGGAAGAAAATAAGGTAGACTATTATTAGACTTAAAAAACAGCCATCTTTTCACTAAGGCTCAATTTCCAGCCGTGGTAGATAGCGTTTTCTCTTGTAGATAGATAATCTTTAACGAAGCCGCGCACCAAATAAATATTATTTACCCACGGACAATTCATCAGCTAAGAATGGTGGGTTTTTGGTGCGCGGCTTCGTTAGAAATGACGTCCGCTACGGCTGGAAACCGTGCCTATCTTTTCGCTTCAATAATAAATACTTTCCTACGATGTTAGATATTCAGCGAAGTCTAGTGCAAAACTAGGACACGTAGCGCGCAACATTTGTTTCCTGCATGTTTCCCCGAGTGGCTAAACTAGGAAACATCGCACGCGTGTGTCTCTGACACATCAAGTGTTTCTTGTCTTGCGATTTCTTTGTGTCCTGGCTACAAAATTTGTCGCGCGCAACAATGTTTCACGCGTGGCTAAACTAGGAAACATGAAGGAAACGTGTCCGGCTACAATGTTGCACGCTACATGTGTCTTAGTTTAGCCAGGGCTTAAGTCGAAAAATACTAGCTGGAAGTAGATTAATAGGTGTATCCCTAGGACGCTTTCCACTGGTTGCTTTTCTGTGTGCTTTTTTTTTTTACACGGGAACGCTTGCTATGCTAGATGCGTATTTCTCGGTACTCGTTACGCAGTGTTTTAGTACCATTACTGGATATTTGAAGATAAGATGGCGAAACAAAATTGTCTAAAGGATAAAGTTTCTGACTAATCTATCTGTCTATTTCCAGGAAAATAGCAAAAGATCATGGCGTCGAGGATAAGGTTAGTGACTACAGCAACATGATTATTACGTCATGTGGTAGATGCCAAGTGCGTAAAGATTGATTTGGGAACTGGATCATGGGAATAGGAAGGGAGTGGTTTAGCGACAATTTTAACACTCTTAGTCATGAAGTGGCAACCAAAAATAATGGTTTGGCGACAAGTTTGACATCCTTAGTCGTGATCTGACATGAGAATCTCCGCAACAATAACGTATGAAGTGGCGACTAAAATTATGTTTGGGCGACAAGTTTATCACACTTGACTTAAAGAGCCCGTTTCAGCCACTCCTTTGTTATTGTTTTCGTTCGATATTAGAAGACTATATTAGAAGACGAATTAGGTGTAGAAATATCTAAAAACAAAGTTTCAGATTTGATTTACCAGATTCAATCGAGAACATTGCTCTATATTCTCAAAATCAGCCGATGGAAATGGATGCTCTCTCCGACTTGGTATGTTGCTATGCTGTCAAAATGGCGGCTGACACAGGCTCTTTAACCTTTACCTAGTGCCTCGCGAGTCTGACAGTATTCTGACCGATTCGATCGTGACAGTACCTATAATACTCCTGTATTTACCGACAGGCTACCGGACAGGATATCAATGCACTGAGTGACGATCTCAAGTCTGTTTCTCTGGAGGACAGACCTAATCCTTCTCCACTGGCGACCTACAGCCGACTGCGTCACCTGAGGCGACTGATGAAGTTTGGCTCCGATCACATTCAAGATGCAGCCTCGATCTTTCCTCCAGGTAGAACGGCAGATATCTTTATTTTATATATTTATTCGGATATTGTCCGACGAAAACCGAAATATCCAATAAAAATGTTGATTTAGATGAAAAACTAACCTTTTTACTGGAAACTTAAGATACGTTTTCGGCTAGAACTCCAGATCACCTCTATTGTGTAGCCTCACTGTGATGTTGAAGCGAGGCTAGAACTGCAGCCTCTCATATCTTTTTTCTCAGACTGGACTGTGTGCACTTTGGAGACAGTAACCCTTCCCAACGGACCTCGCCAGCTCCTCCTTTCCCGACTAAGACACGGGACGGAACCCGTGGTGCTCAAGCTACCAATCCCTTCAGACTCGGAACCTGTGCAGTCACAGGAAGACTCCGTAAGTTGACCCTTGTGTCGTATTTCGCTTTCAATAGTAGATGTAGCTTGAGCTTCAAAATAACGACTGAATTCTGTAAAGGTTTGCGTAAATTGACGATTCCAGCTATAACGCACGCGCGCGCTGCATGTCGGTAGATGTGGGACACGGCTTGGGCATTTCTTGCGCGCGCGCTTATAGCTGGAATCGTCCATTCCATCGAGTGAAATCGACGTGATTTCATCCTTATGCTAGATTACTACGGAATTCACCGAACCGTGGTACGCGTCGAAAAAAAACGTCTACGATTCTGCCTGCTCGTGTATTTTGTCTGCATTCCTTTCTCCACGGGCTTATGTGTTCTTGAAAATAACCATCACAACTGAGTCGAAATAGAAAACTCGCCTGTTACAATCTTGAAATATGAAAGCAAAGCGACTTAAACTTTAACCGATGGCTTTTTCCAAAATATTTCATAGACATTGCCAGTTTTCAGGTCTTTCAGAGTACGTTTTGGAAAAGCATGCCGGCCCGTGGAGAAAGGAACGCAGATAGAAACATGAGCCCGAGCGGGCAGAATCGTAGACGTTTTTTTCCCGACGCGAACCACTGTTCGGTGAATTCCGTAGTATAGTGGAGCTGTTATGTGCATAATGGTTTTGAAACATTTTGTATGTAACTAAAACCTATTCAGCAATCTACTAGCCGATATGACAGAATGGTCATTCACTGGAATTCCAGGGTGGGTAGGAAAAACCAGAAATTTCCAGGGGGGTCCCCAACAAGGGGTTGCGCATTTGTTTCGCGACTGCCCAGTACCTACAGTTTTAATCTTTTGCCATTCGATTTTCAGTATTGTGAACCCGTTAGCAAGGCGGTTCTGGATCTGTCCAAGCTGTTTCAAGGTAGCGTGGAGGAGGGTTTCACGGACGTGATGCGAGACAGCACAGAGAGTATGAACATCAGTAGCACAAAGGAATGGTGCCAGAGGAGATGTAATTTGGACGATACGCTCAAGGTAAAGACCAACGGAGCCCACAACTCCCGCGATTGTAGTTGAGACTAGAGCTTACGAGTTCGAGGTTTCTATGAGTCAATAGACAGTAAACGAGGCGCGTAGCGCCGAGTTGACTATTTAACTCATAGAAAACGAGAACGATTAATTGTTCTAGTAGAAACCCACTAGCATACTACCTTCGATTTGTTGCTAAAACGTATTTATTTTCATGGTTTTAGAAAGTTTGCGCTAGCGTTTTCACTACTCACCTCACTATCTGCTACGTGATAGATAGTGAGTAGCGGAGCCAATCAAATTGCAGGATTCGTGATAGTATGCGAGTGGTTTTCTACTAAATATAGTTAGTACTTGAGGCAGAAGAGCCTAATGGTGCAACAGGCACTATTGGCTGTTAGTATAATTACTCAAGCGTTTGCGCGCGCTGATTGGTTCAGACGTTAGTCATATTTTACTATTTTTCGACTTCGTCTCGGTGACTACTTAACAATTATTCCTCGAGCCCGAATGGGCTCTGAGTCAATAGCCCATGACGCCGAAGGCCGAATGGGCTATTGACTCAGAGGCCATGAGGGCGAGAGGAATAATTGTTTTAGTCAAATCACACTAGTAGGTCAATTTGTATTGCCAAAAAAAATGTTTTTGTTCTGGTCATTTGCCATTTTCTGGCTTTCAAATCCGACACTTTTCGCTACTAGTAGGCTATAACTTATAGCCTACTAGTAGCTCAACCAATCAGAACGCAGCACTAATAATAGACCACTAGTGTGATTTACTATTTTTCGACTTCGTCTCGGTGACTATTCGCCAATATTTGTTAAATAGTCTCCCGTAAAAGCTGGCACTATGATCCGTGTCACGTGGTCACTCTCGGCCAATTAAAATGCCCCAAAATTTAGTGTTCTATTATTCTCAATAGAACCTGCTGTCGAGGCTGGAGACGTCATGGCTGGGAAAGTGGAGAGGTGTGATGTTAGGACGCCACGTTATGCCAAACCTTGACGACGCACTTCATCGCTCGGCTATAGAACTATCCAAGCGAATTACGGCTCGCACGGGGACGCCAGTAGACCCGCAACTGATGCAGGTCGGTACAATGTGGCCTTCGCTGTATTCTAATTCCGAGAGCTCCCCCCCCCCCCCCCCCCCTCTTTATGCTTGGTCAAAGGCTTTGAGGAAAGAGTGGCAGGCAGTTTGTCTGCGACCAAAACTTGCTAGCAACCTGGAAATAACGGAGGAGGCTCTGGAACAAGGGAGAATGGCCTCCGCTTGTAATCAGAAAGGGAGGTCTCGCCATCTTCTTTTCTTCCATAACAGAGCACCACACTTGCGTTGTTGGCTCGAGCGAAATGAAAATTGACATCCTGCACCATCTTCAGTTGGCGTATAGTTTTTCTTTGTTTGTTTTTCTTTGATTATTTGTTTGCATTTTGAATTGTGCGTTTGTTGTATTTCCCTTTTAGATTTTATTAGACGCCTGTGAAAGTATTCCTGCTCCGGAAGTCAAAGCCGCCCTTTCTGACATAACGAGACTACACGAGTCATCTACCCATTTTTACGAGGTATAAAGTGATCAAAGATGATAAGCTGCTGCTGTTATTTGTTATTGTTTTTCTTACAGCGAATATTATGTTTCTTGTTTTGCAGGTTTACGAAGAATTTATGAATTCCGCTATAGAAATTCAGCCAGAAAGACCAAAGGCTTCGAATAAAAAGTAAGTTTCTTGATTTCTTCACCAAGCAGACCTGCTCCATTAAAAGAGACCTGCCTTCCATGCGCAAACTCACTCCGAGAAACTGTTTATTGTCCTCAGGAAAAGTGTTACAGCGGCTCGAGAACGTCATCCTGTTATATTGATTCTAGGCAAGGTAATGAAAGCCGCATATACTGCGTTGTTTAGTTATTGTCAGTCATACACAGAGGACACAGTAAGAGCGCGCACAATTAATCATTGTGCAAGGCGGCTTGTACTGAGACGTTCGGTTTTGGGCTTTGCCAACCAACAAACCGCGGTTTGGCTTCCGTCAATCAAACGAGTGAACAGCTCAAGGCGATTTCACGGAGGCTTTGTGAGTATACTAATAAGGACTACCTAGGCTTTTCACTATAAAATCCAAACAAAAATGCGCCTGGCGTCTGTAGTAAAAGACTTCATAGACGGAAACCATAACGCAGTTTGGCGTTCAGAAATGTAAAGTTGGAGTTGGGATTCGGACGCCACGCAAGATTTGGTAAAATTATGTGATCAAACCTCAGAAGTAGTGTACTTTGTTGTTGGGCTGTTCCATTTCATATCCCATACCCCGTAATAAGAAACCTGGAATTTCCACAGGGGTCGTTGTTTGTGACCCTGGAATTGCCTTCTTTTTATCCCAGAATTTCCATAGGGTATTCTTGTGCAGCTTCAGAATTCCACAGGTGCTACAAGAGTATGTGGAATTGGGGTTACTATAAATTTCCGTAGGGATTCTGCAGGAGCCTGGAATTTCCACAGGGGTAGAGCAAGTTATGAAAATTTTGGAGTTCCTCGATAGTCGGGGTACGGCTATGTTTTGGAACAGCTTATTTCTCAGCTTGCCCTTTTATTTGTAGCCTGGTTGTCAGACAGATAGGGGGTCCTCCTCTCACATTTATTTAAGTACACTTAAATACATTAAAAACAGCTGACCGCAATCGGGATCCCTGTTTGTGATATTTCCTCTTAATGTTCTCAGGAGCTGCAGCCCCTGCCATGGGAGAGCATACCCATCCTTCGTGATTACCCGGTGACGAGGATGCCTTCTTTACAGTTTGTACTCGCACACGCGATGCAGGTGAGTGGGTCATGATACGGTTATTGTCACGATGGCGATAACTATGATGGTGTTACAGGACTTGAAATTGCGCCCGATGCAGGCGTAAATACGCCTAAACATTATTCTATTATGCCTAACGTTTTTAGACTTAAGCGTCAAATAACGACTGTGTTTTCAGTTTATACAGTGCTCTCCTAGTGGATTGACGCCTAGATTTTTGATGAATTACGCCTATATTGTTGATACAAGGCGTAAAACTACGACTGATTATTTCTTAACTTGAAGCCCTGTGTTATAGTGATAGTGCAATGACATTGTAAGATTGATAGTGTACATGGTGGTTGTAATTTGGGTGATGTGGAGAAGCAGGAGGAGGAAGGAAGGAGGAGGATGTAGGACGAGGATGTAGAACAAAGAAGAGGAGGTAGAGGAAGAAGAGTGGAAGAAGGGAGAGGAGGAGAGAATGAGGATGATGATGAGCAGGGTGTAGGAGGTTGTATGAAGAAGAGGAGGTAGAGAAAGAAGAGAATGAGGAGGTGGAAGAGAATGGAGAGAAGGAGAAGAAGGAGAAAGGGAGGATGTAGGAAGATGAGGAGGAGGAAAGGGTAGAAGAGAATGTGAAGGAGTAAGAAGAAAAAGAACACAAGGAGGTAGGAGGAGGAAAAGAGTACGGGGGGGGAGGAGAAAGACGAGGAAGAGGGAAAGAACAGCAGCACGAGGAAAGGAAGAATTACTACGTTGATGTCACGTCGTAGTAGTTACTTTGATGAATTCATGGATCAGCCCCTAGACATGGCGACTAAAGTGATTATTTGGCGACAAATTAGCAACACTTAGTCGCTAACAACGCGACAAAAACGTTGATGTCAAGATTCGTTGATCAACTGCCTTCGTCTCTATTCTAATTCACAGTCATCTCGACATTATTCTGCGCACCCTGCACCGTCCCTCTGTCTCCTGTCTGTCTTCTAACAGAGTAAAAAGTAATCTCGACATTGTTCTCCACGCCCTGCACCCTTCCTTTCCTGAGTCTGTAGACATATCTAATGTTATCTATCATCGCCTGTCGGACATCACTCAGTCGCCAGCAGTAGATAGCAGGGTTCAGGGCAGACGTACAGAATATTAGCGTAGCGGCGGCTTCGTACGCGATATTAACACCAGCAGTGACCCCCAATACGGACCTTGTGATGAGAACACCGAACATGGGCAGGTAGCAGATCATAAATAGGATCACAAATGCGAACAAGAGGCCTGCGGAGCGCCTGTAGTTCGCCAGGTCCCGCTGAGAGTGGGTCGAGGGTGCGTGAACGGACGCGTGGTATTTTAGTATATTCACAAGCCGCGCGTTAGTTATGATCACCACTAGAAGTGATAACGAGATGAAGCAGAGGGTGGTGGCAGCAGTGGAGATAATGGCATATTTAGGAGGGTACACATACATGTAGGTGAAACTTAAGGTGGTCCCTAGGAGCGCTGCTAGCCATAACAGGATAATAACACGGACAACTTTTTGGAATGTCACGAACTGTTTGTACCTCAGATGGAGATGAATTGAGAGGTGCCTCTCCACCGAGATGCCCATCAGAGACATTAGAGTGACAGTCGTAAAATAAATCTCACTGCTACCCTTTAGCATCCCAATAATGCACACATACTCATAACCATTAATGGTCTCCTGACCTTGTATTCTCAACTCATGGAGCCGCAGCACCATCGCATTGTATGCGACATTCAGCGGTTGCGCCAGAAGCCCAACTCCTAAATCCGAAGCGGCGAGGCTGAACAAGAAGCAGTTGGGGATGTTATGAAGGGAGGGCGTCCTCCATAGTGTCAGTAACACCAGCGCATTCTCGCATGTTGTGATGACTGCCAGAAGAGAGTTCATGACGCACAACGCGAGCTGTGCGTGGTACACTTGAGATACATGGTGTAGTACCGTCTCCGTGAAGAGGCAGTAGGTTGTTGTTGAGTTTGTGTAATTCATGGCAGCTTTTGACAATGTCGGAAATACCAGGCTATGGCTACAATTGTTTGTTTGAAGTTAAAAAAATGGCTACTAGCGTCTAGTGTTGTGCCAAGGCATGAGCCTCCACGAACAGTTCTTCAAAGGGAATTTCAAGATGTTTGCGTCTTCACTCAGAAAACAACGCGTTGATCTTGGCTCAGAACGTGAATAGATTAACACAAACGACAGTGAGTTTTTTTTACAAGATATCTCCAATACTAATGCCGATAATTTCGCAATTGTAGATCTTTTTGTCTTGGCAACCATAAACCATAAGGCGAAGGATAGATTACTTATTGCTGGGCATCAAGGTTAATTGGGAAATAGAAAAGAGGTTTTCTTAGGTTATTTGGAAAGCAAGAAACTATTAATTAAACAATTTGCATTTCGAAATATTACTTTGAGGACATTGGTCAGAGTGAAAATTATCAATGTAAAGAATCGGAAAAAAAGTTTGACGTAAGATATGTTTGCTGAATGTTTTCCGTTTAATTTTCTTTTATGAAAGAAAGGTTTTTACGCAATTTATATTTCCTAAGTATTATATATTGATTTTAACTAGTGAAGGCAGTGCCTGTCAAACAGTAGCTATCACCTGTCTAGGCTATAGAGTTGCTGTGATGTCAAATTAATAATTAAATGTGTAGTTAGAGGTGTAGCGAGTCCGTCGAGCGTGCGAAAAATCTGCTGTGTTCTCTCTCGTCTCTCTCGAAAACAACACAGTACTTGACTATCCATATGTGAAGAGTACAGTCTACATACAATTATAGCATAAAATATACCTGTGAAGTGGGTTGAAATTCCCTTTTTTCAGTTTGTTCCTGTATTTGATATTGCAATTGATGATTGTAATCTTTTTTACACTTTGCTGAAAAGTCTCCATATCCCATTCTGCTTAAGTTTTATCTAAAAAATCGCAGTTTGTCATAATGTTTTGCTTTTTTCAGTTCCTGTATTTGATATTGCAATTGATGATTGTAATCTTTTTTACACTTTGCTGAAAAGTCTCCATATCCCATTCTGCTTAAGTTTTATCTAAAAAATCGCAGTTTGTTATAATGTTTTGACGGTGACAGTATATCAATTCTTTTATTAGAAATTGCGACAAAAAAATTCACGTAAGTTCGATTTATGACAGCATTGGTTACTTAACTACTGTTTTCTTTATAACGTGTTAACAGCTAAATCTTCATTGTAAATGGTGCGAATTCTTGACTGACACACTGTCAAAATGACAGGTCTAAATAAATAACTATAATAGCGAGAGAGGCGCATATTATCATTTGAAAAGAACCGCAGAACAAACTTTCCAAGCATTATACGAGACTTCGATGCGTCAATTTTGTAGATTAAGTTAAGTTTACTGAAATTGCGTTTATGAGCGCTTTTGTAGATAAATCTTTTGGTGACTGTTTTACCTTTTGTACGATTACGCTTTGGGAATAGATTCGCTAGCAAAATGAATATTAATATTTCGTAACATTATAAGATATGTATTTTCAATAATTTTTCAATCTTCTGAGAAGAGAATGTTTATATTTTTTTCTTATATTTTGGATTAAAATGAATCCTGTTTTTCGAGCGTGAATAAGGAAGTGAATTGATCTAAGTCGGCGTTTCTCGTAAAAGATCAAACACGAGACAGTGTTTCATAAGGATTTCCCACCACCGAGAAAGCCACATTTTTAAACCGACTTCGAAGTGTTTTCAAATCAGGGGCGGATTTTTTTTTTTTTTTTTTGGGGGGGGGGGGGGGGCGGGCGAGGGGGCCGCCCCCCTTTCTCGGCAGATTTTCACATACATTTACTGTATTTGCTGGAGGAAATTTGACAATTTTCGGCCCATGTTTTCACTATCCGTCCCCCTTCCTACACGGATGTCTCTACATTAGCATTTTTCACATTCGATTTTCAAGCTTATTCTTGGTGGCCGAATTGGCTAGCGCGCTAGATAGACTGCACGTACTTGGGGTTCGGAACCTGTCCTCGGCTCGCAAGTCGTAAGGTTAGTCCTACCCTGCTAGCAAAAGGTTTCTTTCTGTCAGTCTTTTATCAGCTAGCAGACACGCGAACAACTTTGCTAACTAATAAAAGACTTACAGAAAGAAACCTATATCTACCATATAGACACTCATTTATTAAACATGAGTGTTTGTATGATGGAAATACACAAGGTACCCCGTATGTAGTGTCTTTATCGGGATTTATAGACACTGCACGTGACCAATATAGGGTTCATACTTATGACGACGTCCTACTTCTTGCGGATTTTAATGACCACAAGTGAGTTCTACATCTTACATACAGTGACAAGATGCGAAATGGTAGTGGTGAGAGGGGGTGACGTTGACAAGGCTGGTGATAGTGGTGAGAAGGGGTGATGTTGACAAGGCTGTTGGAGGTGGTGACAGGGGGTGACGTTGACAAGGCTGGTGATAGTGGTGAGAGGGGATGACGTTGACAAGGCTGGTGATAGTGGTGAGAGGGGGTGACGTTGACAAGGCTGGTGATAGTGGTGAGAGGGGGTGACGTTGACAAGGCTGGTGGTGGTGGTGAGAGGGGGTGACGTTGACAAGGCTGGTGATAGTGGTGAGAGGGGGTGACGTCGACAAGACTGGTGATAGTGGTGAGAGGGGGTGACGTTGAAAAGGCTGGTGATAGTGGTGAGAGGGGATGACGTTGACAAGACTGGTGATGGTGGTGAGAGGGGGTGACGTTGACAAGGCTGTTGATAGTGGTGAGAGGGGGTGACGTCGACAAGACTGGTGATAGTGGTGAGAGGGGGTGACGTTGAAAAGGCTGGTGATAGTGGTGAGAGGGGGTGACGTCGACAAGACTGGTGATAGTGGTGAGAGGGGGTGACGTTGAAAAGGCTGGTGATAGTGGTGAGAGGGGGTGACGTTGACAAGGCTGGTGGTGGTGGTGAGAGGGGATGACGTTGACAAGGCTGGTGGTGGTGGTGAGAGGGGGTGACGTTGACAAGGCTGGTGATAGTGGTGAGAGGGGGTGACGTCGACAAGACTGGTGATAGTGGTGAGAGGGGGTGACGTTGAAAGGCTGGTGATAGTGGTGAGAGGGGATGACGTTGACAAGACTGGTGATGGTGGTGAGAGGGGGTGACGTTGAAAAGGCTGGTGATAGTGGTGAGAGGGGGTGACGTCGACAAGACTGGTGATAGTGGTGAGAGGGGGTGACGTTGAAAAGGCTGGTGATAGTGGTGAGAGGGGGTGACGTCGACAAGACTGGTGATAGTGGTGAGAGGGGGTGACGTTGAAAAGGCTGGTGATAGTGGTGAGAGGGGGTGACGTTGACAAGGCTGGTGGTGGTGGTGAGAGGGGGTGACGTTGACAAGGCTGGTGATAGTGGTGAGAGGGGGTGACGTTGACAAGGCTGGTGATAGTGGTGAGAGGGGGTGACGTCGACAAGACTGGTGATAGTGGTGAGAGGGGGTGACGTCGACAAGACTGGTGATAGTGGTGAGAGGGGGTTACGTCGACAAGACTGGTGATAGTGGTGAGAGGGGGTGACGTCGACAAGACTGGTGATAGTGGTGAGAGGGGGTGACGTTGAAAAGGCTGGTGATAGTGGTGAGAGGGGGTGATGTTGTCAAGGCAGTAACGTTGACTAACGTGCCCCATTTTCACTGCAGGCGCATGAAGGAGCTTATACCATTGACCAGCAGAGAACCTTCTATGTGTTGAACCCTGAGAACAATCTACCAAACACCCAGAAGATCTTCCAGAAATGGTTTGAGGGGTTAGTACGCGAAATAGATATCAAATGAAGATTTACGAGTTATTTAATATATCTTGCTTTTTCCAGGGAACCAAACTGGTGCGGTATAACCGGAAGAAAGCCCTCGCAAGAGCAATACCGAGAGGCCCTGGTGGAACACGATTTGTTCCTGTAAGTTTTCGTTCAAATAGAGACTAAAATATTTTGATTGCATGCTTTTGTGGGAACAATAAAGACACAGAAACTGGGACTGTATATCGCGCAGTAGGCAATGATAGTAAATCAACTGTACTGCGAAATACTACATTGAATCTCATGAAGGGTGTTAGATGTTGTTTCGGTATAGAGCAAATTCCGAACGACAGCAGTTATAACAAATACGCGAATAATGAACGAAAATGAGAGAAAATACAAGATGCTGCTGAATGGCTTCCTCGTCAGCCAATCACAAGCCAAGGATCACGCGGTGAACACGTGATCACTTAATACACAGCTTGTTTAGTTCAAAATTTGATTGGTTGACAGAACTGAGGGACCAATGAAATGCAAAGTATCGCAAATATAAATACTTTTCAACACTCATCTGAAACTCGCTCTAATAGAGCGAATTTCATATGACTGTAGTGAAACCAATCGCAAGGTAATTACACCAATAACAAAAACTACAGGAGTGATTACAAAGTAATGACGAATTACTCACGACAGTCACATGAAATCCGCTCTATTCAGATTGATTATGGATGAACTGGCCAAATATGGCCTAGGACTTGAGCAACGCCAGAGGGTAAACTAAAAGGAAGCACTTCATATTCTATTCGAAAGGGCTTGAGTTTTAAAAGTGCCTTTCGTTCCCTGACAGGTACCTTGGTCACGGCAACGGGAGGTCTTTTCTGAACGGTTATGACGTACAAAGGCTTAATTGCCGGGCCACCACAATCCTGATGGGATGTAGTAGCGGAAAACTCATCGTAAGTATTAACCTGTGTCAGCCAAGTCGGAGAAAGCATCCATTTCCATCGGCTGATTTGGAGAATATAGAGCAATGTTCTCGATTGAATTTGGTAAATCAAATCTGAAACTTTGTTTTTAGATGTTTATTTAAAAAAATGTGTACACGTAATTCGTCTTCTAATATCGAACGAAAACAATAACAAAGGAGTGCCTGACAAGGCTCTTTGATAGCAAAATATCATATTGTTATCGGTCGGAAAAATTCAAACTGACGCTCCTATTGCATTTATGCGCCATTGATGCTTATTCAGCAGTAGAATAGAGAATTCGTATCTGGACGATTCTGTAAAGGGGTACTGTCATGGTCTGACATGATTTGGGGGTTATTTTAAGTAGCTTAAATGCCGTCAATTTCGCAAGAAATGAGCAAAATAATCGTCTACGTTTGTTAAATAACCTTTCAGCTGTTACATTCTAGGATTCTGAGTTGTTTATGTAGAACACTGGTCTTATTGCACCATTTTGTTGAAACAACCGTGACGGTGTATCTTTAATTTCTTACCATGTTAGGTGGAAGGTGATTGTGAGCCACGAGGCATGAGCATGAACTATCTACTGGCAGGCTGGTAAGTCTTATTAACACAAGTCTTATTAACAAAAATATGTCTTATGCATACCTTGTAAATCGGGGATTCGGATTGGACTGAACTGGAGCTCCGGACCGCCCGTTCACACGACGCGATTTTCAGCTGCGATTTGAGGTGCGATTTCTGTGGCGATCATATCGCGTCGGTGTGAACGGCCGGCGATCTTATGGCGATTTCAGGCGTTCTGAACATGTTCAAATTTCACTGCGATGCGGGTGCGATTTCTTCAGATTTCAACAAACGGAAATATCGCAGAGCCAAATCGCCGGCCGTTCACACCGCGCGATATGACGTCGACGATCGCCGCAAAAATCGCACCTCAGATCGCAGCTAAGATCGCGCCGTGTGAACGGGCCTTAATGCACACCTCCTTACCATGTCTTGTCACCATCTTATCCCACTAATCTTTAGACGAAAAAAACCTCCCTCTGTTAGTGTACCACTTACCTGAAAATTATTTCAACTGCGGCTTTTTTTTCAGAGAAAAGAAATGGAATGTAGACTTCGAAATCTTCATATTTGTAGTTTAGCAAAATATTTGTGTTGCGGGCTGCCTGTGTTGCGGGCTGCCTGTGTCGCACACGCGCGCCAAAAATATCCGAAATTTAGGCGGGAAAATTTCAGCCAATCAGAAACATTCCTTCACAAAAGCACAGGAATCCCAATAAAAGGAGGCGATGAGCTGCTAGACGCGCAAAGCAGTAGTATGGTATACACCCCATGAGACCAACATTTTGGGAGGAAAGGTAACATAATAGACCAAGTCGGCTAACGGTAATTACAACTTGTTGCCACCTAATTCAGAACATGTGATGATTCCTTTGGGTGGATACTTTTATTAGTTCTGCGCATACACTAGTGCACTCGAGTGAGAAAAATGTGTAATTGTAACAACCACCCAATAAACTGGGTGGCAACAAGATGTAAACACCGTTAGCCGATTTGGTCTATTATAATTAAATGTGTCTGATTCAAGTGATCTTTCCTTCCCAGCCCTGCCATTTTAGCCAATCTCTGGGATGTAACCGATCGTGATATCGACCGCTTCACGGCAGCCCTTCTTCAAACCTGGCTTCAAAACAACGAGCACAAATCGCTAGCGCAAGTATTGTGTCAAGCTCGCAAGGCCTGCAAGTTGCAGTATCTTATTGGAGCAGCGCCTGTACTGTATGGCATGCCTTTGTATCTGAAAAGGTAGCACGTGATCCGTTACACAAATGCTGAACTTTTTGGGATAACTGTGTGCGCGTATCATGTGATCACCACGTGGGATGCCCGCGCATGAACTTCACCTTTCCACGCAGGTAACCTCATTAAGGAATACGCCTCATAGCGTGATGATGCGGCTTATGCGCCGTAAATCGGGAATTCGGGATGGAATGAACTGGACCGGACTGAATTAAGGTCTTATGCATGGACATCTGGGCTGGTCATGACTTTTTATTAGCTTCTTCATCCAGGATCCCTAAAACAGGGGAAACATTAGACGAACAAAATTCTTAAACAATGTTTGATCTCAATTTTATTATGACTACTATTTATTGCCCAATCACGGAATTAGAATAAATGGTGACCACTAAGACACGGTTGAGTCGGTTCAGTATACGTCATAACATGTTCAAGATGCTGTACTCTCTGGTGTGAATTCCAGGTCTCCTGCACGCCCCCGGAAAAAAATGCACGTTCTCCAACCCTGTGGAAATTCCAGGGCCAAAACAAACGCCCCTGTGGAAATTCCCGCTTCAGGAAGAAATAAAATTGAATGGAACAACACATTTCTACGATTATTCTGGAATATGGGTATTCCGGTAATTTATAGTGTATAATTCAAAAATTGTATTTCATTGTTATAGGAAAATATATGTTCCATTTTGTTGTCGCAGGGTTACCTCTAGTGGAACCTTCTTCAACGAACTTCCGCAGCTCGAGAAAAGTTTAATCAAAGTTTAACACTTCTCACGAATATCCAGCAAGTTGCTCTCTGGTTGGCTATTCCATGCAAAAGCATAGTTGCTCCACATGACTCTGCCTTCGCCTTATGCGCTAGAGAAGAACATTCTTTGGAGTATACAAATACTATCGAAGATCGGTAAAGATTACATTTTTATCCCAAAATTCCAGTTGTCCCTCGTTTCAGATGTACCGAGATAGGTATACTTGTGAATACCGTGGGAAAGGGCAACACAATCTCAGCAAAGATAAACCACTTTTTAAACTTTGAAAAAGTTTGTTTATTTTAGAGATTATAAAAATACGTTATCTAGTTTACGAGCGTTCATCCAATTATCAAGTGGAGTAGGTACTGTTCTTATAACAAGATTACCGTCTACCTTATCATGCAACCTCAACTTCAAAAATTTGTTTCACTTTATTTTGCTACTTTCCCTATCGTCGCTGAATTCTAATGTTAACTTCTCTTAAAATCGTTCTAAAATATTGTCAAAAATTACTCTGAGCAACTGGTCTGGAGAGAGAAGTGTGTTTTTCGAACTAAAAATAGCATAAGAATTTCGTGTTGTTTTCCAGAATTTTGAAAGTGGTTAGAACTTTACGACGCGGTAATACACTTTCATCTGAACGTGCAGATTAATTGGTTAGTGCGATAAACACGACGTATGAAAAATATCAGAAGGAATCTCTAGGGCGTGCTATCACGTCCCGGCCCTCTTCTTTCTTGGCCACTCTTCCTCCCTAGCACGTCTTTGTATTTTTAGTTTGGCGATGTTGTTCCGATTTCGGAATCAAAACAAATCGAAAAAGGATGTCGTGTCGAACAAATCGAAAGTTGTCGATTTTGCTCATTGGAGTTAGAAAGTTTGGAAAAGTTGATTTCCGAACCAATCGAAATGAGTCGTTTGATTTGGTTCTACTGGTGAGCGTTCGATTAACTACAATATCTCCAGGCAGATAATATCGTGAGGAATTTCTCCGGCAAAGTTTGAGAACTTCTAGAACGTCTAGCCCTAGTTTAGCATAAACATTTCCCGGAAGCGACGCAAAGGCGTCATGTCTCTGTGGTAATTTAGCAAAACCACAGCATTTAGAAATATCGTCAGGTCATATATACACAACATTCCTCCTACGCATTCTTGAACGAATTGAGCCATTTCCCTTTTGTATTTCAGCTTGTTAGTTTAAATGCAGTCGATTGTTTCCTCTATCGACAGCTCGATATTACCCGCAAATCGTACAGATCGCGGCGGAAATTTCCATCTCTTTACTTACTACGGGTTACAATCTCAGACTCTGAAAACTTGCCACGAAATTGTTGGCCTCAATTAAAATACAAAGGACTAGCTAGAGCACGATAACGCCACTGTTCTTCGTTGAGCCATTTGTCCTTTGAGTAGCAGCATGTCGTGCCAAGGTATAAGTTGCGCCGACCATCGGAAGAAATTACTTTGCCTGTGAGACATTGTCAAGTGATAACAGGTCTGAATCACTAGGATGTTTGTTTTTCTCTTCTTATAACAAATATAAACAAATATTTTTATGCGGCGATGCAGCTTAGGACATAGTATAACTAAACAGTGATTTAAAGATTAGAATTTGCACTGTTTACTCTCGAAGCTTTTGTACTTGCAGTTCATGTGGTTTGGTATTTTCACCAAGAAACGTGCATCGTGCATCGAAAAGGTCTCTTGAGAACACAATGTTACGAGTTGGTTCCTTGTTTAATATAGCTATGATTGTAAGGAAAATAATGTATCTGTTTTGCGTCTGTAATTCAAGCCGTTTTGTCATCAGGGTAGTTTGCTAAGTGAACGCACATTATCACCTGATTGATAGCACTAATTGTTCCACTTAACACTTATCAAAAAGGGAATCACGCCGCGCAAAAAGACGAACACTGTAAAGAACTCAACTGAGGTCGCGCTTTGTAAAGAAGTCCTGTCTGATGCCCGGGGAATGAATTAACCACGTGTAGTTTGCGCCAGGGAGCGTCCGTGTCAAACGAGGATTAGAACACGTCGGGGAGGGGGTGTTATCTAGTGTGGAATCAGGGCTGAGGCACGCGTCGGTAGGTGTTTCACTGCGTCCGATCAACTGTTCCGAGGTCACCACGTGCATATATGGATTCGATTTCACGCGTCCATTGTACAACACAAAATTAACCCATGAAACACTTGTACCATATTTCTTTATTCCACCTCTATGTATTATATACAAATCACGCATTTTTAAGATTACAACTCTAACATTGCACCGGCGTTAAACCGGAGGCATTTCTCATACACTCTGTCACTCTACGTACAGCTCTTCAAAACTTGTCGTTGAAAAGCAAACAACTTCATTCTTAATTACAAAATGATATAGCTATTGTTATTCTTAGTCTGAAAAACCTATTATTATTTCTCTACTTAACTAACTAAACAAACAGGCATTATTGAAAATGACCACTAAATGTAATTGCTATAAAAACACAACTAAACTAATATGCCATAGTTGCAATATGCATTACAGGGCATAGTGGTATTAGACTTATCCTACTGTAGTGTCTCATTTTGACATTCGTAATTATATGGAATTTACTGCAGTGCGCCTATAAACTGCAAGCCATTACAGCAAAGTGGAGACAGGAACGTAGAGCTGCCTTAGGAGGTTAATCAGAAATTTGAATCATTGAATTAGCAAAAGCGCGACACGGTTATAGTTTCCGCGAGCCTCTGACCTACACGCGGTTCATAAAGAATGACCAGTTATTTGTTATTTCAGTCGAGTTGCCTCCTATCCCTTATGAGGAACACATTATATGACATCTTGCCATTATTCTTAAGGATCTCATCCAGCTTCTGTAGCTGTAATCTCCAAACTTTGCTGTTATCTACTTGGTTAAACCATACAAGTATCATGCATTCACGGAATGCCCTATTGTCAGTCACCCTTTCAGGGAAACGTACTTCAAAGATCATTTGAATATAAGCTGTCCTCTGCTATTTACAAGAGTTAAGATACCGTCTTTTTTAACTGGTTCTCTTTTGCATTGGAGAAAAGCGGCAAAGTCAAAATCCCAATACTCGCTCACCATAATCTGATTTGCCGATACAGCTCGTCCGTGCGGTTTTTGTTCGCTGCTGCTATTAATTAGACTACAGGGATATTCCCTTTGTGCCAATGTCGATCTCCGCTGCGCATTTTCGCGGCCGGAAAGGTCCTGGCGACTTTTTTACTTTTAAGAAACCATCGAGGATTTAGAACTCTGCGTCCCAGAAGAGATCTTGCACGTCAAAATCTGCATATGGAATAAATAAAGTTTCTTTTAGGATATACAAATGCGTCCGTGAATATAATCTGAGCAATGTCTTATCTATCATACGAACCAGTAGTATAGCGCGAGCTATTTCCTGTGATATTTTGCAAACGAAGCTTTAATTTCCATTGTTGCCAATACCGCGGGAAACGGATATAGTTTATTACCAACTTACCTAAGCACTCTGGGAGCTCGTCCAAGCCGAAGTCTGACAAACTAAAGTCCGACTCAAAATCGTCCAAGTCATCTAGGCTCGCGCTGCTCGCGTCACTTATAGACGCAGGCTTCTCAGTAGACTGTACTATCTCCGTCATGTGCTCTATGTAGAGAGCTGCTAACCTCACTGTCTCCGTCTTAGAAGGCTTCTTCTCGTTCGGGAATAAAGGGATAAGTCCTCGTAGTTGTTCGATGTACGCGTTAATGATTTGCACTCTATGACGCTCTCGTGTATTGGCTAATCTCCTCTGCCTACTGATCCCCGTCAGCCTTGGCCCTCGTCTCTTGGTCGGCTTCTTCTTCGGTTTCTGCTGCAGCGATTGCACTTTCATGTTTGCGCGCGGGATGTTTACTCAATACTGGAAAGATGACAGTAGATTGGGCTGACTACATACACCGACCGCCCATGAGGGTCTCACTCGACTCGCCGAGATCAGGTTTCTCGTGTTCACTTGTCATTTTAAAACCAATCACATCATCGACACGCTTTATCGGAAATCGAGCTGAACGGTGTTTTTTTTTTATTTAGCTTGTAGCCGATAATAGAGCTGGCTATTTTTACCCTCTTTCCGATGTCCTAGAAACGCCGGTGTCTTTAAACCGCAAATTCTAACTATCTCTCAAACTCATTTATCAGATAAGATACCAAATAGTTTCAGTATATTCAGCTACTGTGTGGCCTAGTCATACTCTTTACAAGCAGAATCGTGGCAGGAAAATTCAGATTTCAGCGCATTTTTTCTCCGTGTATCATTCCTAGTTAGGTGTGTCCCACAGATCGGTCCATTGCCAAGTTATTGTTACGAGGAATTTATCTAGATACTGATAGCGACGAATTGACAATTTCAAAGGACGTGCACATTCTTTTGAAATTGTCTTCTACTGTTCTTTTTTAAATCGTAGATAAAAAGTTAAAATCGATCAAATCTATAACATGCTTGCCAACTGTAGTATACATCGTTGGGTTGGAATCAAAACTACGCCATAAGAATAACACATTTATTTTTGAAGTTTGTTGTTCAGTCACAGGAATACGACTGTTTTTCTTGAAAATGGAGATCCAAGCTGTTACCCCGAGTACGTTCAGATCTCCATCACTTTGTTACTTGGATACACCTTGTATATAACAATATTAATTTGTATCGCGCAGCTCTGCGACAGGCTATTTCAAGGCTAACATCCCTCAAAGACCGCCTTATCCCATTTGTCTCATCGTTTCTTCGTAACTTATCCAAAGACAGGGTAAAGCTAAAAATTAAATCTAGTATTTTTTAATCTAGTATTTTTATTTGGAGGAAATTTTCAGTTGGCAAAAGGCTTCCAGTACATTGGCGGGATTTACTTGAAATCCACATTCCACGTCCTATTTCGATTCCTGACAGGTCATTGGTAGTTAAACATATCCGCACTAACAGTTCACTAACAGTAATTTTCGTACAAGGTGCTTGTATGTTTTCGCAATCAAACTATATTGAGCGGTGACTGTCATTCTCTTGTATTTTCGTTGCTACGGTGTAGTCATCTTTGTATTGTAATGTTTTCGAAAATATTTCATAAAGTGCATTGTTCGATTTTTATATCCCCAAATAATGGCTCTACCATGTGAGATGTAAGATGAGAATTTCTAAGGCGTGACAATTAAGTGCCAAGTACATGGAATTGTTTTAAAATGGCAAGTGTGGATTTACTAAAATTTCCCCCCTCACATTAACAGTAGAATTGCCTTCCTCGTCCTTACTAGTTACCGCGTGACTTTCACCAGCAGTCTCTTATGTGCCACATGTAACTTCAAACACCAATTCTAATCATGATACCTCTTCACCTCTTGCTGTAGTTTATTAAACCTTAATTAAACAGGCGCTTATCCAACCAGTGATCAGGGCTATTATGCACTATCACCTCGCTTGTTACCATGGCTGGCCGACTATAGTGAGCTAAGACCAGTAACATAAGAATAATGGACTATTGTATATGAATGTAACGCTACCCGACCGCGCGCAAGTTGATTCATCTGTTGTTATTTCTCTAGATAATCCCCTTTGCATCCCTCGCTCTATATCTGCGAGTGTTTGCTAATAGTTTCTTTAGAGGAGGCCAATCTTCTTACAGGTGTAACTCTAAGAGGTAGCATTTCCTGATAGAGTTAAACCTCGATGCGGAAATCCCTTGAGCTTTGATGTGTTTGGGAGTGTAATCCCCGCTTGCCGGTCGCGTGCCCAGCCCGTCAGTTCAATTATGCGAGGTGAGGCACCTCTTGGGCAATCTGCAAACAATCCAGTGCTTCAAACAGTTATTGCGCACAGTTTACGAACAACTGTTTTTGAAAGTGTTTAGCGCAATATGGGTTGCGTAGCTGTGTAATGCGCTTTGATATACTGCCTTGCTTTTTGCTAAATACCTTCTTACAAGAATGTCCATGTATATAAGTAACTTGCGTTTAGGGATGTTATTGTTTTTCATGTGTTGTGCAACTGAGAGAGCTTTCCTATGATTGACGCTTCTTGATAAAGAAATATTGCAATCCCTGAATTCAGATTTCTAAAGAAGTTTTTTTTTCCTTTGTATCGCTATACATGCGCTCCAGTTTAATGTTTAGAATTCTGTATCGCCTGACACTCCCATAGCATTAGAAAACAAACAGAACAAACAACAAAGAAAGTGAAAGTCTGTTTGATTCACCTGCAGTGAATGTCGTCTCGCATGGACGATCGAGCGATCAAGTTTGGACTTAGCAATGACCCCGTGAAAGTATATCGATCTACAGTCAATTGCGTATTATACTCATTACTTTTGGTCTTTAAATCCATGTGGACCTGTGCATCTATACTTCTAATAGTTGCGCACGTGAAATAAAGAGGTATGTCTTAGCGCGCTGCAGGGATTGATTCAATACTCTCTACGTTGGTTCAAAAAACCGGAATTGCAACATGTCCACCATGCAATGAACATGGGTTTATAAAGCACCCAGTTTATTAATCAATGAACATCTCATTGTTCTTGTAATCATAATCATATTATGTTGCTTTATATCAAACAGATTTCCTTTATTAAAAAATATGTTTGATGACCAGCATGTTGCAATCTTGAGCGAGCGAGCGGAGTTTTCGTATCACCCTGATTCTAGCGCAGTTTCTACCACCCTCAACTTCAACCCTAATGTTTTAGCTTTAGCTTGTAAGAAATTTATCCAGTCAGTTGTCCCTGGAAATCCAGTGTATAACGTTGTAAATACTCGTCTTTCTAAGGTTAATTCAAACTACAACCTTAGATCAGGAAGAGAGTTCAACGTTAAACTAACACACACTGATCGTTTTGCAAACTTTGTGACACATAAGTTTGCTCCCCACTTGAACATCAACACGGACACAGACTAGCCTGCATGTATTTAGTTTGTAATATTCTTACTACTGACCATACTTGTAATTCAGCTCGAAGCTGCAAAAGGTATAATAAACATATTTATTATTATTATTATATAATGTGTATAAAGTGTTTATATGATAAACTGTCTTCTCCGATCATCGATAAACGTTTCTAGCTCCTAACGTATCCGAATTTTGTTGTTAATGACACATTCATAATTCCGTTTTTTCCAGATAAAGATAAAAGAGACTTATCAGTCAAACTCGCGATCTCCAACCTTTCGTATAACTTGACTGAATATTGAAGGGGAGCTAAAAAATAGAGGGTTTGAATGGAAATTTATCTAGCTTCGATGACGAGCTGCATATTTGAGCAGATTCGCAGTTTTTCTTTTCAGCTCTACACTAATAAGTATATAACCTCAATATTTTTTTATATCTTTCACCTTTCATTTTTTAATACTTGTTCATACTTTATGAAAATAAAGAGTGACAATGCATTATGCATACCATTGTGTTTTTGAATCCACTCAGTTTTGCCTGTTTCGTTTCAGCATTGAATTTTCACTAAAGCAGTGATCCCCTGTCCAACAATGTTTTCATCGTAAGATAGTTGGTGCAGGTGGTCTTCATGTGCTTCGCTTTATTTGTTCGTTAACAATTTTTGCGTGATTTTGACAATTTATCTTTATATGATAGGACTGTGAGAATAAATTCCCAAGTGCTTTCCTAATTATTAAAATATCTAAATATAGGACTCGTGGTGGAAAAGGCTCTCAGTGAATATGCCAGTCATTGGAATTAATCAGATTTGCTCTCAAAATGCCTTCACGAGCTCGAAATGACGTGCGCTATCTCTATTTTGAGCTCGCTTCAAACAATGAAAATTATTGTACACCTATTTCAATTAACGCGTTGCTTCTTAAAACCATGTATCATGAACCTTGTATCATAGTGAAGTCGTTTATATTCGCATTTGACAAACCAAACTACAATAATAACACGCAATGACATTGTGTTTACTACTTTGAGCCATAATCTGACATGAACTGCTGCGATTTCTGGCAAGAATTGTCATTGTGAATTATAACGCATGTTTCGCGATACATGGTTTCACAAGCAACGTTAATTGAAACAGGTGTTTGTGTGCCATGCCTATGAGCAATAATATCATGGGGTGAAAACATGGGAAGCCGAAAGACCCAGATTTGTGAATTTCATAATGTATCATTGCTCTCCTTTTCTCGGACAAATATGTATATTATAGTCTTTTTCCTTTTGCGGAGGCACTGTTGGCTCCGCGTTACGGCGCTGAGTCTCTCGCCGCTGTGGCCCGGGATCGTTTGCCGGATCGGGCAAGGAAATTGTCTTTCTACTCGAGTCGTGATCGAATGGGTTGAAGTTTGCATGAGACAATAAACCGAGGCTCCGTCTGGCTTCCTTTCTAACCCTGTTCTAGGTGCACGATAAAGAACCCATTGCACTCTTTCGTAAGGGGATTGTCTCCCGGTGCAATTGCCTGGCTCTCGGAGGCATATATACTGTAAAACAGCCCTCATGATTGTAAGCTGCGCGGCAGCAATTTGCGCCATCTAATGCAGCCCGTTAAGTCCTCCAACCTGTCCTAGTCTAGCAGTCGTGTGCTTTCGACTGCTTGACGTTCCCTCACGATGAGGAGAAGACCCTTTATTTATTTGTACCACATACCTTATTTATACCTTGGTTTACCCCCTTATGTCTCTGAAATGCCAGTTGTCAAAGGAAGCTAGAAATGGGACCGCATTTCTCCGGTGTTTCAAGTTAACTGAGTTGCGTTTCGGGAGGGAATTTCGCATAGTCGTGTAGTAAGCAATTGTACTTATATGTAAAAGCACAATAGTTTTGTATAAGAAGCAAGTTATACACGTATTTCAAAAAAGGTTGTTTTGGGAATTGAAGTTTGGTCGTCGGGCGCAATTGTTTCGTGGCCCGTCAAGCAAAGAATTGCTTTGTTTTCCGCACTTTAACGACCGAATCCCAAATCAAGCTGTATTGATTTAGGTGTATTTATCTACTGCCTTAGTAATATGCATTCCTCGTAAAGTAGAAACAAACAAATACTAGGTACTAGACTTATATTACATTTTATTGCAAGTTTTTCATTCAGAATATAACCTTCAGAAACTAATAATTGATAAAACAATATTGCGCGCTATGTCTTACCAGTTTATTATAGTTATTGGCGGTACATAGGAACCATACTCTTGTTTTCATGGAAAATATTTTTTCAAGAACGGCGTCCACACCTTTATGTCTTTTTCTTGTCCTCTATAGTTTGACCTTTACTCTAGAATTGAACATGTTTACGCCGTTCTTACGTCAGCGATTTGACGATTTCTCTATTACCAACTATTTACTAAACGTTACATGAAAACTAAATAGTTGAAATGAAATCTTAGAGCTTAAAATGCCCGTATTCTTTTTATAAACGGGTATGTCTTTGGGTTTCCCCTCCAAACCGCTAGCAGCTCAGAAGAGGGATTATATTTCTACGACTGACATTAACACTCATGATAAGCCTGTATTTATTTGGCCTTATGTCCTCTTATTCTAGAAAATAACTTTCCTCTACCGTGACAATTTAAGAATTCCTACAAAACTAAATTTTCTAAAATCGTCAACATTGCCAAAGACAAGTAAATAATCGTTTTCAGTAATTCCTTAATGTATATTGACTGCAGCCAGCGCAGTATGTAAAAGTTCAACTCTTAAGATTGTGATTCAGTTATTCATCTCAATTATACTGTCCATTTCTTGTCTTTGTTGTCTATGTGTCGCCCCAGAAAAGCTCCACTAAATCTGGGAAAAAAACTATATGTTAGCAAAATATATCAGCAATTAATGTATATCAGCTAATTAATTAATGTTTTAGGAACGCGAATGCATTTGTAATGCTCCTATGGTGCGTTGTACTCTACTATGTCGAGAAGTATCTCTATTCTAACCAGCATCTGAGTCATAATGACTGGGGGAGCACTTTTTTTCATTTTGAGAAACGCGTGCTTTAAAAAATGCATGTGGGTTACCAGGGAGTGGTGAACGTACTCCTCTGCACTCAGATAAGAAAACCAAGTGAACAACATTTCTTGAATTTATTCGGGGTTTTGATCAGATTCTTCATTTCAAAATGTATAGGAATTATGCAGCAGAAAACAGTTTTCTTGGAGAGGAAACTCTGGTATAAAAATTTTTGTTTTTGAAGTTCCAAGCATGGATTCACCTAGGAGATCCCTATTTTATACAGCTGCTAATAGCGTGAAGTGGTATCTTTAGTGTCGGTGTCTTTCTAGAGTGCAAGATACCTCAAGGATTATCTCGGTGGTATCACGATGAAAGTACAACTCTTATTCCACGAACTGCTCTAGAACACAAGAAAGAATTAACTGAATTACCTCCGGGATCACCAAAGGGGTCAAAATTGAACGTAGGGAAGGTAAAATCGTCAAACACGGTATCGAAGTCGACTGCTGTGCTGGCCATTGTAGTTCGCGTGTCTGGCGTTGTCTCCAGTAGCTCCGATAGGTAGGAGATGTACAGCGCTGCAATTCGGATTGTCTCCGTCTTAGAAGGCTTCTCATCCGGGAACAAGGGGATGATGTCTTTGAGCCTGTCGATGTTCGCATTCAAGGTGTGAACTCTACTTCTCTCGCGCGCGTTTGCCAGTCGACGTTGCTTGCTAACTCCCGTGAGCCTGGGTCCCCTGCGTTTGGTCTTTTTCTTGGGTTTGCTGGTGTCTGTGGTTTCTTCTGGGGAGCTTGAGCTTTCTATGAAATCCATGCTGCGCGCGTGGTAGTAAGTTTTGCAGGGTGAGCTCAGTGTCAACTGCGTTAAGGGCTTTAGTATAAACTGATGATAAGGCGAAAACCTGGGCCTCATTGGCTCACTTATCAGCCGTTTGACAGCAAGAGTCGCCATGGCGCTACTCTTATCGGGATCACCCAAGTCAAAAGCTCAAAAAGCCAACAACCAAAGCCATCCAGAGCCCAAACACGGGACAACAAGCAGCACGGGCGACGCGAAACAATCTGAATCTGTAGTTACAACATTCTAATCTTAAGTAAACTAATAATAGTTAGCCCTAAGTACTTTGTTATGTTTACGCCTTTTAAGTGCTTTTGTAAATAAAAGTGTTATGATATTTTTGAAAGGGTGTATTAACATTTAAATGGCAATTTAATTGCATGATACGCGAAACAAAAGAGTAAACATCCAATGGATCTGAGATGTGAGAATGGATCTGAGATGATCTTTAAGAGTCACATGCGAGAAAGTACAAGAAAGCTAAAGACACTGATTGAGACATCGGGTTTCATGAATCGTCGGCAAGTGTAACTGGTCGATATGATCGATGTGTTCTAGTGCTTTTACGATCAAGAATCCGTCCTTTCTATTATTCAAAAAAGATCGTTATATTGTCGCATAGTCAGTACGTTGTCGTATGGCTTACATTGTTAACAGCAACTATTCACCCTGGGCCAAAGAAAGCGCGCGCCACGAATGTTGTGCTGGAAATATTCGTGCGCAGCAACACGTTTATGAAGTTTTATCACGATTCTGCCACGCTTCTCTGATAAGGAATTCTCAATCACCGCTTTCTTGCACACAAAATTGTTTGCAAGGCATGTAACACGAAAAGAATGTCACACAAAAATGCTATGCTGATTCGTTTCGCCGCACCTGCCGCAATTTTGTCGAGCACTTTGCAATCACTATACTACTTGCTTTTAAACCTAGGGGTCGCTTTGGGTAGGTCCGAAAACGCGCCTGTAAATTCGTAACAGACATTACAAGTATGGCATTATGAATACCTTGTAATGGCATGCAAACATTTTAGTTACATTTTTGTCATATGCAGATAGCTGAATTGGGTACTGCAAATGAGTCCATTTCATTACAACAAATCAAAGTCCTACAAGTTACAGAGTAGAACAGCGAAGTGATACCATTAATGACGGCACCTCTAAATGGTGCTGGTTTATAAATTAATTGTCAGGTCAGAAAGATACCCACTCCCAAACCGGACGTGGATTTGTTTAAAAATAAGTGTCGGATTAACTAAGATTCCTTGACCGAACATGAGCCGGATACATTTAAAAACTGCTCAACTATATTAACTTTAATTACGACGGATAAATTTGTTCTTTTCCCTTCTGGATGTTCGTAGGAATAGTCTTCGCTAACATGTGGCGCTTATTAAGATGATGATGCACTAGACGTTTATTTGAAACTCCTTAGATTTAAAATTAGATTTGACATGTGTGCATGAACTTTGTAATTCGAGATCCACCTTGATAACATTTTTTTGTTTCTCACCTCACCGGTTTAATTCTGCGCACTCTGTACCGACTTATCTTATTGTGTTTTCAAAGCGTTCCCTGCAAACATCTAAGCGACCCGGTAGCTTTTGTAAAACCTCTAAGTGCTGTTTGTGATTGCTAAGTGTGAGTTGTGTGATCGAAGGAAGTCGCCAACCATGATTTATTGCTCCACTTGTTTGACAAGCAAGTGCTTGAAAAGGCCGAAAACATTCAATCGTGGCTCTCCCTTTACCTTTATTTCTCTGCATTGCCTTTTTGTGATGCTTACCCTCATTAAAGAGCCTGTGTCAGCCACCATTTTGACAGCATAGCAACATACCAAGTCGGAGAAAGCATCCATTTCCATCGGCTGTTTTAGAGAATATAGAGCAATGTTCTCGATTGAATTTGGTAAATCAAATCTGAAACTTTGTTTTTAGGATTTTTACTCGTAAATCGTCTGCTCATCTCGAACGAAAACAATAACAAAGGAGTGGCTGACACGGGCTCTTAAAATCTTGGGATCTTGTGTTTCTCGTGCTGAAATAAAAACATCGGTGCGTGGAAATTAGCGTCTCAGAAAGGTGCTTTGTTGTCTTTTCTCATAGTTATATTCATTTCTGCCAAGTTTGTTTGTTTTTATTAACACCTAATAAAATGTGTTTTCGTATTGTTAACAGGCGCGGCGTACAAGGGATGTTCACATATAATAGACCGCACAGACAGATGTCTGGCTAGAATATTACGAGACCTACAAATTCTATCAACTCGTACTCAGAGCTACAAATTGGTGATAATTGGTCGCTTTTCTTATGGTGTTATCACGAGTAGCGATCGTCAGGTTCATATATAGTCGAGATATCAAGTAGGTGTGAACGATATTAGGCAGTTACACGCATCCTTCCGAGACCCAACCTGCAATGTTACTCCCTGCGTTGCTTTTAACATAAGCCGGGATCTTTATTTTTCTTCATTCGTAGCAACAGTTTCCCGTTTTTATTTGTTACAGTAAATTGTTTCCAATTCAATCTCAGTCCGGCCCTGAATCAAGATCGTGTCACTTAACGGCGTCTCATTATTTTCAGGAATCAAAATATACGCTTGTTTATAATGAAAAACGTGTCTGCATGCCCTGGTGATGACAGCGAGTAAGCATTCTTACAAAATGGCTTGCTTTATCTTTAATTTAGTAAGGTTTTAATTATAACTATCACGGACAAACTGATAAATTTGAAATTTTCCCCTGACACCTGTTACTGTTCGCTTGTTATTAGCTGCTCTCTTTTCTAGTTTCAAGCAATCGGTTTTGAGTGTGTTTTTTTTGTAGGAATATTTTCTTTCCGTTCTAACGTTCTTAATGTTTCACATCTCTCCACACTAATGGAATACGCGCGCTTAGCAGCAAGCCACACTTCACGCAATATGCTTGATAACGACATCCATGTAAACTTCTTTCGTCAACGCGCGATGGTGGTTTATGCTACGAACGCGTGCCTACGTTCTGCAAAAGTAGCTCATCTTCAGAACTGCTATGTTATCGCGGCACAGACGCCACCATTGTTGTAAGGTTAGAGCGGGTATTCCGTGTTTGTTGTAAGGTTAGAGCGGGTATTCCGTGTTTGTTGTAAGGTTAGAGCGGGTATTCCGTGTTTGTTGTAAGGTTAGAGCGGGTATTCCGTGTTTGTTGTAAGGTTAGAGCGGGTATTCCGTGTTTGTTGTAAGGTTAGAGTGGGTGTATTCCGTGTTTGTTGTAAGGTTAGAGTGGGTGTATTCCGTGTTTGTTGTAAGGTTAGAGTGGGTGTATTCCGTGTTTGTTGTAAGGTTAGAGCGGGTATTCCGTGTTTGTTGTAGGGTTAGAGCGGGTATTCCGTGTTTGTTGTAAGGTTAGAGTGGGTGTTTGTTGAACTGTTTAGCGTGCGGCAAGGCGTGGTTCTGGTATGTCTCTAGGTATTCCAGCTGATATAGCAAAGTAGGTGGTCAATTTATCTGAGCCACTGGATCATTGCGAATATGCACGCAAAGAAGCGAAGTATACCGATTTTTATGTGGCTGATAACTCATCAACTCATCATAATATATTTGCGTTGTTTGACGTTTCGCATCCGACTCGCCCGACCCATAATGCATTGCTCTGTTTTGTTGACATTGATTCGGCGCATCATTTACTGCAAACACACTAAATACACCAAATACTGGACTGAAGTAATTCCATGTGTTTTGTATCAATAATTTTAGACCTAAATTTCAGTAAATATCCTCTAGAAACAAAAGAAAGTTCATTTGTTCTGTACACCAACATGGCCACCATGCTTTTGTGATTTCATTCCCAGCGTATTCTTGGGTTGCACTCATTCCTGAGGAGATGAAGATAGTTATCGTTAGGGCTTGCCCAAACGTGTGCCGTCTTGGAGATCGGAATTGTCAATTGGCCCCGACCCCCCTCTAGGGTGAGAGTTGACGGGTTCACGACTAGAGTTCACGACACTTTCTCACAGTCTCGTGGAAAGCAGACCCTTTTAGTTTTGTGATGCCCCTTTGCGAACAAGCCCGCCCAATCGATTCAATTGCGTTATAATTCAAATATTAAGAAAAAATCTCACTTTCAGAAAAACACGTCATACCAAAAACTGGAGCGGTTTCACAAATTAAATATGCACATATTTCTGCGTCACATTATTTATATTACTGTAATTAAACATACTTTTTATAAACCAAACAATCTTTGTCGCTAAGCTTTATTTGCTTTTGTTATTAGTTAAAACTAGCACAGGGATATAATTGAAGGTTTATTTGAGGTCAGGACAGACCCCAGCCTAAAAACGACATAAAGAAACTATGCCGAAGAGTCGAGAGAAAAGCCATCCAGTCGCCATTTTGCCAACCTAGCAACATATCGAGTCAGAGAAAGCGTCAAATATTTTCAATTGAATTAGGTAGATCAAGTCTAAATCTTTGTAGATGGTTATTCGTAGTTATTCTGGTCTAACTCCTACCAGAAACATATAAGTGAGTTGAAACGTGTAACACACATACATTGCTTTAGTGCCAAGCTGCGGAATATTCGCAGAATAAACAATTGAACTGATTTTGAAAATAATGTTGTTGAAAGACTTCAAGATGTTAAATGTTAGTATATTATCACTTTCCACTGTTGCTCTACTTTATTTAAGCGAAAAATGAAATATTATGCAAAGAAAACCTGCTTGGGTTAGCAGTCGAGAGTTCATTATTGACCAAATATGGTCATAAACTCGATACGAATAATCCGAAGCTTGGTTCACCGTTACATGTTTCAACTAAGTTATATGTTTCTGTCCTACTAATACCAAGAGCACAACAACTTATTTTAGACCCCGTACACACTACACCGTTTTCAAACGAAAACCAATAGAAAATGCGAACTTTTTGCTCCGTTTTCAAAAAGATTTTCGTCCACACTTATCGTTTTCGTATTGTTTTCTCCGTTTTCTGTGATCGTTTTCGGCGTTGTAGTGTGGACGGTAGCCGTATATCCGGAGCAAAAAGTATCCGTTTTCGTTTGAAAACGGTGTAGTGTGGACGGGGTCTTATATATGTCAGATATAAACATTTCCTCATCCTTGTTCAATACATGGTATTTAAGTCTTGTCTGTTTGTGTCTTAAACAGCAGGACAACAAACCTTGACCCATTTCACCAGCTGAGAATGGCAGCATTATCCAAAAAGGTAGAGCGATTGCTGCAACTATAACGTCTTACTGATTTTCTCAGGTGTTTTGATTTTTCATCTCAAATTCTCATAGAAAGAAAATAAACGATTGTATCTATAGAAGTACCTAGAATAACTTACCACTCTTACTCTACCTTTTAGCATTTCTCGAGCGTCGTGCTTGATCACTATTTTTTAAATACTTTCTCATTGATTTTAATAGCTCTCGAGCTTCTAAAAGTAAACAAACAACTATTGTATGCATCTATAGGAATTAAACTAGACAAAAGTTTTCAAGTTTTTACTCGTCTGTTTTCTGGAATTTCTGCTGCGATTACAGCGATGATTACTGCATCTTGACTGTATACATTATTAAATGTATACAGTCAAGATGTGTGCTGCTTCTATAGTTCGAAATCAAGGACACTCACGGCACTGAGATAGCACGAAAACCTGTTCTAACCTGATCCTAGATATAATATATATAATATAATAAAATATATATTATAATATATATAATGCCCACCCCGGTTACGGATCTCAGACAGAAGCCGTTTCTGACGAGGTCTCAGAGTCTCTCTCGTCATCCTCTAGTCTGGCATCGCGTTCACTTGTAAAATAGCAGCACTCAGTATTATTCTCCTGTAATAGCCCTGTCATGTGTTTGATATAGCGCGTAGCCAATCGTATAGTCTGGATCTTGGACAGTTTTTTGTTGGTCGCCAGTAAAGGAATCTTCTTCCTCAGTGTGTCAAACGCGGCATTGACGAGCTGGACCCGATTGCGTTCCCTCTCATTTGCTGTTCGTCTTTGCTTACTTACTCCAGTAAGCCGCCGACCTTTTCGCCGGATCCGGCGCCTTCTGTTTGCAGATTTCTTAAATGTTTGGATTTTCAACGCAAAAGAATCGTCCAGTTGTTTCTTGAGCTCTTTCTGTACCATGTCTGAAAAACAGTCCTTGTCCACTTGAGATTGGCAGAAGTTCAAGTCTTTTCGGTTAAAGTCATCGTAAGTCTGCCTCCGTCTGAGTGACACTGTCGAGTAATTTACACTAGAAGTATGTTTACCAATTGACAAGTAATTATTATCCATAACTAATTGATGTTATGATATGCATAGTCCTTACTTGGCAAGATCAACAGACTGTGCTAGCATTCCTCAGATTGCAGAGGGGGTGCTCTTGGCTCGGTGACCGGGGCCTCCCTCTGAGAACGAGGAAGTCATACGTGAAGCCATACAGCCATATAACCTAATTTGTAGAAACTAGAGACCTACGTGTCCGTTATTCCGGGAGTTAACGCCCAGACAGAAGGTTAAAAATCTAGTTGGTCTACGCGGGAAAGTGACCGAAATTTAGCTCTGATGTTTAATTACCACAAGTTTTGAGAAACGGGCCCCTGATCTCCAGTCTCCAAAACCGTTAGTCCGGGAGCTAGCCACCAGAAACACGTGAGGTATAAAATCGAGTTGGTTTCGTGGAAGAATTTATGAATTTAATGATTGTAAGCTGCGCGTCTGCAATTTGCGCCATCTAATGCAGCCCGTTAAGTCCTCCAACCTCTCCTTGTCTAGCGGTCGTGTACTTTCAGCCGCTTTGAGTTCCCTCACGATGGACAACGCCCACAAAATATCGCGTTGATAGTGTTGATGCGAAATCCTGTCCTTTGTTTCGCTGGTCTCAGTTTGTTTGCAAAGTTTGAATTATATAGACGCGAGTGTTTTACTGGGAATACGCCACTCGTAGATCTCATACGAAGCTACATCCCGGACCTGAGTGGCATATTTTCCATATCCTCACTAGTGAGGATATCGGTCAAAACAAAAGTGCTTGGAAATGAATTTGTAATATTTTTTTCTGGTTTGTCTATGTAAATAAAAAGAAAAATACACGGTGGCTTGAAGATATGAGTTTTATTTTCGAGTGTCAAAAACAATATTTTACTCATTCGCTGCGTTCATTCGTAAAATATTGTTCTTGCCACTCGAAAATAAAACTCATATCTTCGCGTCACCGTGTAATATCCTCTATTTATAGAAAACTAGCTTCGACATAAGAAGCCTGCTCGCAGGCGCTGGAGGGTAGTTTTAGGTGGAAAAAGAGTTTGCTTTCGCCGCCATCTTGGATTTGGTGAAAGATTCCTGTACAAAAGTCAACCGAGTAACGACAGTAACCCAACAGAAACTACGGAGTAATGCTCTAAATGTTTGTGCTGTTATTTTTAGCCTTCGTTGCAAGCGTTCCCGTGAAGGGAAAAAAAAAACAGGAAAGCGGCGAGAGTTCGACGTGGCCACGCGAAAAAGGGACTGGTGGGTTTCACCAGCTATTTGATCATATACAGCTATTAATATATTTCAAGAAACGTTGTCGGTAAAGCGCTCAAGCGTACGCGGCCAGACCGCTAGTGAACTATGGGAAAACACCAATAAAAAATATATTTGGTATTACCTTATTCTCCTTATTCTCTATTCTTTTTCTTATTCTCTCACAGTTTTTCATCATTGTTCCTGTTGTGAGGTCGCGTTTACTGCGACAACGTTAATTGAAATAGCTGTAAAACAAGAGCCGCTCAAGATAAACTAAATAGTCTATTAACCTTATGAAGAAGGAGCTAAACTTGATGGAGCAGGCAACTGTGTGTTATTTTTCGCACACAAATTAAAGAAATAAAGCATTTTGTTTTGTTTGCAACTTCCCACCAAGATCACGCAATCCCGATTAGATGTCACGAACCGACTGTGTCACGCCAAGACTAACATCAAGTTTACACTCTTGTAGACTGCTAGCAGGCGTTGGAGGCTGTGGCGAAAACCCGGAGTTCGTAGTCGCGAGCGCCATCTTGGATTTTTTGGACGAGTGACAAAGGGGCGAGTGACAAAACTAGCCCCCCCACCCTCCAGCGCCTGCTAGCAGGCTAATGCACCAGTCAAAGTAAACCATGAGACCCCCCACCCCGGGATATATGGGGGCATTAGAATGAAATTGGTGCTAAAACGTCCAAATTCCCCACCCTGTGGGGACAGGTTTTATGGGCTAAATAGCACGAAATCCCCCACCCCCAGGGGCAGCCCAAGAATATGTCAACCCAACTTCATCAAAAATCTTGAGATTCTCCCTCACGTGGCAGAAAAATAAAGTAAGAAAAAAATAACAAGAATGTCAATGTGGGTGCGACATAACGGAAGAAGGAAATAACAGACCATTAAAAAGCTTGCCAAAAATATCAATAAAAACTCTCACATTCGGCGGTCGCTGGCTTGTTTTGACAGCCTGCTGTATTCCCGATAGATATTGATATTTTGTATCAGAGGCACACCTATAACATATTGATCGTAGTTGTAGCTTTCTTCTGCAAAGGGCAAATCTAAGCTAAAATAGCGCTAAAAAAGTAAAAATCTTTTCTTTTCGAAATGCCTGCGTTAAGATCTGAGAAATCGAGAAAATAATACCCCCTTGAGATGTAAAGGATAAAACAACTGCCTACAAAGCAATGGCATGCTTAACAGTTCAAGATTCTTGAACTGCACATTTCTGCTTTTACCGCAGCTTGTCAGTAGTGTTATTAATTGATGTACTAGCAATATCACATGATGAAATAAAACTGTTCTTTTATTTCAAGTTTTCAGAGAGAAAAGACCGTATGCATTTTCTGTATGCAGTTTTTTGCCTGCATTTTAGACTTGCCAGCAAGAAAACTGGCCGTCATTTTGTTTTACTGAGCTAATCCCCAACTAAAGCCCCATATCCTTGGTGAGGGATAGCAAAATGAGCTAATGCCCCAACTACACGGGACAAAGATAGTCACTAAAAAGGCTCTAAATCCCCACCAAAGCCCCGCATATCCCGGGGTGGGGGGGGTGGGGGGGTCAGGGTTTACTTTGACTGGTGCATAACACTCTTGTGGAGAAGTCTGCGTTTTATTTTAATAAAACAATTATTTCAAACTGAAGAATTCAAATTTTCCATCTAACGATATTCAATACCATAATTGTTTGTGAATGTATAAGAAGTACAAAGGGGAAAAATGTTGCATATGTTAAGGTTTGTTTGTTGTTGTGTGACAGTGGTTGCTATCATCATCATCATCAAGCTTTATTAAGAAACGGTATCACTTCATTGAACAATGCTCTTCCAGTGAGCCGCGTATAAAAACTATCTACTATCTACCTACCACTAAATACAAGATAACTTATAAATACTACGATACTACCTACATCTACCGAATATATTTAAGAAAAACTACAGTTGATAGAAATTATCTTTAAAAGATTTAAAATTTGGCTGATTTCTTAAATCAGATGGAAGGCTATTCCACAAAACTGCTCCTCTATAGCTGAATGCTCGTTTACCAGCTTCAGTACGGGGTCTCGGAATAAAGATTTTATTTGAACTTCCTCTCAAATTATGAGAATGGACATCGGTTGTTGATTCAAACATTGTTGAAATCCCTTCCGGATAAAAACCGTTCATACACTTGTAAACACTCGCTGCGAGCAGTTTTGACCGCCTATGTTCAAGAGTTTCCCACCCGAGGTCCTGTAAGATATTGGCAGATCTAATATTGTAGTCTTCACATGAGGTTATTACACGCGCGGCTCTATTTTGTAGCTTTTGAAGCCTGTCACATTGACATAGCCCCATGCACCCCCAGACTTCGCAGCAATATTCTAGGTAGGGCTCTATAAGGGCGTCATACATTTGATGGAGGGTTTGACGAGGCACGAGATGGCGGGCCCTTTTCAAGGCCCCAATACCTGCAGAGACCTTCTTACACAAGGAATCAGTATGGGTACGCCAGCTCAGTGTCTCATCAATCTCAACGCCAAGATATTTGTATGACGTCACCCTTTCAATTTCCTTGTTGTCAATAGACACAGTAAAATCATGGTTCAAGTTGTTTATTTGTAGCGGCTACCGATAATAGAATATTTAGTCTTTTTGACGTTAAGAGTAAGTTTGTTTGAGTGTAGCCACTTCTGTATTTTTTTAAGGTCGTTATTCAACTTGGACTCTAATAACAATGGATCTGAGGAAGAGGTGGTTAGACTCGTATCATCAGCGTACATCTCCACTTTCGATGATAATTCACATTGATCAATGTCATTGATATAAATAAGAAATAAAAGAGGTCCAAGTACGGAACCTTGAGGAACCCCACAGATTATATCTAAATAACTGGATTGTGTCCCATTGACAAAAGTACTTTGCTTTCGATTCGATAAATAAGATTTAAACCATCTAAGAGAGAGTGAGTCAACACCATAAAGTTGAAGTTTTCTCAATAAGATCTCATGATTTACTGTGTCAAAAGCTTTTTTTAAGTCAAGGAAAAGTGCCCCATTTAATAAACCATTATCAATATTTAAATACCAGTTGTTAGTGGCCTCAATCAAGGCAGTAACAGTTGAGTGTAGCGGCCGAAAACCGTGCTGAGATTCGGCAAGCAGGTTGTTGACAGTAAGATAATCATAAAGCTGATTGAAAATTATTTTCTCAATAACTTTACTAACAACGGGTAATATTGATATTGGTCTATAATTATTTGCATCAGATTTGCTATCATCTTTATAAACTGGTAGCACTTTTGCTACTTTCCATTTCTCTGGGAACACTCCACTCCTTATTGAAAGATTTATAATGTTGGTCAAAGAAGGAACTACAATATCTGCCGCCTCCCTTAATAACCTACTAGATATTCCATCAAGGCCAGTAGCCTTATTAAGAGCTAACGATTTTATCAGCCGATGGACTTCTCCCCTATTTGTTTCAACAAGAGAGAAGCTAGATATTGATGGTTTCATAAAAACCTCAAAGCTATTACCAGTTTCAGGTATGCTGTTTGCTAATTTCGGGCCAATCTGTGTAAAATGAGAATTAAGAGCGCCACTAATATCAGCTGGGTTTGAACTACATGAGTCATTATCTATAATATTACTGATCTCTGTGGCACGAGGATTTCGTCCCATAATCATATTAATACCTTTCCATGTTTTTCTCATGTCACCCATATTTTCTTCAAAATAACGCTTATAATACTCAGCTTTAGCCTTTTTTATACTAATGTTAACATTATTACGGGCAAATTTATAACTGGTCCAATTAGCCTCGGTTTTATTTATATTTGCCACCCTTTTTAGTTTATCCCTTTCGAATATCGATTTCTTTAGCTCAGGGGTTAGCCAGGGGGCATGGTTATTTCTAATTTTTCTGCTCTTCTTTGGGGCATGAATATCACAAATTTTCAGAAACATATTTGACCATAACTCCCATGCCCTGTTAGGATTAACTTCATAATCAACAAGGTGCCATGGGGCCAAGGTGAGATCAGAACGAAACAAATCTCCATCGAAATTTCTGAATTGCCTACTCTCCACAATCAGTGGAGGTCGTTTTGTCATACAAAACTTACGAACAGCAAAAATCAGAGAATGGTCGCTTATGCCAATGTGACAGACACCAGAATGCATAAATAATTCACTGTTATTTGTAATAAACAAATCAATTGTACTGGCTGTTTTTTCTGTAATACGAGTTGGCTCATGAATAAGTTGATGATATTGATAGAGATTGCAAATATCTAATAATTTCTTTGTATGAGATTCCAAGGGGGAGGCACCCACATTGCAATTTAAATCTCCAATAATATTCACTTCTAACCCTAGAGTCTCGATATGTTCAATAAGTGATTCAAAAGCCATCAATATTTCAGCATTAGCATCAGGGGGCCTATACCAGGTCCCTACTATAAAAGGCTTAGTCATGAATGACTATAGCCACGATATGTTCAATAAGTGATTCAAAAGCCATCAATATTTCAGCATTAGCATCAGGGGGCCTATACCAGGTCCCTACTATAAAAGGCTTAGTCATGAATGGCTATAGCCACATCCGGGTCTGTTCTATTGAAGCTGGAGTTAATCGAAATCAACAACCATGGTAAGAATATTAGCCGGCAGAATGCAACATTCTGTGAAAACGAGCTCTTTGTAAAGGGGATTCTTGTCGGGGGATGATCAAGACGAGGTGCAACAGCGATTGCGAGCAGAGGCCTTTTCTATGTATTTCTTGTGTGCGTTGTTATTTCTTCGCGATGCGACGCTGCGTGTGATCTGCTGTGGGTTTCTATCTACGCGAACAGCATCACCGCGAACGACTTCAGCCTCTTCCGCATGATAAAATACCGACAGAAAGAAAGCCTCTGCTCGCAGCGTACGATTCAATTAGGGAGTTATAAAATCACACTGTTAGACTGTAGATAGAAATATTCTATATTCAGATTTGAGTGAATTTTAAGGAATCGTTTACTAGTCCCACGGGGGAGGGTGGCAAAAATTTGGAAGATATGAATTATAAAGACTGTCCCTGTTGCAATATCATGGAAGACGAGAGGCATTTTCTAACTGAATGCAAAATTTACGAAGAAAAAGGACATTATTTAATGAAATTTAGCCTGACGTTGGAGAGTAGTTTTAGGTCGAGAAACCCGGAGTTTGCTTCCGCTTGGCCGCCATCTTGGATTTGTGACAAAATGTTACTAATCGGGGGGGGGGGGGGGGGGGGAATGAAATTGGGCATCAAAACTTTTTAAATTTGATAAATCCTTGCCATAACAAGGAGAAAATCGCAAAATATATCCACAATTGTTACGAATTAAGAAAAGAACTTCCAAAATGGCTCTCTATATATATTTTCCGAGTTGCACCACCCATGTACACTGTGCTCGGTGCCTGAATAAACATGTCTTGTCTAGGGAGGGGGGATTTTTGGTACCCTCACTCAAAACAGGGGGTAATTATTGTTTCAGAGACATTGTGGCTAAATACCTCAAAATAATGTAAAAGCTATCTCTGTCGCCACACAGTGCGATATGCCAATCTTGAGCCGATTATCTAGCATGGCAGACTATTTGAGTCAGCAGAATAAATCTTGCATCACAGAAATTGATTTGCTATTCTATTTTGCCCAAATAAAACATATACATGACAGGTCCAAACATACATCAAGGCAGTCTGGGAAAGAAAAAGTATATCTGGATAAGGATAGGGGGTAAGTTTGTTAGAATGTAGATGTCATGCGGGGGTTATTTTTTGTACCTATCAGGAGGTGCAAATTTTAACATTCGATAAATTTAGAAAACCACCACCCCCCAAACTCCCTACTAATAAGAAGAAGAATAAAAAGATCAACTCCCCCTCCCCCCTCAAAAGTAAAGGCAGTCCATCCCTAGAGGTTGGCACAGTGCCCCACATTGTGTGTTTCCAGAAATTATCCATACCCCCCTACGGAAGGGATTGGAAATTCCGGAAGGGTGGGGGGGTCAATTTACCTGATCTTTTCCATACAAATACTGTATTTTTCTTTGGAAATTCCAGAGGGGTGGGGGGTCACTTTTCAACACCCTTCCGTCGGGGGGTATGGATATTTTTTGGAACCACACATTGTTTTTTTATTTTAATTCCATTTCCAGCAGCTTCCTTGGAATGAAATTATAAGGTTTTAGATCATTGATGGGATGTGGAGCAAGTCAAGAGAAAGTGCAAACTAGAAGTCTGCAAGGCACACCACATTCTGAAGTGATCACTCCATCTGATTCTGCTGCCCTTGTGCAAACGCTTCCTCCAAATATCACTGGACTACACACTGAGGGATCACCTGCTGTCCCTGGACCTTCATACGCAGAGACAGGACCTCTTGCAAATGAGGTATCAAACAACAAGCTTGTGGTGAAACAGAAAGCCATTGAACAAGGACAGACTCATGGAGAGACAGAACATGACAAAACTTTAGTGGTTAGAGGTGGCATTGCAAAAAAAGCACAGAAAGATACTGGATGTGAAGTCTTTCAGCTTAGTCAGGGAAAGGAAAAAGGTGATAGTTGATAGTCATGCAAAACATGATCCATTAGTGTGTGAAAAACCCACCCTTTAGAGTGGTTGTGGTGGTGGGGGGAGTCCTCAATAACTAAGGCCCTCAACAGCAGGGTGGGGTGTGGATTTTAAATGCAACTGCCCATTATTTTATAGGGAGTACCGAGCTGGCTAAAATCAGTACCAGGGCATACATTTTTTCTGACAAATCTAGTACTGGGGTATTGAATTATTGAAAATCAAATGTACTGGGGTTCGTAAATTGAAACCACCTTTTTATTCAACATAAAAGCTCGGAGATGACATTTCAGTCATGATGTAATTTGAATGTGATTGTTGATGTAAAGTGTTACATGTTTACAAATGTTTAACATTCAAGCATCAATAAATATGAAAATTTATTCCAGGGCAGAAAAAATAAACCCAAAAGCTAACGGACTTGGGATTTCTTTGGAGAAACCTGGTACTGGGGTATGACAAAAAATTCAGAAAAAATGTATACATTTACTTCCTATAACTACATTCACTGAAAGCTTTGATCACCAAATGTTTCAAATACACAAGCGCTCATCAAACGTGAGTCACATGCGACTTTTAATATTGCCGTAGCATCACAGGATAGTGGTCAGATATTTTTCTTGTTTCTTTGTAGAAATGTCGTCCCAAATAGAAGCCCAATTTCCAGAGCTAAGGACTCTGATAGCCAACATGCGAAAACATGTTTCATCGTTGGAAACTGCCAGAAGTGACAGTGGCATAAAGGGGAATCAGTATTGGCAAACTCTTCAAGCGCTGAACAGACTTGTATCCTCCACACAAGATATCAACACTCCAGAGAAAAAGAAAGCTGTCGGTGTCTTCTTGGCTGAGATCGGGATGGTCTTGATGTTGACGGAGGATTTGAAAACTATAAAGTGTAACCATCAGAGGGACCGTGATTTCATTAATGCCAACTGGAAAAGTATATACTATAATCTACTGGTGAATATCAACTACACAGACTCCCTTCCCACCTATGCTAGGGCGCTTGTTGATAATGGCCTGCTTGATGTGTATGAATATTTTATGACAGATCTCGACATGGTAAGTTTGCTTTTTCAAAAGAAATTTCCAGAAATGTTGTAGAAATTTATAAATTAAAGAGCTTAGCCCATATATTATCTTTTTGTTATAAGGTACTGTATTAGACTTTAGCGTGGTCCTATTTTTTATGCTAAACACTATTTGCCTCCTGCTAAGGTCCTGGATTTTAATTGTTGTTCTGCTTTGTACTCTAAAGCCTGGTCCTCAACGCAAGCACAAGCGCAAGCATAAGGACAGGTGAGAACATGCACGACGCAAGCATAGGAATACACGCATGCGCAAATGTAATTTCCGTTTCCATTCCACCACGCCAAACGTAAAAAGAGGCCTTGTAGCCCAAGCCAAAAAATGGTGGACAAAGACAACGGGAGAACCTGGTGCCGGGCGGGACGCTGATTGGCGAGAAGTCTTGTGCTTGCGTTTTGAGCGTCCTCATTGTGACACAAGTCTTGCGTCGGCCTTGCGCTTGTACTTATGCTTGCGTCGTGCATGTCCTCACCTGTCCTTATGCTTGCGCTTGTGCTTGCGCTTGCTTACAAAGCCTGCCCCCCCCGACCTGCCCCTAAGGTTGTAGACGTTGTGAATAGTAGAAAAACGATGATCTGATTAACCTCCTTAAAATCGCCTCGATTAAGAATGTCTGAATTGATTGTTTTGTGACTTGGCGCCTGCAGAGCCACGGCGCTAACGAGACGTACATGATCAAGGTTGCCGCAGAGACGATCGTCAACATATCTCGCGCGGTGACCATACACGTGCTGCGCGCGAGTGGTATAGTCACTGCGCTTATTCCACTGGTGAGATCCGCTGACCAGTCCATCGCAATAGCATCGCTAATCGCTCTCGCGTCAATTGTGGACGAAGAACAGAACAACTTGTTAATGGCGAGCTCTGGTAAGTGACTTATGAATTGCTTTTCGGGAATCAGTACGTACTGAGGCGAAGCTGCCTTCGCAAATTTGACAGGCGGATAATGTTATTAGGGGAGAGGGAGGGTGATTTTTTTCTCCGGTTATTCGCGAAAATCAGTAGCACTAATGTTCTGACTTTGATTTGCAGAGCCCATTCGTCTGATAATTGCGCTCCTGAAGAAAGCGCTCAGCTGCCCAAACCATCGCCTTGTGGAGGGAACACAGTGGGCGGCGTACGAACTGGCGGACGGACTCAGTCAAATAGCGTCCAATGACAGCAACAAAGTTATGGTAACGGCGTACTTTCATAGTTTGTTTTCCATGTGACGTTCTCCATTATTAGGCTGGTGGGAGGATTAAGCCGGCGAATTTTAACCTGTATGACAGGCGTTCCCGTGGGCTGCTTAACGCTCACATATTTCGTGCGTGCCATCCTGTATAGTAGGCTGCCCACTTTTACCAGCCGTGACGCGCGCGCTTTTCAATATAATCTGAATAACGTGCGTTCTGCATTGTGGTAAATCGTAGGGATTGCCGTCCCCCAAGGTCCTAATAGGGACTTTAAGATGTGACAACGGCAACGACAACGGCAAAGAACAATACACTTGATAGCAGAGTACAATCCTTGCACGTGCAAATCCATATAGTCAAATGCATTTCAACCGTTTTCTTCTGAACTGCGACGTGAAACTGTCATGTTTTACGCTCTGGTGAGAACGGGAACGTGGATGACGATTTTGTTGCATTTTTGTTTGATATGTTTGAGAATGGAAACGAATTTGCTGTTATCAAGGTTAAATGCAAAGGAAAATTGGAAACGGTTGATGAATTGCGAAATGCAAGGATACCAGTAGACAAATTTTAGTGAGACGTCGCAGCGAATGCAGAGCCGAGAAACCATGTCTGGAAACATGTTCACTGATGGTCTATTTGCATGATAGTTTTGTCATGTTAGTAAACACAAAAGCCAAAGAGTTTCAGATATTAATGTGATTTTGTCCATTATTCTTTTCAGATTGTGTCTCTAGATGGTCTGCCGGTGATTGTGGATTTCCTGGAAAATGCTGCTAATGTCCAGGAACAGGAGAGCGCTGCCCGATGCATTTGGATGCTGGCCTTCAACAAGGACAATGTTACAAAGATCAAGGAATACAAAAGTACGTGTAAAGGTTATGCATGCTGCGCCGTCATTTTTGATACCATCCAAATACATATCTATCTATCCCAACAAACCTTGATAAACCAGCCATTACTTTTGGACAATAAAGATGACGTAGACGGTATAGCCAGCGAGCCGGCTTTCCAGCGGTTTTTTTTTCGGATATGTGATTTTTTTGGGGGGGCGCGTGGGATTCCTGTGTCATGGAAAAAATTGAGATATCAAGATAACAGCGTCGTCTTTTTAGAGATCGAGCGGGCTTCCTGTGGTGTCTTGTCTACTTGTTTCCAGGTTCTTGACCCAGAAGAACACAGTGGAAAATGCACATAACATCTTTTCTCAAGTGTATCTGAGTTCTGGTTGAGTTTTAAGCTTTCTAGGTCAATAAAAATAGTGAAAAGAAAAATATGGTATGCAGATATTTCCTTATAAGGAAGTTGAAGAAAGTCGACACGTTTTCAAGTGAACTATCTTGATATAAAAAAAAACTCCGTAATATTTCTCAACATTCTCGCTCAGCTACGTTTTTGCCACTCCACTCTAATACTAAGTTGTACATTCTACTCTTCAGCATGTCTGAACCTTCTCAGAAGTTTGAAGAACAGCTTGGACAATAACGTGGCTAGAGCTGCCTCCGGTGCATTGTGGGAAATCGAGCAAAAAGAGATACGAGGCGAAGAAAGATTGAGGCAGAGTCAGATGAATGGTAAACTTAGTGCTTTTTTCATAATTCTACAACTCCCACTTTACATTTCCGAACGCGAAACTGTGTTTGGCTTCCGTCCATCAAACGTTTTCTAAGCTTCGTTTCCATTTTATGGTGGGAAATTTGGTTTTGAAGCCTAGCTAGTTCTTATTAGTTCAAAATACCCTCTCAAATCCTGCGTGAATTTTACACCCGGATCTTGATCACTCTTTTTATTAAAGCCTGGTGCACACTAGCGACATAACGACATAAGGACGTTATGTTGCAACGAAAAAAGCACGGGGAAATAATTGAAACAATCAATATTTTCCATGGATTTTCATTAGATTACTTCACCAAAGCAATCTTATGTTATTTTTTGACGACTTCAACTTCTTGAAACCACTAAATTTTGTTCGCGTGACATGTTTCTTATGTCGTTATGTCGCAAGTGTGCACCAGGCTTAACGGAAGCCAAACCGCGGCGGATCACAGACTTCGGGTTTGTTAGTTAGCGTAGAGTTCGCATAAAATGGTAGAAAGTGCGTTAGGGCTGAGGAGCGGGTAGCCTGAGTATCAGGCGGAATTAATTTTTTTTCAAGAGAAAATGAGGGAGGGCCTGATCCCCAGGTTAAGGAGCGGGAGGATTATAACATTCATACATTTGTCTCTCTGTTATCGCAGGAATGCGTGCGTCAAACGTAGTTGCGTTCTCGTTGTCCATGCTCCTTTCGCCGATTCCTTTCATTTCTTTCTACCAACGGCATAGAGTTTGTTTTGCAGCCGGCTATGACGATCGGAGAATCCCTGGATGGTGGACTTGTTTGTCCGCTACTTTCCCCGCTACTTCCAACCATGGAAAGCTCCAACCAGACTTTAATATTCATTAACCTAATTCAACGGTGATAGTAATGTTATCTATTCGAACTGTTTGTTTTTTTATTCTTTTACAGTACGCGAATCAGACGATGCCCAGAAACCTCATATAATGATCAGTTATCAATGGGATGTACAGAACACGCTCATCAAGGTAGAAATTGAGGAACGAAGAAAGCGAGAGTATGTGACAGGGGGTGCTAGAGTTTTCCTTTTTCCGGCAACTTCATAATAAGAACGAGTACCGGTACGAGCTTTCACTGACCCCAGTGCGCAATAGACGACCTCGCACTCATGGTGCATCATGGGTATTAAATCAGGAAATGTTTCATGCATTTTCTGTATCGGTTAAATTACCAAGGATTGTATTAAAAAATGCTTTTTTAAAATAATCGGGTCGGAAACAACTAGACTTAAAATCGAAAGTGTTGCTTTTTGGAAAATATTGGAATTTCATCGATTAATACTACAGCAGGCCAGGTTCCGTACCGTGACCGCGACCATTCTCGTACGTCTGATCTGCTCGCAAGGGAGGCTCTGGGGACATCCATTTGTGGGCCGTCGCTGATCTGCTCGCAAGGGAGGCTCTGGGGACATCCATTTGTGGGCCGTCGCTGATCTGCTCGCAAGGGAAGCTCTGGGGACATCCATTTGTGGGCCGTCGCTGATCTGCTCGCAAGGGAGGCTCTGGGGACATCCATTTGTGGGCCGTCGCTGATCTGCTCGCAAGGGAGGCTCTGGGGACATCCATTTGTGGGCCGTCGCTGATCTGCTCGCAAGGGAAGCTCTGGGGACATCCATTTGTGGGCCGTCGCTGATCTGCTCGCAAGGGAAGCTCTGGGGACATCCATTTGTGGGCCGTCGCTGATCTGCTCGCAAGGGAGGCTCTGGGGACATCCATTTGTGGGCCGTCGCTGATCTGCTCGCAAGGGAGGCTCTGGGGACATCCATTTGTGGGCCGTCGCTGATTGGCTGATTTTGAGCGTTGGAGCATGCGCTGAAGGATCTTTCTCTCAGCGGCTCTGTATTAAATCTCGCGCATGCGTCAGTGGCTGTCACCAGAGCCTCCCCCGCGAGGTCGGCCGGGGAGCTCTGGGTTCGAGAATGGACCGCGACGAAATCTGCTCTATTAACACAGTTGGTTGAGCGAGGCGAGGTTTACGAAGTCTTTGATAGGGAAACCGGTGTTGACGTGATTTCATCAATGAAATGAAAGCGCTGTTATATGACGAGCTCATATCATTTCAACCCACAATTTTTCACCATTTTAATACATATACCGTTTCCGGGATACGTTGTCACCCAAAAAGCCTATAAGCTTGGTGCGCTAGGGAGTATGGGTAAAGATTTATTTAAATTTCTGTAAAATATTAGAAACAAACTTGCTTGGAAATGTGCTGAAATTTAATCATTTTACCTGTGATGGCGATAACTGTCTGAATTCAGATCAAACAGTAGCAGTTTAAATGCCCCCATCATCCTTTGCGCTTCAAGCTTATAGGCTTTTTGGGTGACAACGTTTCCCGGAAACGGTATATATTATAGTCGGAGTCAGTCCCGCATAGTCATGTGCAACTTGTCTGTTTAGGTGAAGAACCGCTTACAGCAATGCGGTTTTCGAGTGTGGATGGATATCGAGCAGATGCAGGGCTCCACGTTAGAGGAGATGGCTAGGGCGGTGGAGAATGCGGCTATCGTGCTCATGTGCGTCTCGTCAAAGTACAAAGACAGCCCAAATTGTAGAACTGGTATGACATGTGACTAAATGTTTAGCCCAACCTTCGAGTCGTGATCGAGACTGGGTGGGTTGAAAATAGCATCGCATGGCGCGGGCATCTCAGACATCGAGTACAGATCGGCGTTAGAGCAGATTTCGTATGACACATAAAGCTACAGCTAAAATAGGACACATGAAACGCGCAACATTTGTGTCCTACTTGTTTCCCGGAGTGGCTAAACTACGAAACATCGCACGCGTGTCTCGGAAACACAAAATGTTTCTTCTCTGGCGAAGACATAAATTTTTGTGTCAAGGCTACAAAATTTGTCTCTCACAACAATGTTTCTCGCGTGGCTAAACAGGGAAACAAGAAGAAAACATGTTTTCGGTTTCAATGTTGCGCGGTACATTTGAACTAGTTTAGCCAGGGCCAGGGCTTACAGTAAAAAGGCCGAAACACGGTATCAGGGCACGGCATGGCACTTCGCATTCTCGTGAACACCTAGCCAATCACATCAAGCGAAATTACTCATCAACCAATCAAAATGCTTAGACACGGCACGGAACAATAGGGTGACGGAGCGGACACTGCACGGAACGCTGTAACTTCTTCACAATCATACGAAATCTGCTTTATGAGAAGGTGACTGTCAGTAAAGGGTTTACACTGTAGTAGTACTTCCCCACGCTTTGAATGAAACTACAGGTAAATGTAACGAGTCTTCCCGGGTAAATGTAACGAGTCTTCACGGGTGAATGTAACGAGTCTTCACGGGTAAATGTAACGAGTCTTCCCGGGTGAATGTAACGAGTCTTCACGGGTAAATGTAACGATTCTTCACGGGTAAATGTAACGAGTCTTCCCGGGCAAATGTAACGAGTCTTCCCGGGTAACGAGTCTTCCCGGGTTGCTGTTGCTCACTGCACTTCATCTTCATTAGTGTATGACAGCTCAACGCATCACGTTACACGCCACATCGCACCAAATACCGCATCCTACCCTATCTCACCACACAACAACAAACCAAACAAACTGATCATTCATCTTCTATGGGTTCTCTTTGAGAATATGACTATCCTTCCACTCATCATCCATGTAAGTAATTGCGGTTTATTAGCTCTGCAGTTCCTCTCCGTATTACTGTAGCTTTGCAAATAATCGCTCCCTGGATAACCAGTTCTCTGACTTACTAGTTATGCCTGATTATGCCTGGTGTTTGTTATTTCTCGGTCATGTAGAAGCCGAATATGCATTCCAGTTGAAGAAGGATATTGTCCCACTGATGATGGAACCTAATTTTCAGCCCGATGGCTGGCTTGGCATGATACTGGGTTCCAAGTTCTGGTACGACTTCAGAGAGAAGACCAAAGGCAAGGAGAGCCTGGAAAAGCTGTCTGGCGACCTCAGGGAACGGGCGGGACAAGCGCATTCGAGATTCCAAGGCACTGTAGAAGGTACATGAATAGTGTTCCGAGTTAGCTAAATCAGATTGCCATAGTTAAGAGATGAGACGCACTGGCGGATCACAGCAATTCGTTGTTTCACATTGTACTTTTTTAAAACTTCGTTTTCGGTTTGGATTTTTTTCCTGTTCTGCCACTCGAACCCGATTAAGCGAATTAGGTTCATGCCTTGTTCCGCCGAGTGTAGTCGCTTGCCTAAAGCCAGTTGACTGCAGCAGCGAAACAGGGCAAAGACTGATTGGCTCAGATGGTTTGATTGACAGTGACGGAACAGAAAAGCCCGCAATAACAGCGTTGATGATGATGATACTTTTTTGAAAATTCCAAGCACAAAACAAGGGTACAAAGTACTTTAATTAGGAAACGATTTCATATGACTGAAAAAGAAGATCATCAAACCCACACTCTCTTTGGTTTGACGTTTAATATATTATCCTGTCATATTGTTCTGCCAACAGCAACTAAAGCTGTCGAGAGCTCTGCGGATACCGGAAGTGACATCATGAAATGGACCAGCAAGGATGTAGTGGACTGGGTGAACGGACTTGGGATTAAAAAGTACGCGCTTTCTGCGGTGATTTAATTTATTTACCCCTGCAAATTAATTCTGAACGTTTCGTTTGTTGATCCGTTTCAGCATTTCCACCACCTGCTTTTCCCAGTTCAATGGAGAATTACTCCTAGAGCTTCAAAAACTACGAGAAGAGGTAAGTCATTAATGAACATCGGAGGGAGAGAGCGGCATTGAACGATAACTGATTCGCGTGTTGACCGGTCCTGAAGCCATGCTTGTTGCACGCGCATACCAAAAGAAATGATGGCCAAATAAGACATTTTCTATTCTCGTACCCAGCAGAGCTCCCCGGCTTGTCTGCTCGCAGGGGAGGCTCTGGGGACATCCATTTGAGCGCTGTCGCTGATTGGCTAATTTTGAGCGTTGGGGCATGCGCTGAAGGGTCTTTCACAGCGGATCTTATTAAATCTCGCGCGTGCGTCAGTGACTGTCACCAGAGCCTTCCCTGCGAGGTTACGAGCCGGGGAGCTCTGGGTTCTAGAATGGACATTTTCTTGAGGTTTGCCATTTTCAATTTCAGGCTCCGGATTTCTATTACACGTCCCTGAAGACCGAGTTCGGCATATCTCGTCTGCTGGATGTACTAAATTTTAACAGGGCGCTGGCCAGTCTTATGTAGTCTAGGGCACATGTAGCGCGCAACATTGTAGCCGGACACTTATTCCTTCACGCAAAAAGCATTGTTGCGCGAGACAAAATCTGTATCCGGGACAGAAAAATGTATCTCCTTGATTAGCGTGCGATGTTTCCTATACTAGCTACTCGGGGAAACATTCAGGACACTAGTTGCGCGCTATGTGTCCTAGTTTATCCGTAGGTTTAGAATCGGATTCTTCATGGACAATCAGTCCTAACATGGCCTTTGTCCCGTTTGGCTCGTGTACACTTGCAAGTTTCGTCGCGCGAGTCGCGGCGATTTTTTTCGCAAGTACGCATCAACTCAAATTCATTAATGTAAACTAGGTGTACTGGTAACTCGACGCGATCTGCCGCGATTTTTGTCGCGTGATGTCACGGAGATTTCAAACATTTTCGAAACTCTTTGCAACTCGATGCGATTTGAAGAAAAGAGAGCACAGAAATCGCACCGGGTTTGCATCTTGTTTACACAAGAGAGTTGGAATTATGTATGGGCATTCAGGGCCAGATGGCGGGAATAATACCGAATCGTGGGCAAAATGGAAGCTGGGAATTATCACTCAAAAGTCTGAATAATCAGGAAATGTGTTATAGTTCAGTCATTCCTAAGTCAGTTTTAGGGGCAAGTGTACGGTGTAGCTTACTGCGGTTTTCATTGTTCTGCAAACTCTGGAGCAATTTTACTTTAGTGGATTCCTCCGATCGCGTTCGCAAGCATCACTCAGTGGTTTTGCAAAAGCTATCGGGTTGGTTAGATGTTTGATTCAGGGGACGCTTTGAAAACAATAAATTAGTCGGTGCAGAGTTCGAAGAATTATGAAACCCGCAGTAAAATGCAGAATTAGCAAAGGGAATGCCGCGATTTTCCGATTTTCTGCTCGCACCGGGGATACATCGGAGTGAGCAAAAAACGCCGACGCTTGCTTCACAGGGTAAAGACCGAAAGTTGTACAAAATGAATGGAAGGAATGTTACGATCTCTCAATGTAACAACCGCCGCGCGCTGTAATCATGATCCGTCCCTAATGTAGATTATAAAAAATGTATTGTCAGAGTTAATTTGTATTCGGAATGGCTCATGATTTGACCGGTCTCCCAGTTACTCTCTAATGTGATTAAAACGCACAAGTCAGTAATGAACACTGCTGTACAATTACTTCAACAGAGGCTGAAAAGCCACCTTTTAGCACTTACAAATACTTACATCTACATGTCCCTGCACTGACAGTGCTACGCTGTGCGGCAACTTTACGATACATACATAACGCATCCAATTATACAATCATAAATAATTTAAAATACGCAATAAAAAAATAATTAAGATTCCTGATATGAGTTTTGTCTTTTCTTGAGGGTCCACCGCCGAAAGAAACGTAACCTCAAGCGACACTGGGGAAATTTTCCGTAAATCAAAATTCTCCCCTCCTCTTTTATCGGCAATCCTTTGCAACCCCAGCGGCTGGAGACCGGCACGTAACACCCAAGCTTTGGATCGCTTTGGATTTACTGCTGAAATTAGTAAAGGGTCTTTTTCCGACGACGTTTCACTAAAGTCATTCAGGTGTCTTGGCTTGAGAGTATTGATGTGACATCACCGTCAAAGTTTTCGGCCTGTTTTAGCCTGGCTTTTCCGGCGCTTCGGTTGTTGTCCGTGAAATAATGGCCTTGGTTTTCAAAGTATTTTATGGTGACGATATAGATGGCAAAATGTCTACAGGACGCTAAAGAAATCAAGATCTTTTTAAATAAATACTAGCGCCAGTTCCCACCGACAGGTCACAAAACTTTCGAGTTCACGTCACCAGCAAAACGTCTTCCTGCCAAGACACGACTGTCTTTTTGTCTCGGAAAAAACCTGTTGATGTTACTGATGATATGGAAAACAGCTCTAGTTTTGACAGACAAAAATAAACAACCAGTATAACTAAGAATTTAATACGCCTCTAGCCTGCGCTGTGCGCAAGTAATGATTAAATTGATTATCTGTATAGGAATTTTACGTTTACTCCCTTACTAAAAACGTCATTAAATTACGAAAATAATTGCTCCTTATCAGTGATATCCGCTCTTTCTTTTTCGAAAAACGTTACTGCAATTGTCATAATTTTGCGAAGTGTACGCCAATTAACAAACCGCGGTTTTATCTTCCGTCAATCAAACGAGTGAACACCTGGATGATTTCACGTGCGCAGGCTTTGAGAAGTTTTTCGAACGACTAGCGAGGTTTTAAAACCAAATTTTCCACTTTAAAATGCAAACTTAAAACTCCATGTGCCTGTCAAGGTTTGACTGAAGGAAGCCAAAACGCGGTTTGGCGTTCGCAAATGTACAGTGGGAGTTCACAGAATTATGAAAATTGCAGTAACCTGTTTTGGTCTGACTGCGCACTTTACAGCAATTTTCATAATTTTGCGAACTCTATCCCACTGACATTGGTTTCCGTCAATCAAACCTTGACAGGCGCATGGATTATTTTTCTAAGTTTGGTTTACATTTTTAGTGAAAATTTTGGTTTTGAAGCCTAGCTGGTCCTAATTAGTTCAAAAAACTCTCAAAGCCTGCGTGAAATCACGCAGAGCTGTTCACTCGTTTGACTGACGGAAGCCAAACCGTGGTTTGTTAGTTGGTGTTGAGTTTGCAAAATTATGAAAATTGCAGTAAAAAGGGAAACTATGCAAATCGGATTGTGGTCTATTGAATTCCGCCACTCAAACCGCACTTTCAAGAATTGAAGTGTTTTCTTATGCAAATCAAAAAGTCGATGTTGTGACTTGATAACCATTTAAAAAAATGCTCCATTTGTGATTACGTATCATGATCAATTGTTAATGCTTTGTTCAATGGCCATGAAGCAGCAAATTGACGAGGAATCCAACGATATGAGAATGACAAATATCAAGTCCTCCCAAGTCTCGAGACATTCCCAACACCTCCCACACCTGTCCTTGGTCTAGGCTAGAGTTTAAAATTCAAAATTTCTTGAGGAGTTTTGCGAAGGATTTGAAGGTGATTTTTAATGAACTACGAAGTTTAACGTATTCATCCCGGAGCCCGATCAAAGGTGTGTTTACTTGCCGAGTTGGTTCGATAGTCGTCTGTGATTGGCTGCTTTCATATTCCCTGCATTCAATTCACGGTCGTATTAGGTATCGAGTCGTGCCCTGTTTTGGGCGTCTCACCGATTCTGTCTGATAACATAGCTGCCTTCGAATCCGCCGTAAAACTCAGCTGAAAAACTCCATAGAGTGAAAGGGAGACATCTAAGGCGGCAGAATGGCAGTGGAAGTGAAACATCCCCTCGACGGCCCCGCTACAGACTTGCTAGAAGTGAGTAGGCATCGACTAGAAGGCCTACCTACACATATGGAGGACCGCGATGCGGACGTTATGCGGGTAAGTGTGCAAATCGAGTTCTTATACCGTGAATTACAAGCTCGATCGTTTCTCTTCGATTAAACGCTTCTTTGCACTCCTCGCTGGGGACATAAACCCAGCTTTTTGCCACTGAGTGGCTCGTTGTGAACGGGTTAAAACTTTGTTTGAGTTGACTTGGTTATCGGGGCATTAGCGCGGAACGGTGGATTCGTGATGGAGGCCTGCCGAGGTGAGAGTTGGTTGATGCAAGGATTTTCGCTCCGTCCGCACGCCCCCTTGTAAATTGGCTTGAGTCTTTGAATCTCCTACAGCTAGGTTCGTTTAAATCATGGGCGTGAGGTCAGGCTCTTGTCCTTTGTAAAGCAAACATTTCCCTCGTTTCCTGCAGTCTAACAACGCAGGTCGAATGCTAGTTTTGAATGGATGAACCCCAAAAAGACTGCGAAGCGATCAACGCAACAATCAGCCATGAGATTTAAAGCTAGACTAGAAAGTTCCTCAGAGAATCGTACGTAATGGCCGAGGCCTCAAGTCGGAGTTAATTGCATGAGAGTGCATTGTGGATTGTTTGAGTTTTGACCGCCATCATATAGAGATTTCTTTTCCACGTTTCCGCGATAAATAGTTGGCCTCCCGCAGATACTTTTTCCCTGGTTTATTATTATGCACGTTGTTCTTATCTTTCTTAATAGACCACTATTCAATCTAAGTGTACGAAGTTCGGTTCGAATCGTTGGCACTCAACCACCTATTCCTTTCTTGTTTTTATGATCCTAGCTCTCGAGCTATGGCGTATTTCCTAAGCGTGATTCCCTCTTGTAAATGACAATGAAAAGGCGAGGAAAACCAGTTACAAACTAAATATATAATAGTATTCCCACGCAAGAAGCTACTTCTTCTACTACATTCTATAGCAAAAGAAAAACATACAGGCTGCTTTCCTCGAGGCTGGATAAATGTAGGATAGCATAGTTTGTTTGGATTTATGGCAGAAAATAATATAATGGGTTGGATTCCGTGTTGGGATGTGCTAAGCCGATGTGCCATGCGGATTGGGTGACGCGGTGCTCCATTTACAACCCATACGTCGACAAATGAATATTCCAGAATCCAGCCTGCCCATCAAAATATGCTGCACTTTTACAACGTAATATTCAAATATACACTTGTTAGCGTTGTAATGGAGTCATTTGCATGGTGCCTCAACAGTGGCTTCAAGATAGAGATGGATCGATTACCTCTTGTAGATTTCGTGTTTTCGATTTCGAACACTTAATCGTGTTATGGGTTTCAAAGTAGTGCAGCCAAATGGCTTCCTGCGATAGAAGTTGCTCAGCGCCTTGCATTAGAGTTTGGGTTCGTGTTGCAAAGACATGAGCCTTGTGGTTTTGATCGCTGCCCAAACAAAACCTCGGTTGAATAAATTGTAGACAGGTCTTTTAATACTGCATGCATAAACATTATCATTTTCCCGTTTATCGAAAAAGTCAAATGTCAAAACTTAACTTAACTGAAACTCTAGAGAGATGTGAGTAGAATTTTAAAGGTACTGAACACACAATTACAAGTATTAGCTTAGGCAGCAAGAGATGCTCTTTTAGTGAATCATGTGATATTTTTGAACACTTCAAAGGATGTGAGCCACATGGTCCAAATAAAACTCAACCTTTACTGAACTTAGAAGTGTTTGCCATTCTTATGTGCTAGGTATATAAGGGAAAAACTGATTAAAGATTTTTATCTCCTTTGCCTGTGAACCAGACTGCAGTCTAGTTTTGAAAATATTATCGAGAATATTTTGTTTAAAATTTAATGTTTCAGACAGATAAGGTTATATCTAATTGTGTTTTGTATTTGCATAATCTAAGATGCTGGTACTTAAAGTAAAATTATTATCAACTGAAACAAAAAGAGTGAAATATGATCACTAGATTCATTTTTAATGTTTAGGAAAATAGAAACAAATTAGAATAGGTGCAACTTACACACAGGAGTAAAAAATGTTGCATTCTGAAAACGTAAATGAAAAGAGTGCATAGTTTCTAAGAATGTCAGTCATTTCTATTATTGTAATTTTCACTAAGACTGAAATAGGCTATGGTACCTATATAAAGGAAATAAAACTCTGAGACTGACCAATATAAGTTAATACCACCTTTGTGAGCGTGGTAGTACCATTTGACACCCTTTTCAGTTTCCTGAACTATATATACAGAATATTGCTATAATTTTTTGCCTCGACTGAAATTAGCTATTGTAAATGAAATTGCAAGAGTAGTTTAGATAATACTTTATATATCCATCTCTCTAATATATATTTTTGCTTTGACTATTGTAAATGAAATTGACTTTTAAGAGTTCGGTAGTACCATGCTACCCTGGAGGGTTTCCTTTATTTTTTACAGGTGCAATCTTCTTCATGCATGCCAGGAAATTATCAGGGAAACAGGCAAACATTTTAGCCCAGAATGAAAAAAAGTACAATCCAAGATATTATAGATGTAAACACATTACTAGTGAAACTTGAACTGCCTAACATGTTGTAATTTTTGTTGAGGTAAAAACAATAGGCATAAAACAAGAGCAAAAATAATGATTTCATATCAGGATGTATTAGTAATTGTGTTTAAGTACAGGCATGTCAATAGAAGGCGACTATGGGCAGTGTATCACCATCTACTTCCCCACTGACTGCCACCTATTCCAGGATGCACTGCAAGTGATTTTAGTAAATTTATTTCCTTGACAAAAGGAGAAAATATGAATGCATGAATTTCCAATGAACCCAAAATGCTCAAAAACATATCTCCAGCACCCAAAATGTCTAATTTTCTTATTAGGGGCATTCCTGCAACCCCCTAGCAAACTCGGCCTTGGACATCTCCCAGTCACCTACATAAATACAGCAGCCTTCTACTTATAAAATGTATTGACACTCTGCAGTAGTGCTCTAGTAGTAGCCAGTTCTCTTTCTCCCTATGACTGAAGTTAATCAGGCATATAAACAAACACTTACATTTTAGCAATTCACAGCAAGATAGATCTAATAATAACCAGAATTTTCTTTTCTAAAACCTTTTAAAAGGGTAGTACAAATTATGCTTCAAAAAAATGAATACGCATGTTTATTTCTCAGATAAGGTATAGATTGAGCATATCATTGGCAAAAATATTTGTGTAGTATTGAGATGGTAGATATGGAAGAAATGATAATTAATGTCCATAAATCCACAAAAAAGTGAATGATGGGCAATTAGATGCAGATGATTGGCTGTAAAGGAACCCCCTTAGGGCACAGGTGGTGCATTTCACCTGTCAAATGGTTCTGTTGTTATCCGTAAGGCAATGTTAGACTTCCTAACTGTAAGTATAGGAAATTCATTGAAATCCAGCCTTGCTAAATGGAAGATGTCTGCATTTTGTGGTTCTACACAATAATCATGTGAAAATAAAGTAAAATGCAATTTGAACAGGTTTGTTCCTGTTTTTAGGAATACAGAATAGGAAAGATACTTAGAGTGGTTTTCACATGACTGTCATGAAAACAATCGCAATTGAGCAATCACTAGCCAATCACAATCGAAATCACGACTTGCTTCTAAATGGCTTTTTTCTTAGCCAATTACAAGCCAATATTCCAAAAGTACTGACTAAGGAAGACTATAAAATGGGGCCAAAAAAAAGAAAAACAGCTTCTTGAACTGAAAAGAGTCTCAATGTTTATGTACATTGTATATTGGAAATTAGCAATGGTTAAACCAATTTGAGATCAATATGCCTAGTTCAAATTCACATTCTATAGAAGCCTAGAAAACTATGTAACTGTTTTGTACACATGAGTAACAACAACCAAAGGTTGAGATTTATGTTAAACGCCGTGGAAAAATAATGTTTTGCTGACGTTTCAAGCGTTAGCCCTTCGTCGGAGCAAAAAAAACAATAATGTTTTACAGAAGCAAAGGTGACTTTCAAGCACCATGCTTAGTGAAGGATTTCTATAACAAGGTTTGCAACACTAATGACCCTTTCTCCTCCCTCTCCCCTCCTTTAAAGTACACTCCTGGATATCAAGATCCATTTCAGGTATATTGCATTTGAGATTAATCAAGTTGCAGGTACATTTGTTACTGTCTTTGTAAAGCAAGTTTTTGAAGTATCTCTTAATGATTCTCAATTTGCAGAAGAATATTGGCATTAGTAAAAAGCCCAAGCTGAGCAAATTAGAGTATGTATGTTAAAGCATATATTTTTGTCTGATGAAGGCAACCACTCTAAGTCTTTATGCAAGAACTTGTATTTCCATTGAAATGTCAACGATTTGTAATGCTACGAACAGCTTGTGTATTTGATGGGGCCAGAGAAATGGAGAAATGAGCTTATGAAAACCCCCCTGAGAAGCAAATGTGCCCCAGCTCTTTCTGCATGACAACACCTCTATTTGATGAGGACATAACCGTTTTCCTGCGTCATTTGGCCATTTCTCGATGTAAATCCATAGGATTGGAAATTCCAGGGGGGAGGTGGATGTCAATTTGCCTTTGTGTTTCCCATCAATTACTGTATTAATTGTGACTGGAAATTCGCAGAAGTGTGGGTTTGATTTTAACCTCTTACAGCAGTACAGTATGAAACCACCATTTTTGTTCAACCCTGAAGCTTGGCGATTTTTGTCGTGTAGGTCTATACTTCAAACTTGCACGTTTTGTTGAGAAGTTGTCACGTTTCTCCAACGTGCATGTTTGAAACGTAGTATAGGCTATGGGCATGCACTTACCTAATACATGGTTGAACACAATGACTTGAATCACCTTGAAGAGAAACAAAGTTTTAGTACATTGTAAAAGCATTTGTATGCAGGGGAATGAAGGATGATTTTAGCAACTTCCGTGGGAAATAGAGCACCCCTGAAAACACATTTTGATAATGGGGAGTTTGCAGGTGTTGCGTGACATTTTCAATTTTGATCCTAGCAAAATAAAAACACCATATTTGAAAAGAGCTCACCGAAATGTGAGAAATCCTCAAATTTGAGGTGATTTCGACAAATAACACAGAAGTTATGAGCGTCGGAAGTTGGTCGTTTTCCTATAGGTTTAATGTTGTGGTGGGCAACAGTTGCCCACCACAACATTAAACGTATAGAGAAACAGCCTACTTCGGGCGCCAATAACTAATATAATAACTCAAATTTTCGGCTTTTTCTAATTCCGGCAAGCTCTTTTTAAATATGGTATTTTCATTTTGCTAGGATCAAGATTCAAAATGTCACGCAACACCTGCAAACTCCCCATTCCCCCTCACACTTCTTCTGATCCTTTGTAATTACCAATTCTGCAATTTTCTCCTTTCTTGTCATTCTAGATATGAATGGTGTTTGGTACCATTCAATAAACATAAATATTCTTAATAACTGAATATATTTTATAACAACTCACTAGACTGCTATTCAAACAAGAATTGAGCCAGTAGGTCACGTGTTATAAAATTCAATCGATTGTTTTTTTACGAAAAATACCAAAATAATGTGGTAAAACTACTCTCAGATAGATCAGCCAATAACAAAGTAATTTGTTTTGTTCACAAGCGTAAGAAAGTAGTAAATGTTTGTGAAAATAAAAGCAAAATACCAACCACAGTGCAAACACACAACAGCTGAAGATTCTGTAAAAGTAGTTTTCGTCTCGCATTGGCATTTCCTACCCCAAAAATACATTCAATTTCCATACGAGCAGGTGTCTTGATGTTCTTGAAAGCACCAGAGCGCACTTTGTGGTCGTATTTTTGCGGAAAACCTTAGAAAAGCCATTCTTTCAACTGACTTGAGTTAGAATTGCTCTCTGGGAATGTTTTGTGATTTATGCATGGCGGGAGGAAGGTGCATTTTTCTAACGGCGTTTGTGATTGGTTGCTGGAGATATAAGGAGTGATGTGATTGGTTGGTTTCCCAAGGCGGGTCTTCGAGGTTTAGTGTGCATGGATGGGACTTACACAATGAACGGGCAAAGCTGTATGTTTTGTCTATAATTCTAGCTATTTCTTCCAATTCATTGTCTTTTCAAAACTTGTGGGCATCTAAGGAAGCTTTTTAAGCTATCTTTGAAGTTGGAGCTTCTTGGGGTTGCCCAGATTCTTCTTGATTTTGCCGGTAGGTGCATCTGTTTATCTTTTGCCGTGTCACTCGATCTTGGGTAGCTTTGCGATCGCCATTTTGACAAAATGGGTTGAGAAATCCATGCCCGATCACCCATATGCTCGGTGATATGTCAGTGAGTTGAATTGAATGTAATTCCTTGTAACATAATAAGTTATCTGGTTGATAAATGTCAAGTAAGAACTAATCAATTCTTCAGTTCAGGTGACAAACTGAGCTTGAAGTTCTCGTGCTCGCATGTTTTCTCTCGATGCTGTGAACTTTATAGTATTACCAAAGCTCATATTACATTTCCTGGATGAAGAGGGCTGTACTGAACAAATGTGTTTTATCACTCTTGCAGGCATTTATTGATTCTATGGGTACCATGGGTGATGGGGAAATTACAACTGATTTCAACAGAGAAAGCGAGGAATGGATGGAACAACAGAGCGCAGCCCGGCTTTTCGAACGTTCAAGGATCAAAGTTTTAGCAGGTAAACCATTTGACAATATCAGTTGAATTATAATAGTCTGCACAATCTATTTAACACATTTGGTTTCATATTTCTCTTTAAGGTGAAATATTGATATGAATATTGTCCATAGGCATACGAAAACCCAAAGTTCAATTAATTAACCTCCATGCAAGTACGCGTTGAATATAAAAACATCAAACATCATCATTCTATCATTACGGAATTTACAATATTTTCTTTGTGAGTCCGTGTCATTTGCTTTAAAATGCCTTATGAATTGATGTTCGGTCTATTTTTGGAACGATGCAGGCGATTCGTGCCTATAAACAAGCAAAAGTCTTTAAAATGTTGTGAATGAAAAATACCTGGAGTGATTTTCTGAACGACTTTCGACAAATAACCCCACAATGAGTTTATACTTCAAGGCAAGAGAGTTCTGAAGGGTCGAGAATTATTCGTTTTAGAGTACAGTATTGTCGGCTTCGGGTTGACTACTTGTAAACTACCAAATGGTTTAGGAATAGAACCCGAAATGAATTTTACGTAAGCTTATTATGCTGGAGAACAAATATTAATGCCAAATGATTAATCGGGTGCGGCTACTGAGCCAAAGCCAACTTTACTTAAAAAACTCTTCCAACCTAAGACCCAAGATTATTTTGCAATATTATTGTCTTATATGCTGATATTGTGTTGTGTAAAGAGAGGTTTGTTTTCTAATGTACACCCTTTTCACGGATGAATGCTTTGCCATTGTTTATGCTTTATTATGCTGAATTGTCTCAAGGCATCCAACTCATTTAGCAGCAGACAAAATATTAATTTTGACAAGTATTTCTAACATATTTTAGTTTAGGTTGCAAAATCAGTTGGAGTATATTTAATACTGATATTATTTTATTTTATCTGCTCTCTTTTTAACAAATATTTGCCTACAATATTTTTCTTTTATTATTATCTTTTTATTTTGAAACAGGAAACTGACGGAATGATTTTGTTCTGTTTTGTAACAGTTTAACATAATTTTCAGCTGTGTTTTGACGTTTTTTTTTAAAGACCAAGAGCAAAATGAAGAAAAAGAGTTAACTGATATGTTATGTTGCTTATAGTATTTTCCAACAAACAGTTTCACTTTCCTTTTACTAAGGTTAAAGTTTAACTGTGCCTTCATGGTAATAATTAAATATGACAACTCACTGCCTTGCAAAATTTTCCATGGTTGATTTTCAGCTGAGGATGAAAAGATGCAAATCCCTCCATTCGCTGGGCTATTTGTCAATTGTCTTTCCACTTCACAAAACATGTAGTACATATTTTGATGTCTTGCACCAAGATTTTAAAGGTGCCATATCTGAATCACATGATTTCAAAGTAATCTTTGTCTCTGCGTGCAAGCCCTTTGGAAAATATTTGAATTCTAGTTGAAAGTTAAATATATTTTAAAACTTAAAAAAAGCACATATCTTAGGGCACAATGCTAGACATACAAAATTAATTACTTCATTTGTAAGCGAGTAAACAGAAAATTGTTCTTTTCATAGATTTCTAGCAAATTGAACTGTTTTGTGTTTCCAAAGCTTTAGGAATTAGTTGCAAGGTCAAGGGGTCAAATTAGCTGCTTTGTTGAGGCAGTTCCTGTTTGCTAGTTCCCATTAATACCTTCTACTGCTCTCTGGGCTTTATTTTAATGTGCTCTTATTTACTGCATATGTACAGTAGCTTACTTGTCTGGAATTCAAGGCTTGAATATTTCTGAATGCTAAAATATCCTGTTGTTGCATTTTATTGTACCCTGTAAAGTGAATTCACAGTGCAAAAGCATTTTGTTGGCCCCAAAAACACCCAATCTCCAGTATATGAAGGTCAGAGGTTTTCCATCCCCATACCAACTCACCCACATTTTGCAAGAGAGAAATCACTTGCATTTGAATAGAAACATTACAGTTTTTGTAAAGATGCAGTATTTCTCAGAACTCTCTATTTAGAATCACCCTCTATTTTTTAAGGTCAATTTTTTTATAATTACAGTGTATGTTTAGGCACGATTCTGACATGCATTATTGCACAGAGTAGGAATAGGCATGGTACAATAAGAAGAATTAAAGGCATTCGTCTGTTCAGAAAGGAAGCCGTTTACTTCCTGTGAGAAATACGTATGACAACACATGTCTTTTCCAAATTGTTCTCATTAAAAACATACAGTCTCCAATCTTTGTTTTGACTTCATTGAACATGTATCCAAACTCTAAACTAATATTGATGCTTCCTCCAGATGAACGAGAAAGGGTACAGAAGAAGACCTTTACAAAATGGATAAACTCTCATCTACAAAGAGTTGGAGCCCGAGTAAATGAGCTTTACCACGATCTCCAAGATGGCAGAAAGCTCATTCTATTATTAGAAATCCTATCTGGAGAAAAGTTGGTAAGTTTAACATGCACACCTATTTCAGAAAAGATTACACAGTCACACATGTATGTTGTAGCCCACAGTACATCATGGGAGAAACTAAGAAAACAACATTCTCATGTTAACCCAGTACAAAATTTCTTGCATGCAATGTATTGTAGAATCATTTGGCATAATCAGGGTGATAAGTATGGCTATTTATCCTAAAAAAACAGTGCCCATTATTCTGTTTTGGTATACCTTTTTGCTCCCATAATGCCATCCCATCAGGCTATATTGCACTGCTGTGATGGTGCAATGTTTCGGAAATAGGCGTACATCCAAACGTTTTTGGAATTTAAGAGCAAAATTGTAGAAGTACTAGACTTACAATGTATATGATATAATGTATATTATGATATAATGTGTTTATGGTTGTGATTTTTCTTGTAGCCAAAGCCATCAAAGGGCAGAATGAGGATCCACAATCTGGAAAATGTTGAGAAAAGTTTGGTTTTCTTAAAGAAACAGAGGGTAAGATACAAGCACTGCATCGGCAGTATCACTATAAAGTGAAATCACATCACATGTGTTTGCAATTTATAGCCTATTTCACTTTCATTTTCAAGTGTCTGAATTAAATAGACAACAGTCAACAGTGAGAGATATCTTTGTTATTTTCTAGGTCCATCTGGAGAATGTTGGTGCCCATGACATTGTAGATGGAAATCAGAAAATCACTCTTGGTTTGATATGGACCATTATCCTAAGATTCCAGGTAAACACACAGTTAACTGCGATATAGTCACCAAAATAATATTGTCTCATAATGCGAGAGTGCATTAACCTCAAAGGTGTGAGCTCCCTTCTTGTAGGTATACCCATGATTTGTTTTTATTTATTACCCCTCATCCTAGCCTCTATTGTCAGAGTGCACACGTAAAGGCCTTTAGACAAGGACAGACATGATATTCTGCAGGAAGTTATGAATTTTTTAATTTCCTGTATTTCAGACTGTTGCTTGGCTCTTGTTCCCTCTAAACACTATTGCCCATTTCTGCATTCTTGATTTTTCAGGTTTTGACATTAAAATATGCAGAACTATTCATTGTTGCACAATGTTTTTTTATCAGTAATTTATTCTTTGAAGTACATAAATTATATGATTGAAGTTACTATAGTACATAAAATTTCATTCATTACAGTCTGTTTTTGAGCCACCTGGAATAGATTGGACCCCCTTATGTATATACCAATAGTTTGTTTACCCAAGCCATTTCATGTTCCTTTCCTAAGGTAAAGGATGCTTATTATTTTCTGTGTTCTGTGTAGATTCAAGATATTACTCTTGAGGGCGAGACTATGGAGAGAAGATCAGCCAAGGATGCTCTTCTGTTATGGTGCCAGTCGAAAACTGTTGGGTAAGAAATGACCCTTAAAAAAGGATTTATTTAAAGAGCCTTAAACACCCATCATTTTGTCCGTGTACTATATTCACTGACACTGTTTATGCATGTGAATGTCTTTTCAGATACCGCAATGTTACAGTCACAAACTTCACCACTAGCTGGCGAGATGGTTTGGCATTCAATGCTATTATCCACAGACATAGGTAAGGCAATATGGAATCATGGTATTCACTGTGCATATCAAGCATACACAAGTCTGGAATGTTATTATTTCCACATAGAAAAAACCTATGTGGAAATAAGCATTTGTTGTTGTTGATGGTGATTATTCTATCCTTGGCAATTAAAATATTGAAGCAATACATCACTCTCTCAATATTACATCCATTTCTTCTTTTAGGCCTGACCTGATAGACTTTGAGAAGATGACCAAGGCTGATGCTGAGCAGAATCTAGAGCAAGCATTTGAGGTTGCAGAGACAGAGCTAGGCATTACGCCACTCCTGGATGCTGAAGGTAAGAAGAAAGCTTGCCCATCGCTTCACATATCACATAGCTTCCTTTCGAAGGACAGCTTTTCTCTTGAACCTCTGAGTTATTGTCAAGCTGATTATGTATGCACCATTTTTCACACTTAATCCTTCTGTATGGCCGTATGCCTTTTTAGCATGGAGTATCTAAACACCCTTTTGTGGTTATAGTCATGTCCCTATAGAGAATGCTAATGTATAAGTTTTTCTACTGTAGTGGTTTGTAGTAGGTTGCCCCTGAGGTGTTCCCCCAGCACATAATTATCTGCAGCCATCAAAAAGCCTTAAAAATCATCCTGACTGCCAATGTGTCAAATCAAACAAGTTCCTGTATCTGCACAATATTTCACCTTCAACCTGCACATGCATTTGGGTTCTTTAGTTTACTGCTGTAACTACCCTGATACTGCTATTCCATATTTAATATATCTTACTGCTGGTCGACATAGTTTAAACCATGAATCTTCTTGCAGATGTGAATGTTGATTTCCCTGATGAGAAGTCTATCCTCACCTATGTTGCTGCCTACTATCACTACTTTGCCAAGATGAAGACTGTCGAAGTCAGTGGAAGTAGGATTGGAAAGGTAAACTTGTACTGTTACCATTTTAGAAAGCAAAAGTACTGTATACCTCAACCATACTCAGCTGCACTTACCTTTACATTCATCCAAACTGTATGGAGTGGTCCACACATGCAGTTTTGGTAGGGCCTACTCACAAATCAGTGCTGAACAATTTGTGAACGAGAGTGCAGAGGCTGTACACAAGCTTGAATATTTTTTTCTAAGAAAAGTTGTTAATGTTATTTCGGTCACTAATTGCATTGTTGAAACATGTCATGAGAACTTCATTCATTTTAGTACAACTGACTCCAGTTCAGTAGATTAAAGGTATAATACTCTATTATTGTTTTACAACTCAGGTCATTGAGAGGATCAAGGAAAATGAAGAACTTATCATTGATTATGAGAAACTTGCATCAGACTTGCTTGAATGGATTGAAATCAAGATTGTTCAACTTGGTGAACGAGACTTTGCCAACACCCTACTTGGAGTTCAACAACAGATGCTGGAATTTAACCAGTACAGAACACAGGAGAAACCCCCAAGGTGTGTCTACAATGTTAAATGACTAATCTTGACAAATACATGTTGCAAGCCTTCGATTATTGCAGACCCTTCTAAATTAATATTGATGTAAGTGTTGAGAGTGTGTAATCCATAAACAAGAAAAATATATCGTGCACTTACCTAGACATTATTACACATCCATCATTTTAAAATAACTTCATCTTTCCTGTAATAATGTCTCCATTTTGATATGAAATTGTGATCTCCATTAAACAGCCTTTTGCCATCATGAACTTCAACATGTTGTAAAATGAAAGTTAATGCTTCAGCATTAACATGCTACCACATTTCAGTTTCAATGAATAATTAAAGCTGCCAGTCTATTTTTCTAATCTTGAGTGGCTCATTATAAATCAAATGGATTCCTTTCAAGCTAGAAAGATCTAACAGGACCAATCAGAGGGACTTCTTATCCAATATCATTAATGGATTTTGGAAATGTGAAATGCTTAATTTCCATTAGAATCAATAAAAAACATTAATGTAAAACAGAACTCTTCCCATATTTATCACTTGGGTATTCTTTAAAATGCAGTCAAATTCCATAAATGGATTTAATATCTTAAACCATTTTTTATGGAATGTGCAATTCCAGAAAAAAAACACAATGAGGGAATGCGACCTGTTTTTTTATTTCTGATTTTGTTTGTTGATTAACATCATGTTGTGTTATAGGTTTGTTGAGAAGGGAAACCTAGAGGTCCAGCTGTTTATCATGACCAGCAAACTGAGAGCCAATCACCAGAAGTCTTACATTCCACCGGAGGGCAGGGGGATGCTTGACATCAATAGGGTATGAATGCTTGTCTGTATGAATGGTCCTAAGTGTTAAACTAGTTAATGATATAACTGGGTTATATTGCTTGTGCTGTACATCCCAATTTCATTCATTAAAAAAAGCTTTCTAGAAAATCCAGCCATTTTTAGGTGTCGTCATCTTAGGGCCCTGTATGATCATTTCATTTCTAGAAAGAAACTGCATAGATAAGCTCATTTTTCTGTTGTTTGTTTTGCAGGCTTGGGAAAGACTTGAAAAATCTGAACATGAGAGGGAACTTGCTCTAAGAGAGGAGCTGATGAGGTATACTGATAAGATTACAATTACGTGCTGTATAAGCAATCTCTTGCCTTCTTCCATATCCGCTTCTAGAAATAAATATAATTCTTATTGTCTTTAATGCCAACAGACAGGAAAGACTGGAAATGTTGGCTGCCAAGTTTGACAGAAAGGTATTTTATAGGCATTAATGATGTTTTATAGTACAAGCCCTGCAGAGCAAACTTTGAAGTGAGTGGGACTTATAGAATGTATCACAAACGTTGGTGACTCATTACAGAAAATGTATGACAATTTCTCGAAAAGTGCTGGGGCTTCAGCCCTAACCCGCCAAACCATCTCACCCCCCCCCCCTCCCTTTGAGCAGGCAATGCACCATGTATTGAATGTATTTATCCCTCTTACATCATGCTTTTTAACTATTATTTTAGTATGCCATGAGAGAGACTTGGCTGAATGAGAATCAGCGTCTTGTTGCTGTGGATAACTTTGGTAATGACCTGGCAGCTGTAGAAGCGGCAACCAAGAAACATGAGGCCATAGAAACCGACATCATGGTAATACGATCCTCTTCTCAATCATTTTAACATCACAATTTCTCAGGCACTGCAGAGCCGGGGAGCTAGGGGGGATTAGCCCCCAATAATTTGACCGCCATTTTGAAAATATTTGTCCAATTCATCTGGCGCTTCTCGAGAAAACTAAAAAAGTTACCAATTTCAGACCCCCCTCCCCCCCAGGTTGTCCCATCCCCATCCCCCCCCCCCCAATCAAAATTATGCTGCCTGTTTCTGGGCCACATACTAGTATCCTGATTCTTGAACTTTAAAACTTACTGAAAGCAATTCAAGTTGTATAGTTGCTATTATTAGTATAGTTGGTAGTATTTTGACCAGTTTCTTCTAAGCATCACTTAGGCACTGAAAAAAACTGTGTTTGGCACAGTTTTGAGTAAGATTGATAATTAGCCCGACAAATTGCAGCATGTAATAATGCCATAATAAACGTTCTTTTTCTCTAATAGGCTTATGAAGAGCGTGTGAATGCAATAGTTGCTGTGGCCGATGAGCTAGAGAGGGAGAAGTACCATGATTCGGACAGGATTCAGGTCAACAAGAACAAGATTATTCAGTTGTGGGAACTTCTGCTTGAGCTCATCAAGCAGCGCCGCATTCGACTTGAGAAGTGCATGCGACTGCAGAGAGTTTTCCAAGAGATGATCAACATTATTGACTGGATGGATGAGATCAAGGTAGATCAACAAAAATTAATAGAGCGGATTTCGTATGACTGTGAAAAGTACCGCGACAAAGTTGTGCCGGGCCGTGACCGTGACCGTACCGCGACTACGCGATTTCTTATAGCAGGCCAGGTTCCGTGCCGCGCCGTGTTGCAGCACTTTTCACAGTCGTCCGCTCATCTGCTCTAGTGTTGATGTTTTTCAATATGATGTTCTTTGAAATAAGAAATTTTGGGTTATAATAGTATCGACTACAGCAATGAAAACAATACTAAATTCAAAACTTAATGTTTTCTAGACAGCTGAATTTGTTATTTCGCGCTGCGCATTTTGAAAACATCGCTTTCGGTTCGGGATTTTTGTTTTTTATTTTTCGCCAGTGTGAAACCCTCTAAACCAATCAAGCCCTGTTTCACCAAGTGCAGTCACCTGGCTTTCTATCACAACGGAACAAGTTAAAGTTGTTGTCTGTAACAGCTACATTGCATTCACCCTACTCTTGTTGTTGTCTTTCCACCAGGGCTTTAAAAAGCAATAAGAGCCAATAAATACCAATTACACCAATACACCAATTCTGACGAAACGTCTGCTCTATATTATTGTCTAGATTGGTCTGCTTTCGGAGGACTATGGGAAGCATCTCCTAGGCGTAGAGGACTTGCTACAGAAGCACAGTCTAGTAGAGGCCGACATTGCCGCACAAGCTGACAGAGTGAAAGCCGTCAACGCACAAGCAGAGGCATTCTTACAAGTCGAGGACGACGAAGGTAAAACCTCATGTTATTTTACTTTTTCCTCTCAAATTTGTAAATATTATATATTTAAGATCAACAAAGAGGTGAATTGTTGATGACATAATATGAGAAATTGCATGCGTTACGCAAAAGAATGCAGCGCACCAGAGACAAATAAATTATAAAACCGCAATTGTAGAACGCAAGTTGCGAACTTTGGTGTATTGACAGGAATGGCCCTAGCTGTCCTTATTTTCGTGCGCGAAATCATTAAATAGGGGACGTGGATGCTGAAATAGTGCAGGATTCGGGGAGACTAGTATTAGGAATTACTCCTTATAAGGGTGCGCAATTTGCAATGCTCAAAACTTGGGGAGCAGGGTTCTGTTGCGCGTTTCCGAGGAAACGAAGCGCGTTTACTGCCAGATAGTTTACTATGCGATACAGAGTAAGACCCCAAAAAGTTACGCAAAATGCATTCATGGTTCAGTAAGAATAATCTGATTGAAAAGGTTACTTTTTTGCCCCCTAGAACATAAACCTGATGAGAACCAGATCAGAGACCATCAAGCTGAACTGGAGGGTGCCTACAATGAGTTACTCCAGCTTGCTGCGGCCCGGCGGGCCCGCTTGGAGGAGTCCCTCAAGCTCCAGAGCTTCTATCGTAACGCTGACGAGGAGGAGATGTGGGTAGTGGAGAAGGATTACTTTGTCCAGTCCACCGACTACGGCCATGATCTTAGCACCGCCATGATTCTACTCACAAAACATGAGGTACAGTATTAGAAGGACCAAGAGCCTCCGCTAGCCGCCATTTTATCAACCTAGCAACATACCGAGTCAAGAAAGCCGCATCCATTTCCATCGACTGATTTAGGGACGTTAGAGCGCTATTTTCGACTGAATTCGGTAAATCAAGAATAAAACTTTGTTTGTAGATGTTTATTTCGAGATTTCTACACGTAATTTCTCTTCTTATATCGAATGGTAACAATAACAAAGGAGCGGCTGACAAGGGCTCTTTAAGCTCGCGAAAACGTAGAGCACCGCGGACGTTGGATTTGTCTGTGCGCAGATTTGGTATCATGTATCAGTATTAATGTTTTTGTCTGCACATAGAGCAGATTTCATATGGTTGTGAAAAGTACCGCGACACGGCGCGGCACGGTCGTGGTTGCGGCACGGAACCTGGCATGCTGTAGATACGGAATGAAATCGTGTAGTCGCGACTTTTCACAGTCATATCTAGCCATTGAAGCTGGGTTTTTTTTTTCACCCTTTCTTTATACACACATTCACGAAGTGGCCAAATTACATTTCGCAGCAATAAATCTATACTGCCTAAGTGAGAGAGCGAAACTTATACTCTCTGTTATTGCCATTCCAGGCCGTCGAACGTGAGATGGCAGCCCGCGACACCCAGACCAAAGCCATCACCCGCAATGGCGAGGAGCTACTAGAGTCTGTCCCGTACGCTGCTGACACCATCCAGAGCCGACTGGACACCATCAGGGCCAAGTGGGAGAAGCTGCATGATAACGCCGCCTACCGCAAGAAGAAGATCCAGGAGAACTTGAAGCTCCAGCAGTTTATTGCTGAGTATAATGATATCATGTCATGGTGTGATATGATGGAGAGGATTGTCGCCAATGATGATGTGGGGTATGATGAACACAGTGCCGAGGTCCTCGTCAAGAAGAACCAGGTATGTCTTAGGCCAGTTTCAGACGTCGAACTTTTGCCGAGTCGAATCCAATTGTTAGAAATTTCATTTGCAGTTTAGAAGACACTTTGTCTAGTGCAAAAGGTAAGTCTAGATGAACCATGGCAGAACAAAAAGGAATGTAAAGTCTGTTCTTCTTCTTTATTCTTTCTTTGGATGTGAAATGGGGAAAACCAGTCGGCTGAATTGGATTCAACGCTGCAAAAGATCGACGTTTGAAACAGGCCTTGGCACTGCCTTGGTGGACTCCTCTCAAATTGTAGCAAACAATGCGACATTATTTGGTTCATTCTAGTGATATGTCGGGTTTATCCTCGAGCACAAAGATGGGAAAGGCCTTTTTTGACTTGGTAAACCAACACTCTCGTGCAGGGGGTGGAAAACATTGTATTATATCCCCTAGTATTTTGTATATCTTTCGTGACGGGGGATTTCAGTTCACTCTTGAACACACTTGTTAGAGCAAATAAGTCTAAACATTGTACACCGGCCTATAAAATATGCACCGAACGCGAGAAAATGTCGAGTTTTGTTAATTATTGCTTGATTCGTGTGGTTGTTTATTTGCATCTACAATGATTATATTAATCCCAAATCTGTCGTTTCTTTCCCCAGGATGTAGAAGATGACATTCAGGCTTATGCCTCCGAAGTAAAGAGCCTGCATAGTCAAGTTGATGGCTTGGGAGATGAAGACAAGTCATCACCAGAAGTTGTCGACCGATGTAACAGGTACGTCGCATCTTCTCTCGTCTCGTTAGTTGTGTCATTATGGACCACTCAGCTATAAACGACCTTTAGGCTGCGTGACAGGGTCATTTCTAACACTGGGCTGCATTGAAACACCACGATCGTCATTATCTCTGGGTTTCTTTGAACTTCGACGGCAGTCGCTTCCTTTGGGCTTCACTGAAACTCTGAGGAACAATTACACACTAGTGCCTGCACAGATCAAGTCCTCTTAATCTTGCAAAGATTTACAAAGAGTCACCACTTTTTAGTAGAGTTTCTTTGCATGGCTGTTCACACATACGGCACGTTGTCCTCCCATGGCGTCACAAACTTGAAAACGCCCTCCCATTTCCTGCTGCCTTGCTCGTTGGTCCTTCGGTACCATGCGTCACCCAGGTTTACGGCACAAATATTCAAAGAGCCAATCACAGCGCGCGGGTGAACCAGATGCGACGCGGTCAAAGCACGACCTGTTGTGTATTGTTTTGACAGTCAGTGTAGTTACATGAAAATATTTTCCAGCGAATTTGTAAACGTTTTTTTTTTTCTATCCAGGGTCGATGAAAGGTACAACAACCTCCTTCAGCAGGCCGCCATCCGTCGCCAGAAGCTCCAAGATGCTCTGTCTTTGCACCAGCTGAGACGAGAGGCTTATATCGTGGAGTCCTGGATTGATGAAAAGGTGAAAATAACGTCTGAGAATCAGTGGATCAGTACGATCTAATTTTACTTCACAGCCCAAATCATTCAAAACATGTTTTTTGCCGGTTTTTCTGTTCCGCCAGTCAACTCATGTGGGCCAATCAGGTTTCGTCTAGTGCAGTCAACTGGGTTTTAGGCGCGACAGAAAGCCAGTTGACTGCACTAAGCGAAACAAGGCAAGGACCTGATTGGTTTAGATGGTTTGACTGGCTGAACAAAACAAAAAACAAATCTCAAACCTCAAGAGACGTTTTGAACGTGCGCCGTGCTAAACAACGGATTTAGCTTTAACTTTTGTTTGCATGTAAACATTATTAACTTATGAAAATGTCTAAAGAACGTTTTCTTAACAAACTTATGTTTATGTCGAGATTTCTACGCGTTATTCTTCTTCTAATGTCGAATGAAAACAATAACAAACGAGTGGCTGACACGGGCTCTTTAATCTTTTCAGGAAAACCGGCTCGACACCGCCCTGACTGTGGACAAGGGCATGGACCTTGAGGAATGCCAAGTGATTGCACAACGATTTGAAGGATTCCAGCAGGTAAAGGAATTTGAAGGCCCTTAGACATCTTTGGATCTGTATCTGAGCTAAATCGTAGATAGATAGATAGATAGATAAACTTTATTTAGACACGTGCAATTCATCAGCTAATATTAAAAATATATAACTACATATAACTATATAACAATAAACTACTACTACTAACTACTAATAACTATAGAATATTAATTAAATAATTATAAAAACTCCTATAATTAAAATAAAGAGCTGCTTTCCGTGAATGCCGTGTATACTGCGCGTTTGAAAGACCCGAGTGACTCTGAGCATCTTGCTTCACGCGGAAGGCTATTCCACAGTGTGGCGCCGGTATAAGTGAAGCTGTTTTTTAGATAGTTAGTTCTTGGTTTTGGAACATTAAGTTTATTCTCAGAGTCCCTCAGGTCGTAGCTTGTTGATTTCATAGAAAATTTTGAAGCCAAATAACTTGGAGCAAGCCCATGGAGACATTTAAAAACCATAGTGGCCTTTTGTAAATTTCGCTGGCAATCGAGAGACTTCCAACTTAAAGCCTCAAGCAATTGGCCAGCATCAGCGTCATAATCTGAAAATGTCACCACACGGCTTGCTCGGTTTTGCAATTTTTGAAGCTTGTCTTGAAGGGTTACCCCACAGCTTCCCCAAACAGTACAACAGTAGTCGAAATGAGGCTGTATCAAGGCTTGATAAATGTGTTTTAAGGTCGCCTGAGGCACCAGGTGCCTTATACGTTTTATGGCCCCGATGCCGGAAGCGATCTTTTTTGTGATATTTTCAATGTGACATTTCCAGTTAAGTTTATCATCAATTGTCACACCCAGCGATTTTGTAGTTTCAACCTGTTTGACGTGCGTACCGTCTATTGTGACTGTTGGTGAAGCCGTAAGAGTATTCAGTCTTTGGCTGGATCCTATTAACATGAACTCCGTTTTCGTCATATTTAGGGTTAGTTTATTTGCATTAAGCCACGCATGCACATTCAACAGGTCCTCGTTAAGACAAGACTCGATGCTGGTAGCATCGCTGCCTGCGTACGTGAGATGCGTATCATCGGCATACATCCTCGGTTTACAATTTGACAAACAGTTTGGAAGGTCGTTGATGTAAAGTAAGAATAGAAGAGGACCGAGTATGGTTCCTTGAGGGACTCCACAGGCCATTATACGTCTCTCAGATAAGGACCCATTGACAGAGCATTGCTGTGTTCGGTTATCTAAATATGACTGAAACAGTTTCGATGAATTTCCAGATACGCCATAGTGCTCTAACTTGGCTAGGAGAATATTGTGGTCAACGGTGTCGAAAGCCTTTTTTAGATCGAGAAAGATTACTGCATTGATTTTTCCAACATCTATATTATATACCCAGGAGTCAGTTGCCTCAAGCAAAGCCGTGACTGTGGAATGAACTGTGCGAAATCCTGATTGATTTTCACAGAGTATATCGTGCTCCTCTAAATAGGCATATAATTGTTCGTAAATGATTCTTTCGAAAACCTTGACCACAAATGGGATAATCGAGATCGGACGATAATTATTTACGTCGTCTCGACTACCTTTCTTGAATAGTGGTGTAATTCTAGCGGATTTCCATTCATCTGGGAAAATGCCCTGAATGATAGATTGGTTAAATAGAGCACATATTGGCATGCATATGAACTCGGCGCACTCTCGTATAAGCCTAGCAGATATTCCATCCAGGCCAGTTGCCTTGGACTTGTTTAGTTTGGTCATAAGTGAAAATACCTTATTTGCATTAGTAGGACGAAGATGAAAGCGTTTATCTGTGCCAGTGAGATACGTTTGGAAGTCTCCGCTATTGGAGTCGATCTCACTGGCAAGCTTTGGGCCAATAGTGGCAAAATGATTATTAAACTCGTTTGATATTTGCCCTGAATTGGTTATAGTTGACCCATTCACCTTAAGTGATGTCACTGACGTTTTCCCAGCTTTACGTGATGTTAGCTCATTAATAGTCTGCCATGTTTTACGAGAGTCACCTGTATAGTCTTCAAAGGTTTTTTGATAATATTCTTTTTTAGCTAATCTAATTTGAGAATTTACTTTGTTACGCTCTCTTTTGTATAATATCCAGTCATGAGAAGCATTAGATTTAATAGCTTTTATTTTTATTTTTATTTTTATTTTTATTTTTATTTTTATTTTTATTTTTATTTTTATTTTTATTTTTATTTTTATTTTTATTTTTATTTTATTTGACTGATCAATACGAGTGGCTGGGTAAATAGGGGCTCTGACCTACTGAAATTGCTCTTTGCCTGACTAAATTTTGGAAGTTTTCGTTTTGTCTTTCAGGAGCTGGATGCTAATGAGCGTCGCGTGGACCTTGTCAATGAGCTTGGAGGACAGTTGATCGAGAAAGGGCACATCAACTCGGACGAGATCAAGGAAACAACCGACAGACTCAATGACAGGTACTGGGTCAAAAACAATATTACGGTCATAATGTTTGATGGTGACGCCTTTGTGGTCCAATAATTAGACTACTTCAGTGCCTACATGATGCCCTTTCCTGGCAGGGCAAGAAATTTAGCTTTCATTTATGTCCCTTTACCCGCCACTACTTTTAGTCTCCACTTCTTCCTGATTTGATGGAACGCTTGAAATATTAGGTCGCCAGGTCCCGCCTGTGAAGGAAACTATGGGGGAGGTTTTAAAACGTGTCGCGTCACTTCTCGCGGCTTCCCGTTTCTCTGGATTTCTTTCCCCTGAAAACACACGGGAGCGCTTGCTACGCAGGTTAGATCCCTGCTGACTTAACAGGCGTAACTGTAGAGCATACGTCATCAAGCTGAGATTTTGTCTGTATTTGTTTCTGTAGATGGTCCAACCTTAGAACCGCAGCTGACAAGAAGAAAGTAGAGCTGGACAAAGCACTAAGGCTGCAGCAGTTTTACGCTCAGACAACCGAAACCAAGGTATGAAGAACAGAACTTGTTTGTTTGAACACGCCTTAGGAATAAATATCATTAATATTTTGGATTTTGAGCACCATTTTGGACACCTTACAGAGGGATTAAAATGGGAGGATTAGTGTTGTGCGCCGAACCCCAATATAACATTCACGTTTTGTGTCTGTCATAGACGTGGATCAGCGAGAAGTCAAGCCTTCTGGTCACAGTAGAGGATGTGACGAATATGAAGGATCTTGCCACCGTCATGGTACTACAGAGACGACTCAATAACATCCAAAGGGATCTACCCGCCCTCGAGGACAAGGTACTCATACACATAAACACTCTCAAACTGGTGTCAGAAAATTATCTTGGCTGAGATTATAGCACAACACACACTATGTTACGAGTCCCGGGTACCGAAACTGCTTCAAATACAAGTATTTCTACACGTAAACACTCTCAAACTGGATGAGATTAAAGCTGGAGCCACACTAGGGGACAAGTCCAAGGAACCGAACCTGCTTTAAGTACGCTCCGCAGTGTATACTGTCGTTTTGCATGACGAAATTCGTCGCGTGGACGAAATTGTAGTTCCTACGACTAGTCTAAAAAAATTACACCGCTTGATTTGTAGGGCTATCGAAGTGACTTTTTTGTCAACATGTACAGTCAATGCAACTTGCTCCAGGGACTCGTACCCTCAACAGTTCACACTTTGTTACTAAATCGCTGTCACTGGTCTCTGGGACTTGTCCTCTTGTCTGCCACGACACCGTAAAGAGTACATGCTGAGTGCATTCTTCAGGGACTCACCCCCTTAGTAACCTAGTGTGAAACAGTGTGAACTGCTAAACGCTGCCACTGGTATCTATAACTTGTCCCGTATTCTTGACCTTAAAAGAGGGCATGTTCCCACACTCACACTTAGTTGTGTTACGTATTTAGTGTGCAAATCTGTTGTTTGACTATAATGGCGATATGTTTTGTATTTCAGTGCACAAGCCTGGACAATGATGCCGAACAGCTTTGTTCAGAATACGAAGGGGTAAGTTCCGCCATACTTAGCAGCTCATCAAGTCATGGTATAGACCCTAACGGTATTATTCCCTGATAATTGCAGGAGCCAGAAGAAGCGATCGTCCGAGAGAAGATGACTGTTGTCAGCTCTGCTTGGGTGGAAATGAAAGACAATGTAAGTTACCTTGTCTGTCACTGTCACTGTAATCTTTTCTGTCTCGTTATGTTGAAGTGTTAAGCGCTTTCCCGCGAGGCCGCGAAGGAGATGAGGTGTATACCTGTAATTATTATACGTCTGTAACGTCATTTTACCATATAAGGCAAAAATTGAATGCAGATATTGCCTGAGACAGAGGAGCCTTATTGTTTTATTGTACAACGCTAATATAATATCCGCTCACTAACGTAAACATTTGCATTGAAAACAATTGCAGGTCCAACAAAGAGACGAAGCTTTGGCCGAGTCTGGTGAACTACAAAGATTTGTAATTGACTTGGACGAGTTCCAAATTTGGTACGTGCTATAACAATGATTCATGGTGGCCCCACCCTTTTTTGGCTCGTTCACGCCCGTTCACGCAATCGACTGCGATTGAGGGGCGGCGATCTTACTGCGATACCAAATCGCGCAGTGTGAACGGCCGGCGATCGAATGGCCGAGAGCTCAGGAGGGTTGGGGAGTTCTTAATTTCAGTTTCGTTTTCCTGCATCGTGTTCAATGTACAAATCACCTTTGAATCTCTCTATTGACGTCTTTACTTTTTGCCACCATATAAAGGTTAAGGGGAACGCATGACCAAGTGGCAACAGAAGACATCCCCAACAGCCTAACAGAAGCCGAACGATCCTTGAAAGAGCACGAGGACATCAAGGTATTGACAGAATACAGTAAAACGCGCGTATAAGAACCTAGAATTTTAGCCTACACAGGTATTTGATTTAAAAACACAAGATGCATGAGGTTTGTATGTACGATCTTAGCCTAACAGGTTCGTAAAATCCAGGCGCGGGTTTACCTTATTAACAATAACCAGAACCGTCAGAACCAGACTTCTGTGTGATTTAGGACAGGGCAGGTGTATTCTGTCAGACGCGCATTACAGGATTCCTTTGTCAGAGCTATGAGTAGAATGACTTATGCTAATTTAATATAACAACGTCGATTGCAATCAAATGCAATTTGATCGTTTTCAGCTGTATTCAACTCAGGCACTATATCACACTGCGGTCCTGGTAAACCATAGTGTCGTGGGGAACCATTCTAGTTCATTTCTTCTTTTTTCCAAGTGAGAGGAGAACCGGACATACAGCCATACAAACCCTTCCTCGAGCATATTTCTCAGCCGTAACTAATAACACTTTCATATGTGCCATAGGATGAAATCGACACGCACGAGCCTGATTTCCAGAAGTTGATGGAGGACGGACCCAAGTGGGTCCAGGACGAGTCTGATCTGCAGCAGCAGTCTCTAAAAGAACAGCTGGACATCCTGGAGAGCAGCTGGAAAGACCTGCAGGTCCTGTGGGAGAACAGGAAGAGGCTGCTAATACAAGCCCTGAACCATCAGGTACGAATAATGCCTCCATACTATATGTTGATCTTCCCCGGCATTTTGTAGAGTTGCTGAATAGATTGGATTTCATATGACTGCAGTGAAACGTTTGCGAAGTGACTTCATCAATTCTGAATAAAACCTGGAGGTAATTTTAAAGGGATTGCAAATTACTCACGACAGTCATTTGAATTCCGATCCAGCGTTGTGTGATCGTGATAATCGGTTAAAAAAACATATCGAAGTATGACTTTAGGTTTGTGGTATGACCTAGCACGCGGTTAAGCTTTTCTAGGGCTTACCAGACTGCGAAGGTATCCATACTCGCCGTTATAATATATTTATGTGACGTAAGCTTTACGCCGTCTTCTTTTCCAGCTTTTCATCCGTGATGCGAAACAATGCGAGGCTCTTCTTGGTCAACAAGAGCTATTTCTCTCCAAAGATGAAGTTGGGGTAAGTATATAAGTAGATGTATAAAAGTATGACCTCCTCTCGTTATTAGAACCTCCTTGTGATAAGCTACTCTCGCATTCTCGAGTTCAAATGTGAGCTACACTTTAGTTCAGTGTATCGGCAGACAAGCAAATCCTTGATTACGGTGCTCTTTTTCACAGGCGACTGTCGAAGCGGTCCAAGAACTGATCAAGAAGCACGAAGAGTTCTCTAAGAGAATGGACGCACAAGACGAGAAGATCAATCAGATGATTCAGTTTGCCCAGCGTCTCGCTAATGATGGCCATTACGCGCAAGATAAGATCACAGAAAAGGCACAAAATCTGCATGAACGGTGAGATCACACCGCGATACCAATTCCTCGATTGATTATGACCGATTTATTTGTGGTTTATTCTATTTGTTGTCCTGAGGAATAAACTGTAGTATTTTTTTGTGATGTTGCAGACGGAATGCCAATCGTCAGAAAATGGAGGCCGCTCTTCAACGCCTTCGCGATGCTCTACAACTTCAACAGTTCATACAAGACGCAGAGGATGTATGTTATCGTCAAGATCATAACCTTCTTTCTCGTACTTTATTTCGCCTACAGTTTAGTTGTTGCTGTTCTTGTTAAGATTGTGGTGATGTTGATGAGATTGTTGATAATCAGGATGGTGATAAAATTGATGATGATTTGCGAGCTATGTTCCGGTATAAGGTGTCGTTATCATAAATCATGTCGTCATGAGGAAGAGGATGAAGAGATGAACTTGGGGATGGGGATGGGGATGGGGATGGGGATGGGGATGGGGATGGGGATGGGGATGGGGATGGGGATGGGGATGGGGATGGGGATGGGGATGGGGATGGGGATGGGGATGGGGATGGGGATGGGGATGGGGATGGGGATGGGGATGGGGATGGGGATGGGGATGGGGATGATATGGTGATAAAGATAATTATGAGGATGAGAACAGACTGAAGAAAGGGATGAAGATGAAAAGAAGACGAGGACAAGGTCGAGGATGGCGAAAAAGATCAGGATTAGGAGGAGGAGGTCGATGATGACCTTTACGATGGGGTTGATGTTGGTGGTGGTGAGGGACCATCTGCTCAAGAGATCTGGTTCGTAGCTACTAATCATGCTGCTCCTAACCGTGTCTGTCTTGTCCTTTCCAGATGTATGACTGGTTGAACGAGAAATACCAAGTGGCGTCTGAAGAATCGTACAGAGACTTGAGTAACATCGGAGGCAAAGTGCTGAAACACCAGGCATTCGAGGCTGAGCTACAGGCCAACAAGGAGCGTCTGGATCGAATCAGCGAGGTAAGTCAACAGCAATAAACGGAAGATGAGTGGTAACCGTGTAAGTTCAAGTATTTCAGAACCATTTTGTTCATACGGCCGAACGTTCTATTCCAGTTTTATGATGTCGGTGTCAAAGCATTTCTTTTGTTGCCCGAGAATAAAAGCACCATTTCCTCTCTAGTGAAAATGAAGTTTTTTCGAAATTGAATAACTTTGCTTAGATATTCTTTGTTTTCCAATGGGAACAGTGTTGTGAGTCAAAATTACTTGCCATTGACTTTGGCAAGGTAGTGACATCAAGTACGATTCTGATGCAATGTATTTTGAATCGACCGCTTCCGGGATAACAAGATTATCCTTTGGTTTTCAGTCCGGTCGCGATTTAGCTGATGAGAAACCAGAAAACAAACCCGAGATTGATGAACGGCTGGAGAAGCTGGACAAGAAATGGCTGGAGCTGGCAGAAGTGTCTAAACACAAGACTGAGAAACTGAACGAGGCACAGAGACAAGAGGAGTTTAATGCTGGCGTTCAGACCATGCAAGAGTGGGTGAAAGAGCTGGAGACTATTATCATCACACAAGAGAAGGCCACAGATCTGACTACGGCGACAAGGCTCTATCAAAGACATAAGGTAATTTAAAATACTGTAGCGTTGATCACGTCTGCTTAGGTACTTCATGTGTGTTCATCTTATTGTACTTTGTTGATCCTCGTTTTATACGACATTGGGAGAAATTCATACAGAGCACTCTAGAATATACATGTATGAAGTATCTACTCGTCGGCAGATGCGCGATCTCTTGGAAAGAAAACAAAAACGCGTTATTAACTCCTATATTTAGCTGGATATCTCACGCAAAATGGGATCTGAAATGGCGATCATGACTACATGTTGTTTTTACATATCACCCATGCTCTAATTATAATTGCTTGAGCAACTGAACGCAAACATAACGTCCCTGATATTGCAAAATAAAATGTGAGTGTAGGATATGGGTTAACTGCAAAAATTTCCTTTCTGTTGTAGCAACTCGAGAAGCAAATCAACGCTAAGAAGCAGCGACTGAAGGAGCTGGGTGATCAAGCCGCGGACATGGTCGACGCGGGACATTTTGATCCTGGCGCAGTCCAGGAAACGCGAGTGCTCCTTGAAGAGAAGTGAGTGTTGTATGCTGTCAAATAACTCACCTTCTGAATGGGTTCCTTGAAAGCCAATCGGAATCCACAGGATAACAATACTAGCTGCTGAATACAGGAATCGGAATCTAGAGAACAAAAATACTTGCTGCGGAATGGGTTCCGGGAAAGCCAATCGGAATCTAGAGAATAACAATGCTTGCTGCGGAATGGGTTCCAGGAAAGACAATCGGAATCTAGAGAATAACAATGCTTGCTGCTGAATGGGTTTCGGGAGAGCCAACCGGAATCTATAGAGAATAACATATACTTGCTGCTAAGTGGTTTCTCAAAAGCCAGAGTTATTCCGTTTTGCTGAGTATCAGTTAATTATCACCCACACAATGAGAAAGAATCGCATAAAATCCACTCTTTCCTTCCTGTTCCTCCTCAGGTATGATTGTTTGGAGGCGCCAATGGCAGAGAAAGCTGGCGAGCTTGACCAGGCCATGCAGTTCTTCCAGTTTGACCGGGACGTCGATGACGAAGAGGTAACGAAATATCCGACATTCAAATGAAATGGACTGCAAAAAATAACCTGTCCTGTTGGGTTGCTGTGTTCGAAACGAACGGGTCTTTAGAGATGTGTGAACAAGTCTTCTTCTTACCTCTCACTGGAATCCAAATTGTTACCACAGGAAGTCCATTAGGAGACTATAAAGACCCTGTGTCCGATGGGCTTGACATATAGTATTGTAGCCCATAACGGTAAAAAGTAGTGAACTCAATCCGTCTAAATCTCGTAACATCTTTATTAAGCCATAGAACAGCAAACTAATGGTGTTTCTTACCGTATTAAATCAGCACAACACCGACGCAGGATCGATTAGCATATATGACCCGATATCTTCATTAATCTTTTCGATATTCGTGTGGTATATCCATTATAATGCTAATAGCCCTGTTTTGTTTCTAGACGTGGATCAAAGAAAAAGAACCCTTGTTACAGTCTACCAACTATGGCAATGACCTGTTCGAAGTTCAAAAATTACAGAAGAAACACCAGGTAACAACAGATTAACAACCCCTCAACTACTCGATCCCTAGTCCTTCTGAGGAAGGATGCTCTTGTCCATGATTCCCACAGTATAACACCATCTAGCCATCAAAATCATTATTCATATTGTATTGTTGTTCCAAAGTATCGGTCGTCTGCAGGATAGTGTATACATTGTATACATTATTTATGTCGAATAGCACCCCTCTCGGTGACGTTACCACAGTGAGGGGTATAACTACTAACGATGCGCTCATCAGGTGAACAGAACTCATGGTATATTCTACTCGAATGTATAACTGAATTCCATGTAATGGAATAACATTCATAATACTTTATTTTCATCCTCCTCAATAATCTTCTTAGGCACGTGTACGTTATACGTCGTGACGACGTCGTGTCGAACTAAATTCTTTGACACGACGAGATAGTGCGGCGTGTAAAACCAAAATTGAATTGTATTTAGTTCCGCGTGGGCCTTATACTTTACTCACAGGGCGGGATGGCTATCCCTGAACCCTACTTTCAGGTTTCTGATGTAACTAACCGCGATTTTGTATCCTCTTGTTCAGAACCTTTGCGCCGAGATTGACATTCACGAGAAACACAAGGAGAGGATATGCGAGCAAGGCGACAACCTGGTGCTTGGCTATCACCCCCAGGCGGACGATATCGAGAGACGTAGGAACGAACTAGAAGAGAAGTGGTCTGATCTGAAGAAACAATCTGATGTTTACAAGGTTCAACTGGACCTCTCCCTGCAGGCCAAACAAGTAAGTAATGGGCTAATTTTATTGACTGTTTTCTGCTAAGCATTCCTATTGGTTGATTTCTTAGGTCTTTGTTTAGTCAGCCAATCAGAAAATGCAGTAAAAACAATGTCTCTTGTTTTCTTTGGTCACGACTATACGCAAATCGTACTTACTTCGTCCCCTGATTGGTCAGTTGTTGAAGGTTTCGTTTCTGATTGGCTAAGTGTATTTACTTCGTTCCCTGATTGGTCAGTTGTTGAATGGGTTCCGTTTCTGATTGGCTAAGTGTATTTACTTCGTCCCCTGATTGGTCAGTTGTTGAATTTGTTTCGTTTCTGATTGGCTAAGTGTATTTACTTCGTTCCCTGATTGGTCAGTTGTTGAATGGGTTTCGCTTCTGATTGGCTCAGTGTATTTACTTCGTCCCCTGATTGGTCAGTTGTTGAATTTGTTTCGTTTCTGATTGGCTAAGTGTATCTGAAATCCTCTGTCTGTTCTCACGAACTCTTCTATTTCACTTTTGTCTGTAGTACTATTTCGATGCGGCCGAAGCCGAGTCATGGATGAGCGAACAAGAGTTGAACATGATGGGAGACGAGAGAGGTAAAGACGAGGCCAGCGCTACAGAAATGCTCAAGAGACACGAGACACTGGAGGCCGCCATTGCTGATTATGCGGAAACCGTCAATGGGTTACGCGACACCGCGGATGGACTAGTAGAAAGTAATCATCCGGAGAGGTAATAGTTATTTACAGAGCTCCGGTCAGCCGACATTTGCTCAGCCTATAGCAATACGGAGTCAAAGAAACATCCAGTTCCACGGGCCCGACACTGCGGCCATATGGTCGCCAATTGCGACTAAATTTGCGGCTTGGCGACCAAAATGTTAGAGCTAGTCGCCAAATGGTACCCCATCTTTCTAAGCTCAGCTAAGATTCACGTTAATGTGGCGACTAAATCTTTGCATTTTTGCGACGAAAACGTTTTAATTAGTTGCCAATGGCGCCTAGCGAAAAAAGTTAATGTCGGGCCCTGATTTCCATCGGTTGATTTAGAGAGGTTTTTCGAATGGATTCGGTAAATCAAGCATTAAATGTTGTTTGTAGATGGTTATTTCGAAGTTTTCCGTAAATTGTCTTCTAATATTGAATGAAAACAATCAACAAAGGAGTGACAAGTGTCCATGCACGATTGAATGTAATAAGTTCTCGCTTGAGCTCATTTAACACTCACAAATAGGACATATAATTTTAATAATAATAATAATAATAATCATTTAATATAGCGCCGCTTCTACTAAAATCCAGTGGCGCTTTACAATGATATATCATAACAATAGTTTAAAATGAAATAGCTGATAAGATATTTACAATTGTTGATAACATGGCCTAGATTAAAATTCCTATGAAAAATAAAAGTTATTGAATATTGCAAGATATCTAAAATCATAAAAATGTACAATAAAAATATTAAAATAGTAGTAAAAATTACAATAATAGAATTAAAAGAAATAAGATAAATAAAAACTAAAACTAAAATAATAATGGTAATATAATAATAATATTATAATACTTCACTTAATCATATGCTTTCCTAAAAAGAAGCGTTTTAACCAGAGATTTAAACGTAGTGTAGCATTCGCAAGTTCTTATTTGAAGAGGTAGCGCGTTCCATAGTTTAGGTGCCATATAAGAAAAGGATTTAGAGCCATATGATTTCAGGTTGTATGAGGGCTGTATTAAAAGTCTCTTATTCATTGAGCGCAGATTCCTTGTAGGCTTATAAGGACGTAGTAGGTCTACCAAGTAGGATGGGGCTAAATTATTCAATGATTTGAAAGTCAAGAGTAGAACTTTGAAATTAATTCGCTCAGATATAGGTAGCCAGTGAAGCCATAACAGTGTGATGACGTCCTAATGAAATAGAGCAGATTTCAGATGACCATCGTGAAAGTAAACGCAATTGTGCAATCACTAGCCAATCAGAAACAAGAGTAATTACAACTTACTGCTGAATGGTTTCCTGCCCAGCCAATCAGGAGCCGAACCAATTGGCTAGTAATTCCTTGCTTGGAATTAGTTCGCAATTTGATTGGTTGATAGAAATAAGCAGCCAATGAGAAAGCAAACCAATTGCAAACACGACGGTCATCTGAAATCCGCTCTATTTCCATTCTTCCAGCGAGGGTATCCAAATTCGTCAGAACCAAATCGACAAGCTGTATGCCGGCCTGAAGGATCTTGCCGAGGAACGACGCGGTAAACTGGACGAGACCCTGAAGCTTTACCAACTGAACCGAGAAGTAGACGACCTAGAACTATGGATCGCTGACAAGGAACAAGTTGCCGGGTCACAAGATATCGGACAGGATCTCGCACAAGTCGAGGTAGAATTTATCTTGCAAAATCTTAAATACAACAGGGTCCTACATTGCGACCATATCGTCGCCAATTTCGGCTAGATTGAGGGATTGCGACCAAAAATTTCAACCTTGTCGCAAAATGGCGACTTATCTTTTCAGTCTGTAGGTTTAGAAAAATGTCCTTCTCAAAATTAGCTGTCAGCAGCATTAATTCGGGAGAAATGGGGACTTCTATTATGGCGAACGAACGAACGAACCATTTGGCGACTGGAATTGTTAATTTAGGCGGCCCCTGAACAATAACAACCGAGTAATAAGACTGCATGCCAGTGCCTACTTTGGGCTTAAAGGCCCATCACCATCCGAGAGCCTTTGCGGACTCTTAGCCAATCAGAGCGCCCGAAAAACAATGGATCAATTTGAAAACAAAAGAAAAAGGGACGCAAATGCTCCCGGTTGGTGATGGGCCTTTAAAATCCGAGAAAATCTGCATTTTTTTGTCAATTCAGCGCGAGCGACTTGGGAGATAAAAACTTTGGGGTCGAGAATCTTTTCATGTCAACAATGAAATGCGGACCATAATTTAACTAACCATAGTTATTTGGACATACAACTGCAACATAATTATACCAACCTTGCGTTTACATTATTTCAGCTTCTGATCGAAAAGTTCCGTGACTTCGCACGTGATACCACTAATATCGGTACCGAACGCGTGGCTGCCACGAATGCCGTGTGTGATCAGCTTATCGGCACCGGACACTCGGACGCTGCCACCATCGCCGAGTGGAAGGACGGAATTAACGAGTCCTGGGCGGACCTCCTGGAGTTGATCGAGACAAGAACCAAGGTAAATGGACCACAGTTGTAGGCTAGACGCTGCTGCAGTTTCCTGTCTACATTTTATGGTTTGCTCTAATACACTCTTCTTTTAGACATTCTTTCATACTTCCGCGAATAACTACTTGTAATTCGATTATTTCAGATGCTCGAGGCTGCTCGTGAGCTCCACAAATATTTCTACGACGCCAAAGAAGTATTGGCCATGATTCAAGAAAAGGATAACCTTCTGACAGACGACTTGGGCAGGGATTCCAACACCTTACATCAGCTACAGAGGAACCATCAGAGCTTCGAGGCAGATCTGGCGCCACTTGCACACCAGGTGAATAGATCAATTTGAAATGTAATGGCCGCAATCATGGGCACTAGGATGCATGGTGGCTTAGTTTTAACCTTGCAATCATGGGCACTGGGATGTATGGTGGCGTAGTTTTAACCTTGCAATCATGGGCACTAGGATGCATGGTGGCGTAGTTTTAACCTTGTAATCATGGGCACTAGGATGCATGGAGGCGTAGTTTTGACCTTGCCTAAGTGATATTTAGACCTATTGACAGTGGGATGTCTGAAACTTTGAAGGCTATGCATAACTGGCTCTTATTATCCACAGGTGTCTGCAGTACAAGAGGAGGCCGGCCGGTTGCTGGGTTCATACGCTGGGGACAAAGCTAAAGACATCCAAGCAAAGGAAGACGAGGTAGTGGAGGCGTGGAAAAACCTCAAACTCCGCTGTCGACAGAGAACAGACAAACTCCACGACGCTGACGATTTGTACAGATTCCTGATGCTCGTCCAAGACCAGATGTTATGGATGAACGACATGTTGAAACACATCCTCACCTACGAGAAGGCCAAGTGAGTAACAACGCATGGGACGCTTTTAGTTTTGGCTAGAAAAATGGATCTCAGATCCCATTCGTGCTCAGCAATAATTGTTACATAGAGCAGATTTCGTATGACTGTGAAAAGTACCGCCACAAAGCTGTTCCGCGCCGCGACCGTGACCGTACCGCGACTACGCGATTTCATTGGCGATTTCATTCCATTTACAGCAGGCCAGGTTCGGTACCGCCACCGCGACAGTGCCGCGCCGTGTCACGGTACTTTTCACAGTCATACGAAATCTGCTCAATCCCAACATACAACTAAATGAATTGTGAAAAATACGTTTTCGCGAGCGACAGGTCTGTTCTTTTTTGTCGTAGTGATCGGTATAGACAGGTTTCAGTTAATACTTGTTAATAATACTAGTGTTTTTTTAACAAGGGACGTGTCCGGAGTGGAGGTTCTGATGGACCAGCACCAGAGCAGACATGTAGAGATCGAGGGCCGAGAGGAAAGCTTCTTTGCCGTCATTCGCATGGGAGAAGATCTTCTCGCCAAGAACCACTACGCCTCAGCAGAGGTCAGTAAACACCGCGCTATTTTCCCTTTCGTAAACGGACATTTAGACGACACTTAGAAAGGTTTCATGTTTTGTTTGGTTTTCTCACTAAAGTAAAAGGATAAAAACTTCCCTGTCTCGATCCCTCACCCTAAAAGCTGGTTTCCATATCTTACAGCGCTGACAAACGTGTTCTGTAAGTAGTATAGTAGGTATGGAATTAGCAGTTTTTTTTTGAGGGGGAGTGAACAAAGTTGTTCTGCGACAGCTTCAACATATGGAAACTGGGTGTCGTAGCAGTCAAGAAACTCCAGTTTCAGCTGTCGCAGAGATAGAACACGGGTGATTCCTACAGCACGAGTTGCAGCTGTCGCAAGAGTCGCAGCAGTCGCGAACGCCGCAGGTTTCCTGATAATTGCAGTTGTCGCAGAACAACTTTGTTACGAGAGCTGCGACAGCTGCAACTATATGGAAACCTGGCTTAACAGAAAGACTGTTTTCAACTTCCATGAATCAATGATCCATGAGATTTATTTCGTGTCACTGATCGTTTTCAGATCCGCGAGAAAATCAATATGCTGCATCGACACAAAGACGAGATGATACTGGAGTGGAAGAAAAGATGGGAACACCTTGGACTCAGTACGTATCCCGAAAATGTTGCAATTTCAGATTATTACGGTTTTCTGCCAAGTCGCACCGACTTATTAATTGTGTTTTCAAAGCATTCCCTGAATCAAACATCTAAGCAACCCGGTAGCTTTTGCAAAACCTCTGAGTCATGTTTGTAGTTGCAAAGGGTTAGTTACAGTAGTTATGCGATCGAAGGAAGCCGCTAAACATGGTTTGGCTGTTGCGTCAGAGTTCGCAAAAATTATTACATGCAGTAAGTTACATAAAACGTGACTGATACAAAAAAGTGACTGGTGACATTTGTTGTTATTTATGACTCTGCGTATTGGTTAATTATAATTTATACACTTGTGTATCGCAATATCAATGTTCATGTGATTTACAGTTTGTGAGATGTCTAATGGTTTAACTTTGTTGTTGTTTAGTTCTGGAAGTCATGCAGTTCGCCCGTGATGCGCACACAGCAGAAGCATGGGTCATGGCTCAAGAATCGTATTTGAGAAACGAAAACCTTGGTGTAAGTAACGTCTACCGTAGATCTACCCTGGATACCAATGCCTCCAAGCTTTAATCCATCGCGTGCTTAGGGGGTGTCAGTAAACGAGTGAAGTTTGGACTTGGTGCCCGGGGTAGCGGATTTCTACATTTATTCCTCTCCCGGATAAGGGAATGATATGAGAATTGCCTTCTTTCACTGATGAACATATTCTGAATTCAATAACCAGATCGATCTGGCAGAGGTAGAGAAGTTACTCGAGAAGCACGGCAACTTTGAGAAGGTTGTGGCTGCACAAGAAGAAAGGTTCCTTGCGCTAGAGAGATTAACACAGGTAAGGCATGCCTCTTTTCCTATATCCATGATGGCAGAAACGAAACCCAGTTTTGGATCCAAGGGCCCACCCGAAACTTTCAGTTAGTTTTCACCCGAGTTTTTCGGGCCCGAGAATTTTTCGGTGTTCGTGAAACGGACGCCAGACCTGATCCTTGATCTTCAATTTTCATACAGCTGAGGGGCATTTGTAAGCCTTGGTAATAACCAACTTCGCAATTGGCGCTTTAAAAATATACTTTCTTCACTTTTCAGTATTCCTTTCCCGTAACTCCCTGATAAAAACAAGGTTGATCTGTTGATTTCATTTACTGTTGCCTTTTTTAGTTTGAATTACGTGAAGCTCAACGACGACAAGAAGAAAAAGCTCAGCGAGAAAGGGAAGAGCGAGAGCGAAAAGAACGCGAAGAGAGGGAACGCGAGGCGGAGATCGAGCGACAGAAGCTACAAGAAGAAGAGGAAAGACGACAAAGGGAAGAGGAGGAGAGGAGGAAAGCAGAAGAGGAGAGACGAGCTCAGGAGAAAACAGAAGATGAGGTCGAGGCTGTAGCTGCACATGAAGATGAATCGGTATGTAGAAGCAATGTCTAAAAGAGCCTGTGTCAGCCGCCATTTTGACAGCATAGCATTATACCAAGTCGGAGAAAGCATCCATTTCCATCGGTTGATTTAGACAATTTAGAGGATTGTTCTCAATTGAATTTGGTAAATCAAATATAAAACCTTGTTTTTAGATGTTGATTTAGATATTTCTACACGTAATTCGTCTTCTAATACCGAGCGAAAACAATAACAAAGGAGACACAGGCTGGCTGAAACAGGCTCAGAGCTGGGGATGTGCAGATGAGAGAGGAGAAAAGGACGTGACTGGAAGTGAAGATTGATTAATATGCACTACCTTATACCTCTTGGAGACTGTGAACGGGACGGGGTGAGGGGCCTTAAACCTCTTGGAAACTGTGGGCGGGGCGGGACGGAAAACTCGTGGTCAAGATCTAAACATAAAGCTATGTCATAACCCTCTTCTAAAGCCCATGCCGTATTCATTATGCTTCTTACCGACCTAGCATAATACCTGGACTTCACGTGACCTACTATGTACACTTTTCAGAAATACAACGCTCATCTCACAGGCCTAGCACGCGTGCGTTCCTTTGCTCTCTGGCCCAAATGATGTGATGAAATGATAATCATTTTAGGTCCTTTTAGTAAGAGACATTTGGTTTGATATTTTAGAAACCTGACGAAGAGAAAGGCGATGAAGAAGAAGAAGAGGGTAAAATGGAAGGATATTTACATCGCAAACCCACAATGGATGCACCAAACAGAAAGGCCGCTATCAGGTGAACCAGCAAGACACACGGATGATGTGTTAATAGTCCAGTTTCGAATTATCTAATCTACCGCTGAATAGGCATCAACGGCGCATAAATACAGTGGGAGCCTCGATTTAAACCCGAAAGTTGCGAATACCAACGAGTCCAAAACGTTTCGTCTATTGTCTCCATTCAAGCTTCATCAGTTTCTCGTTGGTATTCACAACTTTTTCCACTTCAAACTGAGGCTCCCACTGTATTTATGCGCCGTCGATGCCTATTCAGCGGCAGAGTAGAGAATTCGAAACTGCACTATTGCAGAACAGGGCTGATTCCCCGAGTGGCTAAACTAGGAAACTTCGCACGCGTGTCTCAGAAACACAAAATGTTTCTCGTCTTGCGAAGAAACATTTTTGTGTCCCAGCTCAACAAAACTTGCCCCGCGCAACAATGTTTCTCGTGTCGCTAAATTTGAAAACACGAAGGAAACATGTGTCTGGATACATTGTTGTGCGGTACATGTGTCCTAGTTTATCTCCAGTGCTTAACATCCATGTTATTCACTGATTACCTTTTTTGTTTTTCCCTCTCCACAGACAATGGAAACAGTACTACGTTATTCTCAAAGACATGGAATTAAGCTTTTACAAAGATCAAAAGAGCGCTAGAAATGTAAGTTGGGGAAATTGTTATCAAAGTGTTTGCACATGAGCCGGTTTGAGCTCTGGTGATGCAGTACGTCTGTTTTCTCCTCTAACAAATGCTCGATCTCTTAGGGACACGCTGCTGCTCATCCGTTACCATCATTAGACTGCGGATGTGAAGTAGCGTCCGACTACAACAAGAGAAAACACGTATTTAGATTCAAGTAAGTCAAGCTGCGTCACTCAAATTCTAACCAATCAGTTCAAGTTCACCTGTTGAAGGATAAGAAAAACCCCGACATAAGTAAGAGCTCGGTCTCTTTCACTTCCTTGCTATGAAAATCGCAGTAACGAAGCTGCTTATTTTCCTCCATTTGAAGTCTACAACTGGGCGAAGGCACTTAATAGAATATGTGTTACTCTTGCAGGGTCAACAACGGCCAAGAATACTTGTTCCAAGCTAAAGATGAGGTACGATGTCATCGAAAATAACCACATACTAAACAGGGGTGCAGTCTCGTGCCCCGACGTTATTTTTTGCGTCTCCGATTTCTCCAACCGATTTCTCTATGAAAATTGGAGCCGTAGGGATTGGGAATGAGTACTAGACACAGCGCGCAATGAATTGTGGGACGCATATCCCATAACTCTCTGCGCACCCTGTTAAAAGTATCCCACAAACCATTGCGCACCGTAAAAATAAATTGAAAGCGTCTGAGTACAGAGCAGATTTCGTATGACTGTGAAAAGTACCGTGACACGGCGCGGTACTGTCGCGGTGGCGATACCGACCTGGCCTGCTGTAGATACCGAACGAAATCGCGTAGTCGCGGTACAGTCACAGTCGCGGCGCTGTACAACTCTTTCGCGGCACTTTTCACAGTCATACGCAATCTGCTCTAAGACTGACAGGGGGTGCACGAAAAAGAAAGAATCAACAACAAGTTTAGTCAGTTTAGGAAAAGAATTTCTTATTGATAACAGTGATGGATGATGATGAAGATCGCCATCAGGCCATTGGTAGCGCTTTCGTGCCTGTTCACTCACTCCCGTGTTTTGTTCCGCCATTACTTTACCACGTTTCGTGTACCACCCACAAATAAAGTCTTATTTGTCGTTTCCCTGTGCAGTTTACTTGCGGACGTCAATGACGATAGGGAGTTTTAGAAACTGCGGATGCAATGATTAACATTAAATTTTTAAACTTTATTTGATTTGCACTTCGTTACGAGTCAAGATAACTTTCTGCGGTCGTGGATATGCGATAGCATAAAACGAGTTACTGTTACTTTCTGTTTGTTTGTTTTGCTCATCCATTCTGTCCGTTTTGTTTCCTAGGAGGACATGAACCTCTGGATAAAACACATCCAAGAATGCGCACACGTCCCCGAATCTCCCGCCAAACCCTCCACACCAGACCGAAAGGACAAGAAAGGTGGCGGAAGTGGATTCTTTAAAAGAAGAAGCAAAAATGTCGAAGAGAAAAAGTAGAAGATAGTTCTAGGTTTTAAATTAATTATCGCGTAGTCAAACCACCTGTATAAACTTTGCCATCAGCCAGCGAGTGTTTCGGTGTTGTTTACTGCGTTTGTGCGACAAAACCATTGCTGTTCCATAATCAGTGATATCAGCAACAGCCACACCCTCTCCCCCGAGTACGAGGCCCTCCCATCCCCTCCCATTGAGAATATGAGTTTATTTTCAAGCATTTTATGGCGCCTTCTAAAATAGACTAACTAAAAGGACCCAATCTAGGATAAAATATTTCCTGAGATGATTTCAAGTTATGATTTCCGACAGTGTGTCAGTAACAGGGTATTCAAGTGACCGCTTGATCAACAAAGCGCTACACGTAGAGACACGATAAAATAGAAATGCGTGATGCGAGTACCGTCGCTTCTAACGTGACTATTCAGCAGACAAAAGCTGACGTTAAGATTGCTAAGGTTTGTTTAAAACAGTATTTCCTTTTTTTTTTTTTTTTGGAATTTTTTGTAACAGTATTAACATTTAACGCTTTACTGCAACTTAAGTCAAAGACTCGAGAAGCTTCTAGATTGCTTGATCAAATGATTTCTATGAACTCATTTTAGCTTATGAAACAATGTTTCAGAACCTAATAACAAACCTCGTCTAGTGATTGCTCTCATTTGATTCTACTTTCAAATAACTTAGTCAACTTTGGGGGGTCGCTGAGGGGTTCGTTTGTAGTCTTTTCGTTCGTTTCTCTGCAGTTTTCGCGTTTCACGCCCCTCGCACCCCTCACCCCGTCACGTTTGTGGTGTCCCTCTAGTAGGATAGCTACTATCCGAGCTTGTTAAACTTTCGTTCTAGGTAAAAAATCATGCGATAATAGCTAGTACAAGAGTCATAGTCTATTATTGTTTAAGTGGAGTTATCCCACAAATAAAATAAAGTTTGTCTCAAGTGACGTTGTTGTATACCCTTTATTTTCGACCCGTGAATATGAAAGAGTCTGATGGCGTCAAAATTCACCGATCCAACATTCATTGCCCAACCTCCCTAGTTACTATGAAATTGTAAATTTTGAGTCATCCAGTTCAGTTGGTAAAATTAATGTAAAGGTTAAAACACTTACTGGAAATATCATGGATGTTTCGACCGTATCTCACGCGGCACTCGCCTGATGAAGGCCGTGAGATACGGTCGAAACGTCGAAACGTTCATGATATTTCCAGTAAGTGTTTTAACCTCCCTAGTTACTGTTAGGCGCTATCAGTGGTACAGAATAGTACGAGGCCGCTTCGGACGCGAGCGTCGCCCCCAATCTCCATAGCCAGAGTGTTTCCGCCGGACAACCTGTATCGCAGGTTACCTTCAAGTAAATTGTCCACGTTGACTTGTCCGTCGCTGACATCGTGTACAACCTCGTTGACTTGCAAACGACTTTGTCCACATTTGTTAGTCAGTTACTTTCTCTCTTTGAGATCGTCGTCGACGACGTCATACCGCGATGAAATTGTTGCTCCCCGTGACGTATAGAAGACGCCTGTGTGTTTTGTTTTAGTGCATTTTTATTTGGTTTTGCTCACAGGTGATTACTAAGGTCGATAACAAATTATTTCACATGAAAATGAGTCTTACAATCTCGAACAATATCAAGTCATATATTCCATGTTATACTTCAACTAGTTCAAAATCAAGTAATTACATAGTAATTATACATGAGATTAACACATGAAATCATTTTTCAACGTTCATGATCAAATCATTTATATCCTGCAAGTTACTGTAGCGAGAATGCCTAGCTAACTGTGATGTCTTCCATGGGTATCCAGTAGTCGAACCTATGGACGCACTTGTTTTGGGGAGACTTCGAGACCGAATAAAGGTACCCTCATCGTCCACCGCCAAGCCGAACAATCCAGGCGCATCTTTATCTTTAGGGTACTCTCGTATGAACAGCCGATCACCCTCGTGTGAGAGCTGGTACGTACCAGTGACAGGGCCTCCGCCTTCTGGACGATCGGATGAATAGAACAGGTTACCCTTGCTATCCATGGCAACTCCTTTCAGTTGTAGCATGCGGATAACTCTGTCCTCCCTTGAATCCTTTTCTTTATAGACAGATCTCTGGGCCTTTTTCGTAGCCTTGTTCAATATTTTGTCGCTTCTTGTAACAGTTAGGCTCGAAGGAACCGCTCCAACACTATTTTCATCTTTATACTTTGGGCCATCCGATGTCGACTCGATTATCCAGTTTTTTCCATCGTTTGAGCAGCCCAGATAGTTAATGAGAGGGTTTTTAGTATACAGCTGGAAACTACCACTCGGATACAAACGCCACACATAGCGGTCGCTCGAGTCAATTTCAGGGTTGGCTCCATCCGATTTCATTCCGTAATTTCCTATTGCGCCGCTTGAATCTGCGTATGCAAAACGTTCCCCGCAAAATGCTACGTCCCGTATATTGTTCCGCCCCGATGGTGGTTTCACAAAATCGCTGAGAGTATCGTACTGTTGTATGGTTACTCCACTGGGGTGATCCTCAAGGTTTCCTTTTATTGTGAAGAAGAGTACTTTGCTTTGCCCTCCGAGCTCATTGGTCGGGCGTCCAGCTTGAACCCCGGGCTTCGTCAATTTGCTGTTAACAGCAATAGCCAAAACCTTGTATTCTGCATCAACGGCAATACCATACGGATAGCAATTCCCACCGCATTCAGATCCTGGCACTGACAGGGTTTTCAGGACGCTTAAACTTGTCCGATTGACAATAAGAATGTTCTTCCTTTCGGGCTGTGATACAAAGAGGTAGCCGCCAACATAAACCATGTGATCTGGGTCGCTGAATTGACCGTTGCACACTTTCTTCACTTCAAGTGCAGGATAAAGAGAAAGTGCTGACATTCGAAGGATGTAGTCTTGCTGGGGTTTGCGTCTATCAGTTGCTGTTGTTGAGCCTGTTGCTTGCTGCTTGACTGATTCGCACATCTTTGTGTAGTTGGCACTTCTTGGGTTAGGCCATGTGGTACAAACCTTGGAAATGGCTATGTTATAAGATTCACCAGTATACTTCATCGACGACGCAAGAATTACCAATATATATCCATTCGTTTGAAGTTTGAAAACCTGTTTGATAAACTTCAACGTCAATTTGGCAGCTTCTTGCTTGTTGTTCTGTTTGCGGCTGTACTTGTAATAATAATCGATGAAACCTTTTTGTGTGATCAATTCGGGGATGTGATATAAAGCATTCAGGACATACTGATCGTTGCAGGCCCCGCCGAGAACATGGGAGATAAACCTTTGCTTATAATGTTTGCAAATGTCAGTTGATTTCTTCTTCTTTACTTTTTCTTCCTTCAAACAATTAATCACCTCTCCCATATACTCTTTCCAGACGTATTCGATGTGGCTCAAATACCACTTCTGCTGTGTTTCCTTCCAAATGTTATCTACGATCTCTCTGATCCCTTCGACTTCCCTCTTGATGTTGGCCAATTGTTTTCCCAACTCATCAAGCTTTCTAGTTAACTCAGCATCGCCGCCACCGCATAACTCTGAGTCTGCTGTGCAAAGGACTCCTTGAACGAAGGATGCTATGCCCGCGACATTGGCAAGCACGTCCAAAGATAGTATCCCTCCTCTCTTTTTACCTACTTCTGTCTCGCTGCGTGCATGGCAACAGTTTGACATCAAAGCCAGTAGCACCAAGGAAACGATGATCTTGTTTTGCGCCATTTAGCCAGCCAACAGACCTGTAGTAGAAAGGATAACATGAACAATACCCAGGGAAGTTTCCGTGCCGTGTTCTCGAACCGTACCAATTTGGTTTATTTCAGTGGTAGGTCGTTTAGCCTACTGAAATAACCAAAATAGGACAAACTTGGTTCTAGAACACGGAAACTCACCCGACAAGGCAAGCACCTAGCTACCAAGTTCCAACGAAATGTGACGTCATCCGGAAGACCTTGGAACAAAGACAGCACCCTGTGGGCAGTGTGGGGGGAGGGGGACTCCCATTTTTTTGGTCGGAGAATGATCGTCGGAAATTTTAAGTTTTACTCCTAAGGGACCGGTCATTCTTTATCGCCTGGGGCATGGGGCAGAATGAGTGGACATGTCGATATGCAAATGATATGCATATCGAATTATCTCACGCTCTGTGCCCGCGAACTTCGATTCAATGCTCGTGAAATACAAGGAAACGCGTGAAAACAGCTCACTTCGATGGGTAAAGTAAACATTTCCTCAAAATCTAGTGTCTTACTAAAAATGTAACGGCGGATTTCGATAGCCGAAACGTTGATCTACAAATCTATATCTTCCGTTTAGCATTTGATGAAAAATTGGACTGCGCAGTTGATTTCAAAGTTCGTGTATTTTTGAGCCCATTTTGTGTGAGATCGTAGTTTTAAAGTAGATTTGTGCAAAACTTTCAATAAACTTCGAAAAATGTAACGCCGGTAAAGGCTTCTTCTTTCTGTATATTCAGTTATAAGACCAAAGTTGGAACTTGGAAGTTTTACGTCGACTGCGCAAGTTAGTTTGTTTAGCAGTAATAAGCTCATTCCCTAATTGATATGCATCTCGACGGAAAATTAAGCTGCTTCGTATTCATATCGGATAGCTCGATTCATGGCCTTATTTACTCCCGTGGGAGAAACTAACTTCTTAAGCTCCGCCCTCGAGACTCTGAACGAAATAGGCGCCACCTATAAATTCCTAGGTAAGCTTCGTCGATTTACTGGCGGGTTTTTTAAGGATTCGTTTTAACAGTCCGGTTCATTACCAGTTTTGGTAATATCAATTTTGCTCATTACGCATGCATAATAGGACAAAATGGCGGCTGTAGCTGATATTAGCGTACCCTTCATAAAATGTACCTTTTCTTCCTCTAGAACGTCCCTACCCATGAACCTTTGCCTGAAAGACATGACAAGGGCAACAGGAACTCCATATTGCTTGCGAAACTAACGAAATCGGAGCGAAGTACGAAATATTTGAAGATTTACTGCTGCCTCTATCAAGTTTTTACACTAATTTTTGCCTGATCGTATAGGGAAAAGGCCGAATTGAAGTAGGTTCCACCCATATTTACAAAAAATGCACCCATAGGCGTGAAAATATAGTAGTTTTGCTTCCTATATATACAAGAATTACTTGGGTACCCGGCGATTTCGTGGGGTACTCGCGATGTGAAGTCAAAATCTCTTCGCCATCGGTAGATGTACTCGAAGCGAGTAGCAACGCCACGTCAGAAGTCGAGCCGTTTATATGTGCTGGTCTCGTGAAGTCGATAATAACTACCAGAGGAAAAAGGCAAGGGGAAGAGCTCATCAAAGATCAGCAAGGAAACGAGTTTCTGCGTTCAGTTCCATCGTCTTTGGTTTTGATATGGACCCGAGAGCTCGCATTAGCGTATATAAGCTTAATTATCACCAGCCGACAAATGACCCAAATTATAACAGGGTAAATACAAAACCCCATACAAATATGGCTACCCTTTTAAAGTTATAAGGCACTGACAACTAAACTCGAAGCGAAAGTCCGCGGTTTCAGCATCGTTAAACAAAATCAACTGGTACACAAACAAAGCCTAAAGCCATATAACCGTCCGGGCACTCCAGTTTGGCAGGGATATTCGACTGCGCCATGCAGTGACCAACGGCCAAGCCTTGAAACAACGGATACTGAATAGCCAGGAGTTTTCTGTTCACCTAGTCTTCTGTTTTCCATTGCAGATGAGGCTAATTTCCTCGATAGGACGACACATAAAGCCGTGAAGGGCGAAGTGAAAGCAACCCCGGGGCGATGCCAAAACCCGCTCGAATGATAACAGCCGAGACCGTTTAATTGGTTTCAAGGGTCTGTTCTTGCCTTACAAACTAAAATACATTACTTCTCTGTCAAAATACTAAGGCCGGGTAACGAGGATGATTTTCCGTGAGTCCTGTTCGATTTTATAGCCGTCGTTTAATTAAGCGCTGCCAGTTTTGTTTTGAAAGTACATGGAACTACAGTGGGGGGAGGGGGAGAGTTCTGTGATCTGATTGGCCGAGCGGTTTGTTTACAACATATTACCAAAACTGGTAATGAACCGGACTGTTTAAAGATACCGCAAAATGAGTTATTCACTAAACTTAGGAAAGGGTAGATCATGGTAGATCATGGTTATAATGAAACTGCCGGATCATTTGTTATGAAGTTCGCAGTAATACAAGTCTTTCGCCATTTCCAGTTCTTATGAGGCGCATCAACAAAAGTTAGAGAAAATCGAAAAACACGAGCGAAGCAAGCTTTAATTTGATACAAAACACTTAGTATTAAATAGTGGCAGTGAGAGTTTGCGACGCGGAAAAAAGAAATGGCGGTAAAGCCGCTTAAAACATTCGCTGTTTTTAAAATCGCATCAGTAGAACGTGCACATTAGAAATCGAGTTAAACAAGCAATTTGATATAAAATACTTGGTGGTAGGGAATGTTTACGCCACGTAAAGCCTGCTACAAAATAGCGGTAAGGATGTTCAATGGCCTCAACAAGTTTCGCTGTTTCTAAGCCACATTTGGAAAAAAATCTGAACTCCTGAGAAGAACTGGTAAATTATACATCTGAAAGTGATAAGCTTTTTAATTTTGTAGGAGAAAATGTGCTAGGGATAGAATCCACTGCCTGAGACGAGAGATTTGAGAGCCTGAGGTGTGAGATTTAGCGGTTCTAGAAGAGACAATGCACCCTTTTGTTCTCCGCGCTCTCGTTTTCCAGTCTTTTGTTTCTCAATTTCTTTGAGTTCTTAATTAATGCAAGCACGACACAGTCATAAGAGAAATATCTTTAGTATGCGACCATCGTTCGTGTTAGCTACGACTATAAAGGATTTGAGGTGAATTTAAGCAATGGCGTCGCGTTCAAGTATGTAACAGACGATAGACTGCAAGAGTTCTTCAGGTAAGAAACGACACTAAATTAATCGCGCAAACAAGCAGACTCTTTGCAAACGTATGAACTATTGTTGATCACACCAATTTACGCAGTTTTACATGTTTTACCCAGTCTAGTGCGCTTTTGAAAATAACGACAGTTTTAAGCGTCTTTGCCGGCATTTTGTTCTTCGAACTCATAACGCATGTGTATTTGAACTAAACATACTCCAGGACTTGCTTTACTGTATCTGCGGCGTTCATTCGCGCTAGCACATAGTATTTAACACTGAATCTTGTTCTTCGCGGTTTTTAGTGTTTTACCATGTTTATAGATGCGCTTTAAAACTTTTCAGTAGCCAAAAGCGAAGTTTGCATAACTTGGATTTCTCTCTAACCGGTCAAATGGCAAGTAAGAAAAACCTCCGATCCTGTCAATCATTTTTCTTGATTGACACTTTCTCGAACAGATCTAGATTTTCGGAGGTTTTTCGGAGTAAAACCGAGTCTTATCCGAGGTTACGATTCATTGACTGCCCCCAGGGAGCCATCAAACCGGCGGCCAATCAGATGCCTTTTAGGTAGAACATGAATTTTTTAAAATCAGTTAGAGTTAATGAGGCGGTCAGATGTCCCTGATTGTATAATACAATGCAGTGATCCTCCCTCTATAAGTACAGTGATTAACGTGATCCCCCCTCAGAGCAGTTAAACGTTTTCGTGATCCCCCCCATTTCACCTAGTAGAAGACAATTTACAGATAGGGGGATCGCATATTTCTTTCGTTGCGCGCCTCAGGGTAGATGAACATTCCGTTTTTTATGTATAGTAAACAAATCCATTATTCATGCGCGCAATTGCGCGCCGAAATGACCAATTTCTAGCTTATTTTGAAGCAAAATACTGGATTTTTTTCTTTTATATAGCAATTTCAAGTTCCCTTGATTACAAAATATCTCAACTAGGCTAAAACTGGTCATTTCGACATTTGATTGGGTATCCATTCCTGTGGTACAGTATTGGGTAGTCTAATCTAACGCCTTATATAGAATATCTGTCTGTCCAGAACAAAATGGCGGACGCTTCGTCGAGTGGCGAATAAATCGAAGATAATCCCATAGAAACTGCCATAAGATACGGCTCGGTGGCGCAGTGTGTTTGTGCACGGCACACTGTGCGTACGGTCCTGAGTTTGAACCCCGGATCGACCAACCGTATCGACTTTTCTCTGTTCCGAGTAGCTTGCTTATAGCTTTGAATTCCTTTCACCTGGAGCTCTGATAGAGAAAGGGGGTAAAAGCTGTGCGCCGTGGACCTCAGGTTTGTCAGTCTCATTGGAGTACTGTTACGAGTTATCCACGTAAAATATGGCCTTTTACTTTACTTTACTTTAAGTAGAGGCGCTTCATTATCAGAACCGGCAAAAGCGTTCATTTCCCGAAAGCGAAAGATTATAGTCAATGATGGGAAATATAATTAAAGTATTATTCGTTATTTGTGCAATTATTGACTTGTATTCAATGGAAACTTGCCTTTTAGTTGCAAAACATCTTTTAGTTGCAAAGCATCTTGCCTTTTAGTTGCAAAGCATCTTTTCTTTCAAATAATTAAAAATGTTCGGTAGCACTTTTTTGATTTTTGGAGCAACTTTTGAGCACTATTTTGATTTTGGAGCACTTTTTCAGCATCTTTTGGGCATTTTTGGGAGCACTATTTTAGCTTTTTGGGAGCACAACCTGGAAAGGCCTAATAGTGACTGCCCGCCTATCACTGCAGGCCAATTTTTGGTAGAGTTTGTTTTTCTCACCAAGATACACCTGTTCTTGTGAACGGTGCGAGTAGTTTCTTCGTTGCGTGAGTTGCCAAAGACTACATTAAATGATATTTTTATGCGCGAAATTTTATGCATTGAGCGAAGTGAAGTATACAAAAATACAAATGATTGTTGCTGGAATAACTACTTAGAACATTTCTTGTGATCCCCCCTTTCGGGGCTTCAGTTTTGAGAGATCCCCCCTTTCGCTCGCCCCAAAATGAAGTGACCCCCCCCCCCCCCCCCCCCAAAGTCCCCTCCCCCCCCCCCCATGCGATAAATAATGACCGGTCCCTAAAAGATACCAAAGCGTGGCTCGAATAACTTTATGTGCCAAGTAGGCGCGAATGAGACAGGTACAGGTCAAAGATACTTAAGAAATTTCCGTTGAATTGTGTAAAATGCCTACTAATAATTATGGAAATACTGTTCTCGTGGAATAATCTCTCGTTCTTACACAGTTTTATAAGAAGCACCATCACGAGACAAGACAATTTGGACATGTATTTCGGCCCCAAAAGATAACAATCTCCCCCAAATTTTATCGATCAAGATCACAGTTAAAAGAGACCAAACCCCGTGATTTTAACCCCTTAAAGATACGACGATCATTCCAGACATGGAGCCTCACTACTACATATCTATGAGCATCTATTCCCCTGCTTCCGTGAAAATTCATCGAAAACACCCGAGAAGCTCCTGCCCGAAACCTTCGTAGTTAGTTACACACGTGGTTCTTCCAAAAGCTTTCGATTGTTTTTCACTCGGGGTTTTCGGGTGCGCGAGAAATTTGGGCAAACCTAACACAATTCTTTGAGAAAAATGTTTTTCGGCCCGAGAAATCAACTCGGGTTTTCGAGAAACGTGACCGGGATTCCATTATACTCGGCTTTGGGTGAGATGAGCAAATCATTTTTCTAGTGTCAAAAAATCCACCTGCCCGCTTCTTTTGATATCTGATTTTAGCTCACCATGACGCCCATATATAATATTTTTTAAATCTCAATTTTAGGAAGAATGCCGCGAAAGCCATATTAACATCAATCAAGAGTGGACCACTCTTGCATCAATAGATCAAGACGTATTTTTGCATTGCTTTCTTAGTTACAAATGGGCATAAAGGAATTAAAGGTCCGTACATTGAACTACTTACCACTGTATGCATTGCTACGCGACCTCAAAATTCACTTTTGCGATTGGCGATTCTCAGCAAAGGAATTGCAATGTCAATTTTTTTGCGCCAGAAAGCTAATAATTCTAGGGCAGAAAGTCACACGATAGCTTACAATATATTTTAGTTGATTTTGCAATCAATGTCGACCCACTGATGTAGCCGAATCCAACGTTTTGGTTTTGATTGACGGCTAAGAATCGCCAATCGCCCATCGCAACAGTGAATTTTCAGGTCGCGTAGCAATGCATACAGTGGTAAGCTACTCTCAACCAAAATTTGTACTCGATGGTTTGCTACTTTGTCGCTGCTTTGTTTTTGCTTTGTGTTTTATTAATAAGAAAAATTGATAATGTCGCTTCATAGAAAAACAAATGAAAAAGAGCAAACATTTACTAATTCCTTTGAACTCTCACAAGGAAAACTCCCCATCTCAAGAAGGACTAGAAAAGCTTACATAACAATAACGTCAGCACCAACAGGGACGGCACCAAATCATGTTTCCATTATATGCTTACATTTTGAATTAAAATGTTCTAATTATTTATCTAGAATAAATCAGAGAATAAAAATCTAGAATAAAAAAGAGGCAGTACCTTTGAACAGATATGCCGAAATGTGAATGGCTTTCGTTGATGCTGATTTACAGACACTATACGACTATAAACAATTTTCATACAAACCTGGCAAGTACGAATATCAAAGGTACCCAATCTCCAGTTTCCTGACGTTTTCGACACTAGTAGTCGAGTTTTTCTTCTAGATCAAAATGATTGCTACTCTAGCGAGGTAATGACTTAGTCAGGAGTACTCTATAATTCATTGATATTTAAGCGAATGGGAACGTGCCACAAAAGTTTGGATCTCATTGATCCGTGCCTTTGTGTTGCTGACACCCTGCATCCCGCATTAAATTAGATAAAGCCTTAATTTTCAACAGTCTCGAGACGGGCATGTTTAGATGGAAAAGGAATCTAAAAATTAGCCTGCGTAGCAAGCGCTAAAAGTAAAGGGAAAGGGAGAGGGCGCCGAGCAAAGTGCCCCTCTCCCTAATAGACCGACTCCCCAGAACTCGCAGAACTTGCAACTCGTAAGCTGAATTACGAGTCCCAACGGCGCCACTGATAGTGAAAACATGGAACAAAAATTTTCAAATTTCCTCTAGCAAACAGTAAATGTTGGGAAAATCGACATCCAAACCCTCAGACATAGACATCTTTTATTGGCACCCCATAGACATCTTTTATTTGCACACCAGGGGCGTAGCCAGGGGGGGGGGGGGTCACAGGGGGCCGCCCCCTTTCTCGGGGATTTCCCATACATTTACTACATTTGCTGGAGGAAATTTGAAAATTTTCGTCCCATTTGTTCACTATCCGCCCCTCCCCCCCCCCCCCCCCCCACCACCAACCAAAATTCTTGGCTACGCCCCGCTGCCGACAGACCATGTCAGTCGACGGTGCCTACGTTTCAAAAATTCCTTTATGTAAGTATATACCCTCAAGGTCTGTAAGTATTTATCGCAAACCTTAGCGGAAAAAAGTACTCAGGACAATTCTAAAAATTCGCCAAAACTTGCAGTTGGAGGCAATCTTGTGTCGGCTGTTTTGTTTATCGGGCAAAGAGGGCCTCTGGCGACGAGATTAAAAAAGACCCGGGCAGCCATAGGCAGCCCGCGTTTCGTCTTAGAACGACAACAACTTTTTGATGTTTCAGGTTTTGCTATTTTCTTGTTTTTCGTGTTTTTGCGAGTTCTACTGTATTTCCTTTCTCCATTGCTTTTTCCGCAGGATTTTGTTGTCTTGAAATTAACTATTGCTAGTGGAATTCATGGGCTGCCTGTGTTTTATCATGTAAACGAGGCAAATTTTGACTTCTGCTCTGACCGATCTGCTGACGACCCTGTATTCTCTCGTCCTGCATGCAGCAATATGGCTGGCGGTGCAAGCAAAGCATGTGCAGTATACAAAAAGTACCGTGAAATCACTCATATCATAGCAGCCATTACGGGAGTGGGTCTAGGAGTGTCTGCAGGCAGTGTATTTATCGGCAAATATCACAACTATCACGTTGGAGTATGGGCATTCGTTTCTGCCGTCTCTGCCTTAAAATTTCTGAGGCTCGTCTTCTCGACCCGAAGAGCTAGGAAACGAGGATTAACAATTCCACCTGAAAGATTCCAAATTTATTTGGCTCTTGGTATTATCGGGATACTGGGTGGAATTGTTGGTATGATAACGTACGGAGTACTTGGCGCCCAAAGTCATGAGAAAGGTAGGCAAACATAGCTAGTCACCACAGTGAAGTAAAACTTCCTGTCTGTACTGCAGAGCAAAAGAGGTTATTATTCCTGGTTGGCCATTTGGGGGATCTTAAATTTAGAAGCCTTATAACTCATATCCCATTATATCTGTAGTTGAAAATATTGAAGTGATTGCTTAGGGAAGATAGAAAGACATTCAAGAATAAGACAAAACTGCTTTTGGTGTGAGTTTGAGAAATTTTGTTATGATACACATAATTCCAGTGTTGATACAGGGCCATGATGGGGTCCCAATCCAATTTCCCAGTCGAATATTTCTCAAATCCCATTCCCATTATTGGTAATCTCAGCATATCAGTTGAAAATATTTCAAGTAATGTAAATTCAGGTAGTGCAAGGGGGACACTTATATTATTCTCTTAAAACAAATGGAAAAAAGAAAAACTCACAACTGACATATAATTTGCTTTCTGGTGTCTGTCATTTCCATTTAGCGTGCGGTCTGGATGCAAAGCAAGGCTGTGGTGTATGTTTGCTTGGTTTGCTCAAACTTGAATGAAAATTGTTCTCAGGTCAAAGCTTTCGAATTAACATTATCCCTGCACATAACTGTAAGCAATCTGTAACAGAACCATTTAGGTCTGGATGTCTATGGTGCTTTCGGCTGCACAAACTGAGTTGTTTTTTAGTTTCTTGACCCCCCCAACATCACATTATATAAAAGATATTTATTAGGTGTGTATTCATTATCTGTTATCACAATACCAAGAGTGTATGTCATGAGCCTCTGACTTGGGAGATCAGGCAACCCCTCTCTGGGTCATAGAGATAATTAAATTATGTTAATGCTATGTTCAATCCCAATTTGTATACCATATATATGGCCTCATAAACCAAATGTAGTGTTAGCGCATTTCTAATTGTAAATTTAGTGAATTGCTATAGGAATGCATAGTGGTTTAAAAGCACTGAATATAATGCTAGAACTGCCAAGACCTTTGAGAGGGATTTATTAGTTAAACATTTTTATTTGTTTTCAAGAGGATACAGTAAGGATTATAAAAAATATATAATTCATAACAAAACTTTAAAGTCATGTATCTCTAAAGAAATGCAATAGATGTGCCTCAAATTTTGGGTGCACAGTTACAGACTGCTTTGAACTTAGAACCAATGAATTGTGGTATTTTGGCAAAGTCAATCAAGCCTCCAGGAATACCTTAAGCAAACAATCTTCAGTATTTTCAGCAAAATAAGTCAAATAGTGCCCCCTTGGTATTTTCCTTGCCTCCTTTCACCATTGGTTATCATTCATCCATTGTTGTTTACTTTGTTTGTTTTATTTATATGTTATTTTGTTTGATTGCTTCTCAGGATTTGACCCGGAGGGCTACTACCTGGTAATAGTATGGGCCTTTATGACATCAAAGTGGAGTTTTTTCACTGTTCTGAAAGCAAGAAAGCTTTACAAGCAATACTCTAATCCAGAGGATAGAGCCATGATTGTAAATACTTAGGCAAAGTTGGGCCATCAAGGGACATCAAGGTACATACACTTTTTTATGAGAAACACATTTATAAGAATGTTCAAACTGAGATTTAAAAAGAGTGTTGTTTAAAAAAGAGAGTGTAGCCCTTGTGGCAGGACCATAAATGTAGTATAGTAGATGCCAAATTGTTTAAGAATATTGTACTGAGCATTTTCACAGTGATTATTCAAATAGCATTGAACCTGATTTAGAAAATGATGAATGGTGGAGTAAATATGCATACCCTGCAAATGGGAGGAAATGAAAGACAAATAACATTGTAAGGGAACTGTCATTATTTACCAGGGGGGAGGGCCGTGTTTTTGTCCAAAGGAGCTCCCAAAAATTTTTGACCCTTTTCTTAAAGGTACTTTTAAAAAATGTGGCCCTCCCCTACATAGTCCTAAAAAATAGGACCCTCCCCCTTTTTTTAAGTATGATGTCATTGCTTCCTTTATTAATTTGACCGCCTGGATCTCAACTTTTATAACAATATCGTTGATGTTAGCGAGCGTAAATGTTTTGGGCCCGACTTAGGCTCATTTTAGATAAAATGAGCACTGAGAAGGGCCCAAAACATATTTACTACCAAGAACATCAACTACATTACCATTATTAACACTTTGGAGAGCATTGAGTACAAAAAGCGAGAATTTGTGTCACCAACATAACGCTGATTAACTCGCATGTGCCCTAATATATTATAGCCCGCCAACATGTTCATTAGAGCCAGGATAGAATGCCACAATGCTTGCCGAAGTTATAATAATGTAGTTTTGAACCGATACTCAGGTTTTAAGACTTAGTCTCCTTTCTGTTCGGCAAAATAAAAATCTGCAAAACGGATGAATTCAGAGCATTGCACGTTCCTGGACACGTTTCAAGAGGCTGTTACAGCACAAATGGACATGCGTATGCAACATGCAATCTTTGGCTATATTGGTAGAGAGAACAGGCTTTCCAAGCTGTGCACGTCCTTCCAGAACTGATCACGTACAGTAGGCTACTGATATCATCTTCGTGCGCAACATTCTCAATGTCTTCGCCATCAGAATCTTCTATTTGCTGGCTTCCTTTGTATCATTGTCACTCTCCTCATAGCCTGCATCACTGTCTGCATCGTTCTCACTTTCCTCACTCTATTCTATGCTTGTAACGTCGAACTCACGCTGACTCAAGGTGTCTGTTTTTTCGAAAATAGTGACTGGCCGCCATGCTTTTTTATGGGGGCAACCTTTTAAAATGGCAACCTTTGAATTGTGCACCTTCTCAAAAAACTGTATTAGATGTCTTCCCTATGCGACGAATGCCTCATTGAAAAATTGTGACCCTCCCCAAATCTGCTCTAAAAATATTGTGGCCCTCCCTTAAATGAGCTTTAAAAATTTGTGGCCCTCCCCCAAAAAAACATGGCCCTCCCCCCGGTAAATAATGACAGCTCCCTAATAACTCAAATAGGTCTAATCCCCTGGAAAAAGGTGAATTGAAGTGTACTCTTCCATCCCTTAGCAGCCCGTAGCCAGAAAAAATTGTTACAGAGGCAAAAAGTGTTACAGAGGCAGAGTGAGGTTCTTTCAGTAAAACTTTTTTGAAATGTTTACCGAGGCAAGTGCCTGCCTCGGTAAACATTGGGCCTGCTTAGCATGAGATTGGGGGGGGGGGGGGGGGGGGACTCCCCAGGGGATAGTTAGTAGAGGGGAGTCCCCTCTACTAACTATGCCCTGGGAGATTGCCTCTAGTTTCACCAATGATGCTGGATGGAACATTAGTTGTAAAATATGTGCAACAATTATACAAATGTGTTTAGTATATACATAATCAAAGAAACTGTATTATGAATTGCATGCTCAACAGATTAGTGATAGAAGGAAGCTGATGATTATTAATGAGGTAGGTACAGGTACATGTAAATAGATTAAATGATTTTATTATATAAACACCAATAAAATACCAAATGATCTCTCCTGCTAAAACTTGATATCTTCACACGTAAAAATAACACACTTGCCTGTGATATCTTTACACTTCGCTGCGCTCATTTATGAGATAAATTTTCAGCACTTTTTGTGCCCATGTAATATCCCCTATTTAGTATAAACCACTAATGGTCTATTACAAATCCTGCATTCTGATTGGCTGAGCTACTAATGGTCTATTAGTGATAGACCGTGCCTGGCAAAACCACTACCTTTCTTTGCAAGAAAACTTGATTTTTTCAACATAAAATAATGGAATTCATTGCCAAAACCGACCAACTAGTTGGTTTATACTAAAACAATTAACCTCTCGTCCTCATGTGCTATGATATCAATAGACCATTCGGCCTTCGGCCTCATGGTCTATTCATCATAGCACATTCGGCCTTGAGGTCTAATTGTTAAATATTATTTACCTTATCAGGAAGTTCAAATGATGTTTAACTGTCTTCAATTGGTGCCCTACAGAGCACCATAGATAAGGGAAAGAGTATATCCATCAAGTTCAATGCAAATCAACCGGGATAATGTCTTTAATTTTCCTCATGTCATTGATGGCGCCAGTCCAACTGATTAGGGCGTTGAAAAGGTATTACCCCATAGATAAATGTGTCCAAGTTTGTAGTTCTCTTCTTGAGACATAATTTTGTTTCCTTTCTATCTGAACCCACCCGTTCCTTGTTGATACGTGGGAAGTCCCTTTGTTAATCTTTGAAAATTTAACATCTCAAAAAAGGATGAAGTATGAGATAACCATTCTTAGAGAGAATTATTCTTGGGTTGCAAGTGACGTCACTGGGGGTCAAACTGGTGGTATACAACAAAAGAAAGCTCATTAGCTCCCATTGTTCAGGGCACCAGCATGGCCGCCGCGCTTTTGTAGTTTAATTCCCAAAGGAATGGTTGCAAGAGGCACATATAGAGTCCTAAAGTGTGACGTCACAATTTTGAAAAATTTCGAATTTCAGATTTTAGTCCACTGAAAATGAAAGACCAACTTCGAAGAACATTGCATGCAAAAAATGAGGTGAATCGGTTGAAACGCGACTGAGCTATGGCCCAATGAATAAATAATTTTCTTTAACAAATCACTGTATTTTGGACTCAGTTCATAACGTTATGAACTGAACCAAAAAGTGATTTGTTTAAGAAAATTATGTATTCAGCGGGCCATATCTCGGTCGCGTTTCAACCGATTCACCTCATTTTTGGTGTGTAGCTTACACTCGATATGCCCTTTCGAAATCAAGGAACAAATATTGCTAAATCGAAAATTTTGTTTTTGTGACGTCATCACTTTAGGACTCTATTGCCGGGCTGACGTGACGTGACGTCATTACCAATGCCGTGAAACTACTTTTAGCGGGAAATGTCGAGATCCGGCGCATATTCGAAAAGTATTTTTCTTTGGCAGAAACAACAATTTTTTCTATATATATATTTACCTGTGCTGCAGTTAGAATTCTGAGCTTGTTAGTATGTATTTTAATCAAAGGGAGATCGTAGGAAAATGACATAAAAGAAACAACATAAAGCAACAAGGTTGTAGAAGCGACTATTTTGCTGTCTTATCCACTTTTCGGGCATCGACTTTCAGGAGTTTAGTTGCTAGAAGAAGCTGTTGTCATTCAAGTTGGAATCTTTAATTAACATAATTAAAGCATTAGAGCACAACTTTCTATGACTTTATCGGTGAAATAGAGCATAGATTTGGACCAATCAAAGCGCGCGTTATATCGTAGCTATATTATAATTGCCTAATAGGGGACTAATAGAGCGGATTTCAGATGACTGTCATGAGTTATTCGCAATTACTTTGTAATTACTCCTATAGATTTTGTTCAGAATTTGTGTAATTACTGTGCGATTGGTTTCACTACAGTCATACGCTCTAATGGCAATGGGGGACTGATGACGGAGTTCTCTGGGAGATGTTCTCTATAAAATTCATAAATGGTTTTGCGTCCCCGCTTCCCAGAGGCTCTGGCGAACTTCAGCCGGCGAAAAGCAGAGAAAAGAGGCCTCTGCTAGCAGGGAACCAAGCTAGCATACGGTCAGAGGGTCAGAGGGGGCAGTTGCCCCCCCAGCGAAGTAAAATATTTAGTGTCAACAAGTGGGGAAAAACCTGCTTGCCCCCCCCCCCCCCCCCCCCCCCCCCCAGCAAAAACAAAGAATGACCAAGGTCTGCCCCCCCAGTCAAACATTTCTAGCTACGGCCTTGGGAACGTCCCCGCCGACGCAGATCACTTAGTTTTCGCGCAAAACTAGCTAGCTATACCAGATAATGTTTTAAATATAGTAGATAGTAAGCACATTTTATTTTTATATGATTCCCAATTTAATCTCACAATTACGCTGTATTTCCCTTGGTGTAAATATGTACTACATAGTTTTATATCTTTGTGATAGCGAGTGGAAGATATTTGACCTCAGAACAAATTGTCAGCACTTTTAAGTTCAGTATAAATATTAAACATGCATTCTTTTCATTCCCCACTTACATACTCCCATATTAAACGACGTACTACCCCCTCATTGCTTAATAGTCCTCCAGATACGAAATAAGCCTCTGTACTTCATCCTCCTCGTCATCCCTCTTTGGGTGACGTTTCGCCATCCTCGTCATTGTTGACAGTGAAGGCTGGTAACTACAAGGCTCACACGAACATGCTGTAATTACAGCCATATCGTGGTCCCGCTCCATGAAAGCGCCCATGTTGGCACAGGTTAGCTTGATGGTGATGGGGCGGAGCTCTGTGGGCTTGCAGCAGAGACAGTTTGTCTGGTAGTAGGGCGGTGTTGCGAGTGATGTTGTGTTTGATGGACACTGTCCTTTACACGCCCCAACATTTACGGCCTTTGGAGTCGTGCATCCTTGAATGGTGATGTTTTGATAGGAAGCAACAGCAATGCAGCCTGGTGGGTGAGGAGCTGTCAAAGAAAGCGCAAACGCATTTGTTGGGTTTTAGACTGCTAGCAGCCCGCGCGGGGGGGGGGGGGGGGGGGGGGGACGCGCCAAAGAAGGGGCTGCTAGTAGTCTATTGGGTTTCGAATTTACGGTCAAAAGGTCGTCTCAAAAGCCAGGTGACTGCACTTGATTGGCTTATGTTGTTTGACCAGAGAATCGAAAATCCAACTGGTTCGGTATGACATCATTGCATCTACTGGTATATTTTGTTCTCTTTTTGACGCTTCATCGGTAGATAAATATCATTACATAAGGAAGCACAATTATAGGACATATGTTCTATGAACAGCGCTTTTGATAGCAAATTATTTCTGTATGCACTTGCAATGGAAGGAAATACGTACTCCTAACACCCGCCACTGCTATCACGCATATCGTAGTTAGGGACGTGCCATTATTTACCGGGGGGGGGGGGGGGGGCTCCCAATTTTTTCAAACAAGGCTAAAAAAAATTACGACCCTCCCCTTGAACATAACAGAAAAAATGTGACCCTCCCCCAGTCGTAGGTAAAAAAGTTGGGACCCTCCCCCATGTAATTTATTTCTGAAAAAACCTGTCGGATAGACTATTGTCCGAGTGATGCAATGTCTCTTCATTCTTCTTAATATAGAAATACTTTTTCTTACTTCTGCCAAAGCTAAGGAACCGCGGTTATTATTTATCGCCTAGAGTATTTACGTGAGGATTTTGGGTAATACACGGGGAAAATGCAGTGGTCCTCCCTCTATGAGTAGAATGATTAACGTGATCCCACCTCCCCCGTCCCCTATGTGACCTATAGTCGCTGAAGACATTTTGCCGAAAAATGGGGACGCATATCTTTCTTTGCGCGCGAAGCGCACCTGAATTTTGATAAACGCATTTCATCAAGCCTCAGAGAAAGGGTATATGAACATGTGTTGTGTACGGTATAGTAAACAAAGCCTGTCAGGAGCCCAGGAAGTACGCCACATATATAGGTTAGATATAGTCTAGATGAAAGCTTCTATTGATTGGCTCCTGAGCCGCAAGGTTATATTATTCATGCGCACAACTGCGCACAAATGAGTTGCTGAAATAACCACTATCGCCATCTGTTTTACCCTCTTCATCGTCCAAATGTTTGATGAAAAAATTGACCCTCCCCCAAACAGGAGTGAAAAAAATTTGGACCCTCCCTTTAGACACGCGAAAAAAATTAGGACCCTCCCCAAAAATAGGAGCCCCCCCCCCCCCCCCCCCCGCTAAATAATGACACGTAAATTATATAAATTATATAAATTATATAAATTATATAAATTATATAAATTATATAAATTATATAAATTATATAAATTATATAAATTATATAATTATATTAATTATATTAATTTATATATTATATAAATTATATAAATTATATAAATTATATAAATTATATAAATTATATAAATTATATAAATTATATAAATTATATAAATTATATTATAGTTGCATCAGATTTTTATCCAGAAAGGGTTGAACTTTGTAGTGATGAAGAAGAATTACTCAGATGGAAAGAAGCGATGTTCGAAGTATACTGGAAAATTGTTCTGTTCACATCATATTAAAAGCAGATTATGGGTGGATTGGATTCAGATGTGATACATATTTGTTATCCTGAGCGAATATACTTACATGGTGGAGTTGTAGTTGGTTTCTGAGTTGTGGTTGGTTTCTGAGTTGTAGTTGGTTTCTGAGTTGTAGTTGGTTTCTGAGTTGTAGTTGGTCTCTGAGTTGTAGTTGGTTTCTGAGTTGTGGTTGGTTTCTGAGTTGTAGTTGGTTTTTGAGTTGTAGTTGGTTTCTGAGTTGTAGTTGGTCTCTGAGTTGTAGTTGGTTTCTGAGTTGTGGTTGGTTTCTGGGTTGTAGTTGGTTTCTGAGTTGTGGTTGGTTTCTGGGTTGTAGTTGGTTTCTGAGTTGTGGTTGGTTTGGGTTGTAGTTGGTTTCTGAGTTGTAGTTGGCTTCTGAGTTGTGGTTGGTTTCTGAGTTGTAGTTGGTTTCTGAGTTGTAGTTGGTTTCTGAGTTGTGGTTGGTTTCTGGGTTGTGGTTGGTTTTTGAGTTGTAGTTGGTTTCTGAGTTGTGGTTGGTTTCTGGGTTGTAGTTGGTTTCTGAGTTGTGGTTGGTCTCTGAGTTGTAGTTGGTTTCTGAGTTGTGGTTGGTTTCTGGGTTGTTGTCGGCTGTTGCGTAGTTGTTGGCTGTTGTGTTGTTGATGATGCGGCGGTAGGAAGACAACTCGCTGCAACGCAAAATTAAAAAAAACCGGGTAGGATATTATTTTGTAACTCATCAACAAAGCGCAGCTTGTACGAAAATTGTATAGTGGTGTTCTATGAAAAAAAAAGAGAGCGTTTATATCGAAGATGTTTTACAACAGTCCACTTATACCGAAACATTCACTCATTTTTAACTTTTTGAGCTGAAAACATCATTCAGCCGACTTAACTCTAAACAGTCGTCTAATTACTTCTTTTTTGCCTAATATTGCATATACTCTCTCAGCCGGTACGCATATAGTAATAACCCGTGTATAAGAGCCTGGGTTTTAAGAACTTGTTAGGCCAAAGTGTCATTTTATTTAGTGAGCTACTTATTATACAACGTACAATAATGTTTTCTTTTCAAGGTTCACTAGAAAACGTACATGCTTTGAATAGAACACGATCGGGAAGCCATTTAAGTGCGCGCGGAAAACCGGTTCGTAACAATTCTACAATCAATTTTGATCTTATATAGTAAAATAACGACACAGTCAATATAATAAAAATATAGATTTTTCTCTTACCTGGGCACCCGTGGATCTCTACTCTGAGGGACATTTGCATGACGGTGTTTCTCGGCTTCCGAGGATATATACGAACAAACCTGGCCATAATCTTCTTGCCTGAGATTTCGTTTCTTGTCACACGATTATTGTCAGTGTTGCCTTGGAAATACTAAGAGAAAGATACATTTTTGAAAACTTATAGGTGTGCGCAACGTGACGTCACGAAATCTTCGACTTGATACGAGCGTTTTTAAGCTAATTTGGGCGCAAAAGATTAACAACTGGCGACACTATCGCACAATCTAATCGGTTTTACGAAAATGTAATTATATTTTAGATTGCAAAGAGATGGGTGCACTGCCTTTGTCATGTTACAAAATGGGAACGACAAAAAAAGCAAATTGAAACACTTATAAACAAATAATAATGGCCCGGCAATGCTTTTGTCATGTCACGCAGGAGGATCCTGTCGGGGTGTTTATGATCATATGAAACTAAACCTTGTACCTTTGGTCTGAAGCCTGTATTACCGAACACTGTTTTCCATGTTTGCGCATCCTGACTGTATCGCACAAGATACGCGTGCACATATTCATTTCGGAAGGGATGCCCTTGGGTGGAAATTGCTGTGATCAGTGCCCTCTCGCCCAGGTCGATCTGCAGATACGAACTAGCATCGTTACTCTTGGGTGTCCAAGCCGAGTATGGGTTGTTCAATCGAGCCTCTTCCGGGTCTGATATGTCTGATCTCCAGGACGAGGCTGTGATTGCATCATCAGGGATTGCCCTGCTTTCCATCCCCAGGGGGGCCGTGCAATCTGCGAGGAGAGAGCAATGTCAGCACTGTAAATATAAGGGGTTGCAATCTGCGTGGAGAGAGCAATGTCAGCACTGTAAATATAAGGGGTTGCAATCTGCGAGGAGAGAGCAATGTCAGCACTGTTAATATAAGGGGTTGCAATCTGCGAGGAGAGAGCAATGTCAGCACTGTAAATATAAGGGGTTGCAATCTGCGAGGAGAGAGCAATGTCAGCACTGTTAATATAAGGGGTTGCAATCTGCGAGGAGAGAGCAATGTCAGCACTGTAAATATAAGGGGTTGCAATCTGCGAGGAGAGAGCAATGTCAGCACTGTTAATATAAGGGGTTGCAATCTGCGAGGAGAGAGCAATGTCAGCACTGCTAATATAAGGGGTTGTAATCTGCGAGGAGAGAGCAATGTCAGCACTGTTAATATAAGGGGTTGTAATCTGCGAGGAGAGAGCAATGTCAGCACTGTTAATATAAGGGGTTTTAGAAAATAACACCTATGTTGTATTGTGAATGTGCGCATCCTGATTGGTTAAAAGGCGTGTTTGTAAGAGACCTGAGAAACACGATTGTCACGCAACGCTGTCGCGCGTGTGTATGTTATTTTCTAAAAGCAATAAAAATACTTTCTGCGTGCTCTCTGGTTTCTTACAAACACTCGGGGAATGTTGGTCGAACTGATAAAACTTGAAAGACACTCGCCTTCGGCTCGTGTCTTTCAAGTTTTGATCAGTTCTCCCAACATCCCCCTCGTGTTTGTAAGAAAGCAGAGAGCACGCGGAAAGTACTTTTATTGCTTAATTATATGATAGGAAGCAGACTGCAGATTGGAAGCCGTCCAAGGATGGGCGTGGTCGCCTACTTAGCAATCTGTACCCATCTGCTTCAAAAGTTACTGAAACCCCATGACAGAGAGGTGTCACTGGCAATGCACAGATAAAGTTCACTCTAGTAGCAGCGGTCAAAGTCGAATTTCAGGTTTGCTGGTCTGTTCCACCAGAAGGACATTCTCATCAGTTGATATCAACGTGTATATGAAAGTACTTACCACATACAGGGGGTCTACTGGTAGATGGAGCGCTGGTAGTAGTTGGTGATACAGTTGTGGTTGGTTTCTCTGTTGGAATGCCTGTGGTTGTTGGTATACCTGTGGTGGTAGGAATGCCTGTGGTTGTTGGTATACCTGTGGTGGTAGGGATGCCTGTGGTTGTTGGGAAACCCGTGGTAGTTGGAATGCCTGTGGTTGTTGGTTTACCGGTGGTGGCTGGTAAGCCTGTGGTTGTAGGTATCCCCGTAGTGGTTGGTTTCTCTGTGGTTGTTGGGATGGCTGTGGTGGTTGGGATCTCTGTAGTGTTTGGGATGCCTGTGGTGGTTGGAATGCCAGTGGTTGTTGGTTTCCCTGTGGTTGTTGGGATGCCTGTGGTGGTTGGGATCCCTGTCGTGGTTGGTGGCTTGGTAGTTGTTTGCACTGTAGGTAACGTCGGCGGACCTTTAGAGTGAAGAATATTCCACCCAGGTGACCACTCATGTGGTAATCATGATAGCCAAGTTGTGTTCTAACTTAGAGGGTGACAATATAGGGCTTGCAGTGCGATGGATGGCGCCGCTGATTTCCGCCATCTTTCTTTTGGGAGAGGGGACATAACTTGTAACCTTACTTCTCGTGGGATTCAAAATCTACAATCTAAAAATAGATTCATCTACTCCTGGCTTCAGGTGCCCACCAATAGGTGATGGAGACTCCTGTTGATGGGCTCCTGATTAGAGTCATAGTTTTATTTGTACTTACTTTTAGTCCCTGTAGTCGGAACAGTGACTGTTGAGAAACATACAATGGAAAAATGTCACGATTGAGGAATTATTTTCTATACCATATTTAATGTGTGGTCCCAGAAATTATCCATCCCCCCCCCTCCCCTTACGGAAAGGAATGAAAATTCCGGAGGGCCAATTTACCTGATCTTTTCCATACAAATACTGTATTTTTCTTCGGAAATTGTATTTTTCTTCGGAAATTCCAGAGGAGTGGGGTGGGGGGTGGGTCACTTTTCAACACCCTTTAGAATTTATAGCGATCACTTAATTGCTTTCCTATCTGAGATGAACATTCACTTCCCATTCATACGCCGTAGCACCATGTTTCATTCCACTTACATGTTGGCGCCGCAGTCGTAGTCACGTTGAACGAAATCGTTGTGCTCTGCTGTTGTTGCTCGCTTTCTGTTAACACGTAATATCATAGAAAGTTTAAGGAAGCCTATCACGCAACTGCGCAGCTGTTCTGCGCATCTCTCGAATCAATGAAGTATCGTACCGTAACGAGGGCCAGCGAAGGCTAATTCTGCCTTGAAGAAATCTTATATAGTGGCATTATGCAGTTTTGGGCTTTTTAAAAGCTTTTGCGGTTCCAAAGTTATCCAGGTTCTTAGGGCCAGTCGTTACATTGCGCCGGAATAACCCAGTAAAACGGGCTGTAATCGTTTGTTCTGAGCCCCCAAAGAAAAGAAAACAAAAGAACTCAGCCCGCCTCGTTTAGACAGCCCCTTTATATATGACAAGCTAATGACGTCGTTTTGTCCATTCCATGTGGCTCTACAAACAAATTTCATATATCCGTTTGATAACTGTTTACAGACAGTATGCAAGACCATTCTTGCTACCAGAACATTGTAAGCCTACAAACTCCAGATACCCGAACATTGAAAGTCTACCAAACTCCAGATACCCGAACATTGAAAGTCTACCAAACTCCAGATACCTGAACATTGAAAGTCTACCAAACTCCAGATACCCGAGCATTGAAAGTCTACCAAACTCCAGATACCCTAAGATTTAAAGTCTACCAAACTCCAGATTCATGAACATTGAAAATCTACCAAACTCCAGATACCCGAACATTGAAAGTCTACTAAACTCCAGACCATTACGAGATAGAAAAGGTTACTTACCACATTTGCCGCAACAGCGACCAGGCTCTTTTTTATAAGTTGAACCCTGTTGGAAAGAAAAAGCCGTGAAAAGATGTACTGAACCAGAAAACGTTTCCCCTAACCCTTTTCTTCGAGAGATCTACATGCACTTTATTATAGTAACCCACTTTTGCGATGCATTCTTTGTTATAACCCCAGCCACCAATTCCCGTATTTCATCAACATTCTTAGACAAAAACCTTGGTTGCCTGTTTTCCATTATTTTTGAAACAAAACATATCCAGTTTTTGCTTAAAACATTTCTCTCAGGATGGATATCACTTCCGACGGACAATATCGTCTGCTATCTGGCCTGTGAAAATGTACCACGTGATACGTCTCGACCATTGAGCGCGCGTTAAAATTGATCGCTGGGATATAACAGTAGAGAGCCCACTAGCATACTATCACCTACCTTTGGATCGCATTGGCGGTACTACTCTAAGTTCAATATTAGTAGTAAGTAACTCACTAGCATACTATCACCTACCTTGGGATCGCTTTGGCGGTACTACTCTAAGTTCAATATTAGTAGTAAGTAACTCACTAGCATACTATCACCTACCTTGGGATCGCATTGGCGGTACTACTCTAAGTTCAATATTAGTAGTAAGTAACTCACTAGCATACTATCACCTACCTTGGGATCGCATTGGCGGTACTACTCTAAGTTCAATATTAGTAGTAAGTAACTCACTAGCATACTATCACCTACCTTGGGATCGCATTGGCGGTACTACTCTAAGTTCAATATTAGTAGTAAGTAACTCACTAGCATACTATCACCTACCTTGGGATCGCATTGGCGGTACTACTCTAAGTTCAATATTAGTAGTAAGGAACTCACTAGCATACTATCACCTACCTTGGATCGCATTGGCGGTACTACTCTAAGTTCAATATTCGTAGTAAGTAACTCACTAGCATACTATCACCTACCTTGGGATCGCTTTGGCGGTACTACTCTAAGTTCAATATTAGTAGTAAGGAACTCACTAGCATACTATCACCTACCTTGGGATCGCATTGGCGGTACTACTCTAAGTTCAATATTCGTAGTAAGTAACTCACTAGCATACTATCACCTACCTTGGGATCGCTTTGGCGGTACTACTCTAAGTTCAAATTAGTAGTAAGTAACTCACTAGCATACTATCACCTACCTTGGGATTGCATTGGCGGTACTACTCTAAGTTCAATATTAGTAGTAAGTAACTCACTAGCATACTATCACCTACCTTGGGATCGCATTGGCGGTACTACTCTAAGTTCAATATTAGTAGTAAGTAACTCACTAGCATACTATCACCTACCTTGGGATCGCATTGGCGGTACTACTCTAAGTTCAATATTAGTAGTAAGTAACTCACTAGCATACTATCACCTACCTTGGGATCGCATTGGCGGTACTACTCTAAGTTCAATATTAGTAGTAAGTAACTCACTAGCATACTATCACCTACCTTGGGATCGCATTGGCGGTACTACTCTAAGTTCAATATTAGTAGTAAGTAACTCACTAGCATACTATCACCTACCTTGGGATCGCATTGGCGGTACTACTCTAAGTTCAATATTAGTAGTAAGTAACTCACTAGCATACTATCACCTACCTTGGGATCGCATTGGCGGTACTACTCTAAGTTCAATATTAGTAGTAAGTAACTCACTAGCATAGTATCACCTACCTTGGGATCGCATTGGCGGTACTACTCTAAGTTCAATATTAGTAGTAAGTAGCTCACTAGCATACTATCACCTACCTTGGGATCGCATTGGCGGTACTACTCTAAGTTCAATATTAGTAGTAAGTAACTCACTAGCATACTATCACCTACCTTGGGATCGCATTGGCGGTACTACTTTAAGTTCAATATTAGTAGTAAGTAACTCACTAGCATAGTATCACCTACCTTGGGATCGCATTGGCGGTACTACTCTAAGTTCAATATTAGTAGTAAGTAACTCACTAGCATACTATCACCTTCCTTGGGATCGCTTTGGCGGTACTACTCTAAGTTCAATATTAGTAGTAAGTAACTCACTAGCATACTATCACCTTCCTTGGGATCGCTTTGGCGGTACTACTCTAAGTTCAATATTAGTAGTAAGTAACTCACTAGCATACTCTGATACTATCACCTACCTTTGGATCGCATTTGCGGTACTACTCTATGTTCAATATTAGTAGTAAGTAACTCACTAGCATACTATCATTCACGTATCCTGCAAACTCCTACGCGCTGTAACGATCACTATAAAAGGCGGGCTTATTATTGACAATAACGCTTATGCACTTACTGTAGGACATGGAGGTTTGAAGGGGCACTTTGACTCGTCGCATACTAAAAGTAAGCACACAAAAAGGTTTCTTAGGATCAGTTTCTTAAGATTGTCATGGTAAACTCATTTGCGATTGCCGCAGCATGTCGTATTCTTACCGCATTCGCAGCACTTTGTTCTATCAGGACGGCGTACTTTATCCTGTTAAAAGATTCAATGACCTGGTCAGCATTTATTGTTCCATCATTAGGTCTGTGCGCTGCCCCTCTCTGGGCCGGACTACTTCGCTGACTAGTTGGAAGCGGTATTAAAGGGGCACTCGCAAGCTTAATATTCGTCCACCGTGGACTCAAAATAGGTGAAATTGTATCCGTGAAAACACATGTACATTTGCCCGTAGTAATAAAACAAATCTTCAAGATTTATAGACAAGCCTTTCAAGTGTCAAAAGTAATACTTTCGTGACTTTCGTTATCAGTGATAGTGATGGTTTGGGTCTCTGTGACAGCGCGCTGTGCTACGTATGTACTCCCAGCACCAATCGCACTGATTACTCTGGGTTTCATGCATGCATGGGAGATATTTCAGCAGCGCAGGATCCTCGAGCATGAGTTACATATTATGGGTGGGAGGGAAGAAAGCACATAGGTAATTCACTGATTCCGCATTCATTGTTCTACCCCCCCCCCCCCCCCCCCCCCCCCCCCCTAGTTACTGTTGCTACGTCAGACAAGCCAAAATGATACTTTGGCAGCATGGAAATACACCGATTGTAGGAAAGTGTTAGAAGTTGCCTCATAATATATGGGTAATTAGAGCAGATTTCAGATGACTACTGAAAAGTAAATGCAAAGACAAAACCACTAGCAAGTGAGGAGTGAAACCCGGGGGGGGGGGGGGGACTCCCATATTTTTGGGGCGGCCGTGCTCGTCGTACCTTTTAGGGTTTAAAATCAGGCCTCTGGTACCTCTTAGGGGTAAAATTCGAAAAATTACAAATTTTTTCAGATAGTTACCTGTTAGAGGTCCGTTCTAGCAAATCACACTTGTTGGTAGCCTGAATTTCAGACGTATTTTCCCTCTTAAAAAGTACGAGAGAAAATTACGAGGGAAAATACGTCTTGTTAGTACCTTTAAGGGGCCAAAATCAACTAAGCGACGCCATGTTTGTTACCTTTTAGGGGTAAAATCGAAAGTTCCCGACGAGCACCCCCGCCCCTAAAATAGGGGAGTCCCCCCCGGGGAGTGAAAGCCATCCAACAACAAACCAATCAGGACAGGAGGGGCAACTAGTCAGACTTGCGTTTAGTCATGAAGTTAGCAATGGCGCGTTTTGATTTGGCTCGCAATTTGATTGGCTGAAAGATGAAAGACCGTGCTCTCGACCAATAGAAACGCTGACTCAACGCAAGTCTAGCTTACTTTCGACGGCCATCTAAAGTCCGCTCTAATACCACCAACCACGTATAAGTGCGTAAATCAAGGAAAATAGTTAGAAGTGCTTTTTACGAGATTTTCTTTCCCACCTTGCAAGCTATCTCCCTGCCTTGTCAATGGACATACAACTCTTGGTAGAACACAGTTGCTTCATTCACTTACCCATGGACACTCGGCACACACTCTTTCCCTGCAAAACACTTGGGCTCTATCCTGACCTTTCTTCTTGCAAACGCATGATTCGCATGTTTCGTTTGTCCACGTTCCCTTCCATTTGTCGCCGATCTAAAATAACAGAGAAGGTGACATTGTTATTAACGTCTAATTATTCTAGGGGCGGGGGGGAAGGGGGGAATCGTAGGGGTTTTCGAGGCAGGTAAAAATGATAGGGATGACTTCGGAAATCCCGAAAAAGATCCCTAAAAAAGACAAATAATTATTTAAAAGTTTCTCTATTGATCTAGGATTGCCCAAACACCTTGCAGTTTTCGACAGGTTCTAAGCAATACTGGTTAAATACCATCCTAAAGAATACAGTTGTTTTGAATTCACCTGATTTTCATAAAAATACGGTCCTTTCCCACTTACTTCGTAGACTTTTCCATCCACTTCGCAATCTGAAATGAAGAAAGAAAGGATTTTAGCTCAGCTGTTTGACACTCCCATGAACACGTGCACCGATGAGAGGGAGCTGCGATAACTTACAGTCTGTGACGCAGTCGCAGCAGATCCCGTTGTTATTAGGCTTCTTTCGTTGAACTTTGAACTCATTCTGAATAAGAAAATGAAACTGAAAAGGATTCTAGTAGTTGTAGTCAAATGATGTCATCATGCAAATGTCCTAATCCAGAGATACTTTACAGGGGCGTGTATTTTTGTATTTTGAATATGCCTTAGAAGCAGGTAGGTCTGCCGACAAGAGCTTAAAGTGGTAGTGGATGGAAATATCTGAACAACAGGCAACTATATCTATCTAACTACTATAAAAACACATATAAATGTTAATTGCCAGGCAAGACTTACCGCTTTACAAGTAAACTCTGACGGACATTGCTGATCACAGTCCTGTTTGCCATTTCTGCATTTGCAGATCTCATGGGGGCTAGGATGCCACACTTTGTTCTCTGCCTGCGCAGTAGCATCATGGAGAAAATGGAGCATCATGGAGAAAAAGAAAGTTCAGAAAGGGTGGTCCAAAGTAAATTGTATGGGAATGAAATTCGCTTATTGACAACGTAAGTGATTATACTTCTACAAATAACTTATTTAAAATGTCGTAGTGAAAATGTCGTGTGTTTGAAAAAATATCATATCCCTGGGCTTGTAAGGAAGAATTTTCTTGCTTTAATATATATTTTTCTTCTGCGAAAAACAAAGCAATGCCTCGAGGGCTCACCACTTCTGTAAAACAGTACTAAAGCGCAATGTAGGACACGGCATATTTCAGAGATTTCTGGTGGTAACCATCAGACATTCTTTGGACATAATAACGAATGAAATCCAGTTCCGAGTTGAGTTGAAAAGCGACTATCCAAACAGTGTCAACACGCAACAAAAGCCTCCTGTACTTGTATTTTTACGTTATACATGATTTTTTTGGTTTATTTCTGCAGTTTACGTTTCTTGACAGACCTTATAACCTTCTTTTGAGTCAATTTTTCCTGAGAATGAGGCGCGGGTAACCTTACTGGGGGAAATACAGTAGTCCTTTTTTATACCATGGTTCTGTTTTCAAATATGCAAGGGCACTGCTCGATAGCAACGCATTTATCTTGGAAGAGCACCAAGCCATCATCACAGCAACATCTCATCTCAGATTGCGATGTATCACAGAGATCTCGACTGTTACACGTCTTGGGTTTTTTACACCAACGATATCTGGTGTCTCCTGAGCAAATTCCTGTTGAGAAAAAGAGTGCATGAAGCTACAGGCTAAAAATTATTTTTAGAAAAACACAGATTTATTATTACCTGTAGTTGGCGTTACCACAGTTGTGGTAGGTGCCCCAGTAGCTGTAGGTGCTCCAGTTGTGGTAGATGCTCCAGTAGTTGTAGGTGCCCCAGTAGTTGTAGGTGCTTCTGTTGTGGTAGGTGCACCAGTAGTTGTAGGTGCTGCAGTAGTGGTAGGTGCTCCAGTTGTTGTAGGTGCTCCAGTTGTGGTAGGTGCCCCAGTTGTTGTAGGTGCTCTGGTAGGTGCTCCAGTAGTGGTAGGTGCCCCAGTTGTTGTAGGTGCTCCAGTAGTTGTAGGTGCTCCAGTAGTTGTAGGTGCTCCAGTAGTTGTAGGTGCTCTAGTTGTGGTAGGTGCCCCAGTTGTCGTAGGTGCCCCAGTTGTCGTAGGGGCTCCAGTTGTGGGAGGTGCTCCAGTAGTTGTAGGTGCTCCAGTAGTTGTAGGTGCTTCAGTTGTTGTAGGTACTCCAGTTGTGGTAGGTGCCCCAGTCGTGGTAGGCACTCCAGTTGTTGTAGGTGCTTCAGTTGTTGTAGGTACTCCAGTTGTGGTAGGTGCTTCAGTTGTTGTAGGAGCTGCAGTTGTGGTAGGTGCTCCAGTTGTGGTAGGTACTCCAGTTGTGGTAGGTGCTTCAGTTGTTGTAGGAGCTGCAGTTGTGGTAGGTGCTCCAGTTGTGGTAGGTACTCCAGTTGTGGTAGGTGCTTCAGTTGTTGTAGGTACCCCAGTTGTGGTAGGTGCTTCAGTTGTTGTAGGAGCTGCAGTTGTAGTAGGTGCTCCAGTAGTTGTAGGTGCTCCAGTTGTTGTAGGTGCTTCAGTTGTTGTAGGTACTCCAGTTGTGGTAGGTGCTTCAGTTGTTGTAGGAGCTCCAGTAGTTGTAGGTGCTTCAGTTGTTGTAGGTACTCCAGTTGTGGTAGGTGCTTCAGTTGTTGTAGGAGCTGCAGTTGTGGTAGGTGCTCCAGTTGTGGTAGGTACTCCAGTTGTGGTAGGTGCTTCAGTTGATGTAGGTACTCCAGTTGTGGTAGGTGCTTCAGTTGTTGTAGGAGCTGCAGTTGTGGTAGGTGCTCCAGTTGTGGTAGGTGCTCCAGTTGTTGTAGGAGCTCCAGTAGTTGTAGGTGCTCTGGTAGTGGTAGGTGCTCCGGTAGTTGTAGGTGCTCCAGTAGTTGTAGTTGCTCCAGTAGTTGTAGGTGCTCCAGTAGTTGTAGGTGCTCCAGTAGTTGTAGGTGCTCCAGTAGTTGTAGGTGCTCCAGTAGTTGTAGGTGCTCCAGTAGTTGTAGGTGCTCTGGTAGTGGTAGGTGCTCTGGTAGTTGTAGGTGCTTCAGTTGTTGTAGGTACTTCAGTTGTTGTAGGAGCTGCAGTTGTGGTAGGTGCTCCAGTTGTGGTAGGTGCTTCAGTAGTTGTAGGTGCTCCAGTAGTTGTAGGTGCTTCAGTTGTTGTAGGTACTCCAGTTGTGGTAGGTGCCCCAGTCGTGGTAGGCACTCCAGTTGTTGTAGGTGCTTCAGTTGTTGTAGGTACTTCAGTTGTGGTAGGTGCTTCAGTTGTTGTAGGAGCTGTAGTTGTGGTAGGTGCTCCAGTTGTGGTAGGTGCTTCAGTTGTGGTAGGTACTCCAGTTGTTGTAGGTACTCCAGTTGTGGTAGGCGCTTCAGTTGTTTTTGGAGCTGCAGTTGTGGTAGGTGCTCCAGTTGTGGTAGGTGCTCCAGTTGTTGTAGGAGCTCCAGTAGTTGTAGGTGCTCCAGTAGTTGTAGGTGCTCCAGAAGTTGTAGGTGCTCCAGTAGTTGTAGGTGCTCCAGTAGTTGTAGGTGCTCCAGTAGTTGTAGGTGCTACAGTAGTTGTAGGTGCTACAGTAGTTGTAGGTGCTCTGGTAGTGGTAGGTGCTCCGGTAGTTGTAGGTGCTCCAGTAGTTGTAGGTGCTCCAGTAGTTGTAGGTGCTCCAGTAGTTGTAGGTGCTCCAGTTGTGGTAGGTGCTCCAGTAGTTGTAGGTGCTCCAGTAGTTGTAGGTGCTTCAGTTGTTGTAGGTACTCCAGTTGTGGTAGGTGCCCCAGTCGTGGTAGGCACTCCAGTTGTTGTAGGTGCTTCAGTTGTTGTAGGTACTCCAGTTGTGGTAGGTGCTTCAGTTGTTGTAGGAGCTGCAGTTGTGGTAGGTGCTCCAGTTGTGGTAGGTGCTTCAGTTGTGGTAGGTACTCCAGTTGTTGTAGGTACTCCAGTTGTGGTAGGTGCTTCAGTTGTTGTAGGAGCTGCAGTTGTGGTAGGTGCTCCAGTTGTGGTAGGTGCTCCAGTTGTTGTAGGAGCTTCAGTAGTTGTAGGTGCTCTGGTAGTGGTAGGTGCTCCGGTAGTTGTAGGTGCTCCAGTAGTTGTAGGTGCTCCAGTAGTTGTAGGTGCTCCAGTAGTTGTAGGTGCTCCAGTAGTTGTAGGTGCTCCAGTAGTTGTAGGTGCTCCAGTAGTTATAGGTGCTCCAGTAGTTGTAGGTGCTCCAGTAGTTGTAGGTGCTCCAGTAGTTGTAGGTGCTCCAGTTGTGGTAGGTGCCCCAGTAGTGGTAGGTACTCCAGTTGTTGTAGGTGCTTCAGTTGTTGTAGGTACTCCAGTTGTGGTAGGTGCCCCAGTTGTGGTAGGCACTCCAGTTGTTGTAGGTGCTTCAGTTGTTGTAGGTACTCCAGTTGTGGTAGGTGCTTTAGTTGTTGTAGGAGCTGCAGTTGTGGTAGGTGCTCCAGTAGTTGTAGATGCTCCAGTTGTTGTAGGTGCTTCAGTTGTTGTAGGTACTCCAGTTGTGGTAGGTGCTTCAGTTGTGGTAGATGCTCCAGTTGTTGTATGAGCTCCAGTAGTTGTAGGTGCTCTGGTAGTTGTAGGTGCTCCGGTAGTTGTAGGTGCTCCGGTAGTTGTAGGTGCTCCAGTTGTTGTAGGTGCTCCAGTTGTTGTAGGTGCTCCAGTTGTTGTAGGTGCACTAGTTGTTGTAGGAGCTCTAGTTGTGGTAGGTGCCCCAGTTGTTGTAGGCACTCCAGTTGTTGTAGGTACTCCAGTTGTGGTAGGTACTCCAGTTGTAGTAGGTGCTTCAGTTGTTATAGGAGCTGCAGTTGTGGTAGGTGCTCCAGTTGTGGTAGGTGCTCCAGTTGTGGTAGGTGCTTCAGTTGTTGTAGGAGCTGCAGTTGTGGTAGGTGCTTCAGTTGTGGTAGATGCTCCAGTTGTTGTAGGAGCTCCAGTAGTTGTAGGTGCTCTGGTAGTGGTAGGTGCTCCGGTAGTTGTAGGTGCTCCAGTTGTTGTAGGTGCTCCAGTTGTTGTAGGTGCACTAGTTGTTGTAGGAGCTCTAGTTGTGGTAGGTGCTTCAGTTGTAGGTGCTCCTGTTGTGGTAGGTGCTCCAGTAGTTGTATGTGCTCCAGTTGTGGTAGGTGCCCTAGTAGTGGTAGGTGCCCCAGTTGTGGTAGGTGGTCCAGTTGTAGGTGGAGTCGGACCTAAAGAAAACAACAACAACAAACACAGTCATTTACACTCTGCTCACACGTAATTGTCATCCTGAGAGACAGATAGATAGATAGATAAGTTTATTTACGCCTCTTGCAGTGCAAGCACTGAATTGCAGGCGGTGGTCTGCAAATACAATAGTAATACATTGATAATAAACGAATAATAAACGACAAAACTCTTTTTGTCTAGCGACAGAATGTCGGGCCAATAAATAATAGAGTGGAATTCAGATGAGTGTCACAAATGATTCGTATTTGAGTTTACCTTGCATTCTCATTGGTCACTCGTTCCTATCAACGAATTTAAATTAAACTAGCTGTGTATTTAGTGATCACGTGCACACTTTTACTTGAATGAAAGTACAGTCATGTCTTCAATAATTGAGAGCAAGTTTTTGAAGAAATTCCATATTGGTCACTTGTATTAATGAATAAATGGCTAAGAACACATACAGCATTCCTCGTCTCTCCCATTTGGACAGTCTGGGTTTCCGTCGCATTTCCACTTTCGCGGCACACACTTGTTCATACTGCAAGGGAATTCCTGAGGCGCACAGTCGAGATCTTTTTCCTCCTCTGTAACAAACATAATGTCTTTGTTATTTTTGATACAGCGAACAGCCAATAAAAAAGAAGAACCCTCCCTTCCCCCAAACCTTCCGAACACACACACAAATATTCATAAATTTTCAGTCTCTAGTAATATACATACTGGCAGATTTTCAAGTTTTGGATTCTAGATTCGAATTTTATCGCCTGGAATCGATACTTACTGCATTCCTTGCAGCATTGTCCTGGTAGACTTATCAGCACTTGACGCTTCCCGCCATTTGGTTGCTAAAATCAGACAAGAACCTGCTCAATTCTCATTTTACGCATTGTTAGGATATTGCTATTCCATCGCCAGCTGTAGAAACGCATCGTGAGGAACGCGAATCGCTAAAGCAACAACCCGTGAATATGGTAGTCACAGACGATGCCATACCCTATGATATAGACCCATATCACGTTAATATGGCTTAATGATATCTTAAGTTATCAGCACATCCGTATTAGTAAAACTGCAAAGTTTGGTTGAATACTGACCGAGACATAATTTGCTAAGTTGATGATTTTTTTACAATAAAATGTATGGTTGTAACGCATCGATGCGTTACCAGCCTCGTTTTTTTGTCCATACTTAGCCAGAAAACTAAGTTTTGAAAATTCATATCTCAGCCAGTTTTCGCGTCATTCTTCCCATATTTTACAGCTTTTCTAATACAGATGTGCTGAATTGAATACTGGACTTTCATGATAACTACAAGATATTTGCGTTTCGCAATCTAATCGTGACGTTTTGTCCGGGAATCACGCAATATCGATGTCACGCGTTGTCTGTACGCTGAGTCGATTCAGGAGTTCCTAGACACCCAGCGTCCCACATGGGTCTTTGCTGTGGTTTAAAGCACTTCGATTTTCGAAGTCGCCTCTGCAGTTGTTTGCCAATGAAGTTTACTGAGGCAAACACCGGGGATTGATCTTCCGACGGGGCGAGAGGTCAGTGTTATTTCACAATACGCAGATGACACGACCCTTACTCTGTCGGATGAGAAATCTGTACAGAAATGTTTTAACCTATTAGAGATCTATGAGGGCGCTTCGGGCGCCCGAATAAATCTAAAGAAATGCGAGGGACTTTTAAGTGGAGCGCTGCGGAACCGAACGACAGTAGCCTATGGACCGCAAATAACATGGACCAATGATAAGATTAAATTCCTTGGTCTGTGGCTCGGGAATAACAATACCGACAGAGAGAATTGGGAGTCGAAAGTCCAGAAATTCTTAAGCACACTTAACTCGTGGAAACACCGCGATTTAAGCTTTAAAGGAAAGGTCTGTGTTATTAACCAGATAGCCGCGTCTACCCTATGGTACACGGCTTCCGTTTTAATAATGCCGCCTTGGATAGTCGGCGTTTTAGAACTAGCTCTCTGGAAATTTTTCTGGAACACTAGCAGTTACATTGTTAAGAAAGAAACTTGTAGACTCCCGACCGCGCTTGGCGGCCAAGGGGTGATTGACTTCAAAGCTCAAAGCCAAGCTTTAAAAATGAAGTGGGTAAAATTGCTACTAAGCGATACACCGTGTAAATGGAAGGCCCTAGCCTTCCACTTTCTCGGCAAATATACCGGTGCAAATCTAGGTGCCCGTATTTTTGACCTAGATTTGAGAACAGCGAGGTTACAGCGGCTTAAACCATTCTATAAAGAACTGTTTAAAAGCTGGAAACTTCTAGGCTGCGGTGTACGACAGAATCCTGACTCGTGGACGATAGATCAGATTTTGGAAGCTCCGCTTTTTGATAATCCTCACATACTAGATAGAACCACGGGTAAACCATTGCATATTAGCGAATGGATAAAGGGGAACATTGTTTTTGTGAAAGATATCTGTTACCAGTTTGTGGCCGGGTTCCTACCGAGCGAAGCGATTCGCGAGCTATTTCAATTACCGCCAACGGTTGTGCGGTTCACAAGAGAGCTCAACACGGTCATGTGGGCTCTCCCGGCCGTATGGCGTGCTCGAATCGCGACAGCTCAGCCCGGCCTCACGTCCTCTGTTTCAACTTATGGTTTTCGTGACCCCCACGGGGTTTTTAGCGAGTTTGATAAATGTCGCAATAAATTCTTTTACAATAGAATTATTTCCTCTACTTATCAAATGCAACCAGTGCTTTATTGGAACAATTCAGAACTGTCTAGCTTCTGGAAATATCTATACAGTTCTTCGGTTGACAATAAAGTGGCTGACCTCAAATGGAGAATTATCCATTCGGGGTTACCGACCGCCAAGAAATTGTATAAATGGCGAGTCATTCCAGCGCCGTTTTGTCGGTCCTGCAATAACAACGCAGTGGAGACGGTCAGACACCTCTTTTGGTTCTGCCCGGTTGCTAAGCAACTATGGCAAGAAGTAGAGAGGATACTAATCCGCTTAACTCTTAACACTGATGCGATAACAAGCTTCCCAAGCGTCATAATCAGTAACACGGAGAAACCGACTAACAACAGATTAATCAGATTCATTCTTGATACTGCTTTATCTTCATTATGGAAATATAGGAACATCATATTTCATGATGATCCAACTAAGCCCAATAACATTATTGATTATTTCCACAAGAACCTCGCAATGTTCATTCAAAGAGACTTTCAGATTCATTCATATAAACATAGTCACAAAAGTACCTTTTTGTGGTCACGCAACGGAACGCTGTGCCATCTCAATGGCGAGAATCTACGCGTGCATACACGTCCAAGAATGTAAAGAAAACCTTTTAAAGATCAATCGGTTAGTACTTTATATTTAGAAATATGTACATATAAATTATACCTCTCTCCTCTCGCTACACCTCAAAATGATTGTACAATTACTGTAGCTTGATTTAGGGATAAATTGTAATAATGATTTCGAGATACATTGCAATAAAGTTAAGTGGAGGCATACTAGCCGCCGCTGACCAAATACCGAGGCAAACACCGGCTATGCCATGCTGATGAGTCCTAACAAGGACGAAACAGCTGTACATGGTTGCCGAACTGCACGGGTAATAGACTGTGCTAGCGTTCCGTCTAGGCCAGACTTATGCCGATGTGTGTATAGTTAGTGTTCATTCTCTCTTTCATGTCGGCAACTACCGAAGCGAACGCAACACGAACGACGACATATATGGCCGATTTCGGAGAGATATTCTCAAACTTTCGCCATCCTGCACAGCCGGGATAAGCTTCCAATATACTCTCTTTGAGGATTGAAGGCTTGTGCGATCAATGTGTACTGTTTAAAGTTGCTGGGCTATCAGAATATTAAAAGTGAAGGAATTTCGCGGGTGTTTTGAGATTTTGATATTGGCTTCAAACTTTCGGCATCCTACCGGGATATTATATTCGAGGACTGAAGGCTTGTGCGATCAATGTTTACTGTTTCAAAGGAATATTCTCAACTTCTCAAACTTTCGGCATCCTACAGTGCCAGGATAAAGCTTCCAAGATACTCTCTTTGAGGGAGGCTTGTGAAGGCTTGTGCGTTCAATTTAAAGTTGCTGGGCTATCAGAATAAAGTGATGGAATTTCGGGTATGGGCCCGGGGGGGGGGGGGGGGGGGGGGGGGGGGGGTTCTTCACATGTCAACCTGATAGGGGTGCTCGTCGTATTTTTTAGGGGTAAAAATCGACTCTCAGGTATTTTTTAGGGGGTATCGGAGAAACATTGTGGCTTTCACTAATAAATGGTATTTTTTAGGGGTACGCAAATGAATGACAGGGCCACAAACCAAGCAAAACGTTTTCTTTCTTTCTTTGTTCATTTATAGCTCTAAAATAAGCCTGTTTTGAGATGAGAAACAATAAACAAAAACAAATAAGGTTTATTGTTGGTATTTTTTAGGGATCATTTTGTTTTATAAGGTATTTTTTAGGGGGTGGATTTTTCATGCCCTGGTATTTTTTAGGGTATATTTCCGACGTCCCGACGAGCACCCCTATCACTCTTACATGGGAGAACCCCCCCCCCCCCCGGGGGTATGGGTCCCTCTTGATCAATGTCACTGTATTGACTTCAAACTGCAAATTATTCACATTTGAATAACGAACATGAAATGTTTCCAAATTACAATGCATTCTCTCCCCCAGGTTTTATTCCCCGGCAACTTGCTCTCTTTCAAACGAAACGCACTTCACTAATCTGTGATTATTTCTAGTATTAAGCCATATTTAGGTGATACGGGTCTATTACATATATATTTGGCTACAATGTCGCATGTCCCCATGTGATATGACTTACGCATCCAGTATTACAAGTCTTGTTGGGGCACATCATGAGCTCTTCTACCACCACTCCCCCGGTGGGGGCACTTTCATCCTTCTTGCATTCCCTCCACGTACACAGGCCCTCTTGCCACCTCTCTCCGGGCTAGGGAGTCAACACACATTATGATACTATATAAGACATCGTCTGGAGCACAGGGTTTCTTTTTGCTAAGTGAAGCGTTACTCAGGGTTTCCCAGGATCGATTAGAGCGGGTTTCAGAAAAGTGTCAAAAATTTGAAATCAACGCAGCTGTGTATTCAGTGATCACGTGCTCACTGGCTATTTATTTTTGTTATATGTACAAAATAGAATAATAAAACCTAGAATAATAAAACCTAAAACCTAAAACCTAACACACAATATGGATAAAATATCGACAACAACAAGGAAGAAAAAGTGTTTCGGTATTTCTGTGGTATTTTATAACCTACCGTCTTTTTGGTCCCATTAAACAAGCAATAGGCCTCTGCAAAAAAAAAAATCAAGATTATAATTCAAAAGGCTGGTCAGGTAAAAGGGATGAGCGGACATTTAGTGAAATTCTACTACAACAACATTCTATACATTAGTGAGCATGTTCCATAAGAGTTTATAATATAGCTACGATATAACGCGCGCTCTGATTGGTCCAAATCTATGCTCTATTACACCGATAAAGCAATGGTTCTCCTCCGCTATATCATAAAAGCATTAGAGCACAGCTTTCTATGACTTTATCGGCGAATAGAGCACTTGTGATGTTGGGAAAGACACTCGAAACGTTTTAAAATCACGAGCCGTTCTCGTGTCACTCCCAACATCATGCATGCTCTATTGCGCCGATAAAGTCATAGAAAGTTGTGCTCTTATGCCTAAAAATGCAATGCTTCTCTTTAGTGCTTGTTAGTGCTATTGATTTATTAAATTTGCGGCTTGTTTGACGAGATGGCGACAACAAAATCATTTAATACTAGCCTAGCTTATAAAGAAGAGAGCAAGTTATACAGTTGTTCGTTTATTGGAGTGGGGAATTCTCGTGCAGTAAACGAAGCTCGTGTTTCTCTTACCAACACCGCAGCCAAAGAGTTCTAGCCGGAGCGCTAGGCCAAAGTGTAGGTTCTCTTTCAGGATTGGGCGAAGTCTTATATAACGCGTGGTAACTGGCCGGGGAAGGTCAATTTTTTTCACGTTGTTAAAGATTGCATCAGGAAATTTGTTTCCATCAAATTCCTGAAACGAGCAACAGAAATGATATAAGGATGCAGTGTCTTAATTAAGAGTGCTGGTGGAATGGGTAAAAGGGAGGGGTAGATTTAAGTAAGAGAAATACTTTGTACCCAGCCTACTATTAATACGACCCCTGCCCCTTGCCCACATTGTGAAGCACACTCCTATGAAAACTTCCTCTCACTCAAACCACCATGATGCCCCCGGTGTTATCTAAACCTTATCTCATCCTCGTTTGTCCTAGTTTACCCTCCCCGTGCCGCACTCTTCTATCAACACTTCCCCTCACTCTCCATGCCAAAAGAGCCTAATGTCTTCTTCGTCGTTTACCCTCTCTGCGGCGCACCCTCATTTCAAAATTTCCTTTTTGCCCTCTACCTACCATAGTGACCCCGTGTTATCTAAACCTTATGCCATCCTCGTTTGTCCTAGTTTACCCTCCCCGTGCCGCACTCTTCTATCAACACTTCCCCTCACTCTCCGTACCATCAGAGCCTAATGTCGTCCTCGTGTACCATAGTTTGCTCTCTCTCTCTGTGGTGCACCCCCATTCAAACACTTCCTTTGCCCTCGACCTACCATAGTGTCCCCCGTGCCATCAGAGCCTAATGTCTTCCTCGTTTACCATAGTTTTCTCTCTATCTCTCTCTCCCTCTCTCTCTCTGTGAGCACCCTCATATCAACACTTCCTTTGCCCTCTACCTACCATAGTGTCCCCCGTGCTGTCCATATAGTTCATCCACGTTCTACCGTCCGCACTGTGCTGTAGTGTATATTTCATCACAAACAGCTCTTCCCATGGGTCGGCCTGCGTCGCTATCTGCGTCACCTGCGTCAGGTTGCCAAGGAACACCTGGAGATACGGATGTGCGTCTGTGTGCTTAGGCTGCCACGAAAAATTCGGGTTCCCTAGTCTCCCTTGCCAGGGTGCTGCATCTGAGTCGATTTGGGAAGAGCTGGTCATATAGCTGTCGGGGATTCGCCTGTTCTGGAATCCGAGACCAAGTTCTTCCTGGCAATATATTCCTGCAAACGGATAGACACAACCACTGAGAAGTCTCACCAGCCAGAGAATATGTCTCCACTTTTAGGCCGATTGGGCGCGTTGTGAGTTTTAGCAAAGGGGTTTCTGAACGGCAACCGACATAGCTCAACGTTTTACTTTACTTAGTTTGTAAGGTTTTTCTACGACCCACTCAATAAAAGTGCTTTAACACGCAGAATCTCTAGAACGAAAAAAACCTCGATTTCCGTTGCGCGTTGTTAGGGAACGTCCTATTTGCTATTTCCCAACTTGCCTTCGTTATTTCTTTAAGGGCTATTTTCAAACCATCAGGACTTTACCGATGGTCAATTTACACAGTTGGAAGAGTTAATTCGTGGCTATCCCATGGATTAGTGGGTTCTGCCTGTCACTGTTCGCTTTCACGTCGCCTCTTCAGGAAGGTTGCCCGCTTTTTGTTGTTACACGAAATGCATGATGGGATTCTGACCGCAATGCATTACTGGAAACACCATCAGATCTGAAGAGGTTGGTTGAAGTTGGTTGAGGTTGCTTTCTAGCAAGTCATCGATCTTTCTAGCAGAATATTACATTACATTACATTATATTTTACCAAACTGTAGGGCTTTGGGTGTATGTGCCTCCGATTTCATTTTTAACTTTTAAAGAAAAAATCCACAAAAGTAAGGATCATCAGGCCTTTCCTTTCCTAAATGCTAGCTACACTCCTAATTTACCAAGTTTACCCGTCTTAGTAGAATATGCCATGCATTCGTTACCTGTGGTCGGTGTTAAAGGCGTTGTTGTCGGTGCAAATGTTGTGGTCTCAAATGTAGTAGGTGCAGGTGTAGAACTCGGCGGTTGAGCTGTCGTTGGCGCTGCGGCTAAAAGAGAGAAATTCACGTTCCTATGTTTTAACAACCTTTCCCTAAGGAGTGGCGGGAGCAGCCTCAAGTATTTCATCCTATACATATTAATGACATTGTTATTAACACGTGCACGGAATCATAATGCATCAGAATATTCTTACTGGAGGTTGGTCTTGTAGTTTGAGGTCCAGTGGTAGTCGGGGGTCCTGTGGTGGTTTGGGGTTCTGTGGTACTCGGGGGACCTGTGGTGGTTGGAGGACCTGTGGTGGTTGGGGGTACTGTGGTACTCGGGTAACCTGTGGTGGTTGGGGGTCCTGTGGTACTTGGGGTTCCTGTGGTGGTTGGGGGCCTTGTGGTGGTTGGTACTTTGGTGCTTGGGGGTCCTGTGGTGGGAGGCTGTGTTTTTGGTGGTGCTAAAATGAGACGCATTCGTAGATGTAATAACGATAATAACCAATCATAGTCTGTATGTAACTGTGACTATGAACCTCACCTGTGGTGCATTTCTGGCCCACGCAGTTTGTCAGTTGTCCATTTTCACATTCGCTAGAAGTAAACAAAACATCATGCTTCTTAAATGGCATTTCCTTTGACCTTTATGAAACTATGGAACACCTGATCATTCTAGTCCACTTTGAGTGAATCAATTAAGGTGGATCGACCCAGTAATTTTGCTCCCATGCAAACCAATTTTGAACCTCTCATATAACAACAGGTTGATTTCTATCGCACAGCCAATATAACACACATATTACCAATAGACTGAAATATATGTCAGTACAAAAGTTGGGGAGATCGGAGTTAATATCACGTGACAATCGGGCCACGCCTATTTTTACTCTCACCCCAGTTTCAGGCTGTACCGACATTTATTTCATAAATGCTCTAAGGTACCTCGAGATGAGTGATTGCCTCTGTGTAAACGAAGTTTGACTAAATTCTACAAGCCCGATCTGAAGAAATTTTAGGATTTATAAATCATGGCTATAATCTATGTAAAATTCAGTGTAGTGAATAAATATGTCAGAGACAGAGTTTGGTACTTCATGGTTATAAATTGAAGGGTTTTTTTTATAGCTCATTCTATTTTAATTGTTCAAGGAAGGTCATGCTTTTGATTAAAATTAAATATTATTTTGCGATTTCGAAAAAATATAGAAATGTAAGTATCAACATAATTGCCCCACGCATCAGCTCAACGCGAAATTTGGTCCTACTTTCACGAAATTTGATCTGAAATAAAAAATCGCTTCAAATTTTTGGACGACTCCAATGGATCAATGTAAAGTTTGTCTCCAACGTTTCATATTAATTGAAAACCTCTAAGGCTGTCAACTGGGAACGCAAAGATCGGTAAATATTGGATGGATTTCTGTAGTTTCTAATCTGGGATTTGCTATTGTTCCCCGTTCGGCACAAAATTGAATTCCAATGGAGCGCACGTGGGCTTGTCCTTGCTTGGCTAGTCTCCGATGTATGATAAAGTAAAGCCCTGATTTATAAATCTTAAAATATCTTCAGATCGGTCTTGTAGAATTTAGTCAAACTTCAGTTACACGTAGCCAATCACTCATCTCGAGGTACCTTAGAGCATTTATCGAAAAAATGTCGGTACAGCCTGAAACTGGGGTGAGAGTAAAAATAGGCGTGACCCAATTGTCACGTGATACTAACTCCGATCTCCCCAACTTTTGTACTGGCATGTTTTTCAGTCTATGGGTAGTATGTATGTTATATTGGATGCGCGATAGAAATCAAACTGTTTTTATATGAGAGGTTCAAAATTGGTTGGCATGGGTGCAAAATTACTGGGTCGAGCCACCTTAAAGGAGTCGTGATCCTAGTTTGAGTGCCATAGACCGTTGAGGGGTTTCGGGCGCGCGTTGCAGTATTTTTATGGAATATTTTGCTACATAATAGAGAAAAATTCGTGCATCTCTTCTCTCCAAAAAACGCTTCATTGCTGCTTACATGCAGCAACCAATAAAGACAACTAGACATTATTGGGTGAAGATTTCATAGAGCAGATTTCAAATGACTCTCGAAAAGTAAACGCACTAACCACTAGCCAATCAGGAGTGGAAGCCATTCAACAACACACCAATCAGGAGTGGAAGCCATTCAACAACACACCAATCAGGAGTGGAAGCCATTCAACAACACACCAATCAGGAGTGGAAGCCATTCAACAACACACCAATCAGGAGTGGAAGCCATTCAACAACACACCAATCAGTAGGCGAAGTGAGTCAGACTTGCGTTTAGTCATGACGTGGTCAATGGCGCGTTTTGATTTAGTTCGCAATTTGATTGGCTGAAAGACAAAAGACTTTGCTCTCGACCAATAGAAACGCTGACTACAAACGCAAGTCTGGCTTACTTTCGACGGTCATCTGAAGTCCGCTCTATATCAAAGAAAACCTTGTCATGATACCAATCAAGCTATAGTGTGGTACTCAGAATTCGGCCACTCGATTGGATCACTAATAGTACGTATCGCTAAACCCATGACTTTAAAAACAAATTGATAGACAGTTTCATCTTGCTCTTTTGTCTTAGTGGCCGGAAACTGGCCAACCTACTGGTAGATGAATGGAGTCTCTTCTCTTACCACATCTGACAGTTTTTGAGGACCTTCTCGCCTGGTTTGTAAGTCTTGCCGTCATGAACACACGGACACTTGCTTCGTTTGATGCACTCTGCTTTGCCGACAGCGTTAACAGTCTGTACGTATCCCTCCTTACACTCGCACCCTTCTACGCACCGCATGCTGCACGTTTTATTCTGTCCAGGGGGGTCACTGCATGTCATTGGGCAAGCTGAGGCGCAGTTCTTGTAGACTGCGTTTTCTGGGCACGTGACATCTGAGTACAGAAGACAAGTGTATTAGTTTGTCAAGAGCGCGTGACGTCTTCTTTTTTACGAAAGAGCAGATTTCGTATGACTGTGAAAAGTGACGCGACAGCGAGTGACCGTGCCGCGAACGCGATTTCATGCCGTATCTATAGCAGACCAGGTTCCGTGCCGCGAACGTGATTTCATGCCGTATCTATAGCAGACCAGGTTCCGTGCCGCGACCGTGACCGTGCCGCGAACGTGATTTCATGCCGTATCTATAGCAGACCAGGTTCCGTGCCGCGACCGTGACCGTGCCGCGAACGCGATTACATGCCGTATCTATAGCAGACCAAGTTCCGTGCCGCGACCGCGACCGTGCCGCACTTTTCACAGTCATAAGAAATCTGCTCTATAGGATAAACTGCTGTACGTTTGCTGATTAACGCACGTTTTAAAGGCCCATCACCAACCGGGAGCCTTTGCGCCCTGTTTTCTTTTGTTTTCAAATTGATCCATTGTTTTTTCGGGTGCTCTGATTGGCTAAGAGTCTGCAAAGGCTCTCGGTTGGTGATGGACCTTTAACATAACCTGTCGCCCGACCGTCCACTGAAACATTAATAGTAGCTGACTAAAATGACCGGACAAAATGTCCTTGAAACCAGTTGTGAGAGGTTGGAGGGTAAAGTGCATAAATTTAGCGATTATCACACCTCAATGATCGTCACGCCTTCGCTACTGAATTGCGTCATTGAATGTCATGCTAGGTTATTTGTTGGTCAAATTATGTAACATTCATCAGCCGCTTCCCTAGTATATTATTTTCACTGCTAGGGATCAAATATTCAAAAAGGAATTTTCATCACGAACTAACGAAACAAACATTGAATGGACAACTGCCAATCAGAACACAGAATTAGCGCGATTTCATATCATAATCTCTCCTGCTGAAACATATGCCGAGTAAGATCATATTTTTACTTTTCTTTGTGAGAGAGCCAATTTCATATGACTGTCGTAAACCAATCGCAAAGTGAATACATCAATTCTAAACAAAACGTGGAGTAAACACAAAGTAAGTGCGAATTACTCACGATACTCATCTGAAATCCGCTCTATATTTCAGGAAATGTGCATTGCAGTTTTGCAATCGAGCAGCAAATTTTGCTCATAGAAGATATTTAGCACTCTCTTGTAGCCTTAAAATGAACAAGAGCTGACAAATGAATATTTTGTTTGTGACAAAACGTACCGCACTTGTCCTTCCTCCAGTCAACAACGACGCCCGAGGCCAAACACTCGTACGCATAGGCAGCGATAGCCTCGCACGTGCATTCACAATCACCCACCAGGTCACAGCCGCACGTGTCGTACACGCAGCGCTCATAGTAGGGGTCGGGGTCCACCGGTAGGTGACACGCCTGTAATCAACAATGGTTATATCGGCAATTAGGAATTTAAAAATTATGGGCCTAGTCTAAGACACTGAGGTACACCACAACGGGGTGAGGGTCCACCGGTAGGTGACACGCCTGTAATCAAGAATAGTAATATGGTAAGTTTAAAAATATGGGCCTAGAATAAAAATTGTGAAGTACGCCAAAGCGTTGGATGACAACAAAGAATGTCCTAGCGTCTACTAGCACTCGAAAGGCCTAAGCCAGCGAATGCTGGGAAGTTTTTTGGGCCGAGTATAGAACCGTGAGGTACACCAAAACGCTGGACAACCATACTAAATGTGAGATTCTAGCGTCTATTGGCCCTTGAGAGGCCTAAACTGCGAAAGCTTATCGAGAAGTTTTATGGGCCTAGCATAGAACCGTGTGGTACACCAAAAATGGGCTCTACGTGTCCCCTGGTATACACAATGGTTCAGTAGTACGTGGCTAGACGGTGCTCTTTTTGAAACAAGATTTTATCTGAACTGTGAGTTTCACGTCACTAAGGTCACGGAAGGTCAAAGGTTCCACTCAATTCAGAATGCAAATGATGCTCCGGGGCCTGTTTTCATGCCTTTTACCGAGGAAGGGTATAGCGATTTGGGCCCTAATATAGACCCATGAGGTACACCTTACTAATGCTCCAATGCCTTAGCTCAGTGGTGAGTGATATTGTTTTGACTATAGGGGAATATTTACGAAGCCCAGTTTAGGTAAGTATCATTTGATTTGTTTGCCGATTTCTAAGGGATCCCTAGATGATGATCCCAAGTGATTGTAACCTCCGTACCTTGAATATCTGTGACTTGATGATCGCGCAAGCTGCATGAGACTTGGCCTCTCTGTGTGGATTCGCCTTACACGGATGCTTCGGCTCCTGAGTCTTCGTACAGTCACCTCGAACTCGCCAAGTGTCACCAAACGGATAGGGCGACGTCTCCTCGATCCCATTCTTTGCTAGAAAATCATTCATCATATCGCCATCGAAGTTCCCACACAGGCCACACACCTTGGACCAATGGTTGTTGTCAGGGCTCAACTCAATGTAGAGTCGAGTTCCGCGGTCCCAAATCACGTTCAGACCGAATGGCGTTTTGATAATGACATAGATCCCGGCATAGACCAGCTCATATTTGGCCCGTATCGGCGACAGGTTGGCTATTCTAGTCACGGAGGGTTTCTCCTTTCCTCGCACCATGTGAATGACGGTGTCGTGTATCGTGACTGTCACGGACTTAGTGCATGTCACGCCAGTCGATCCACAAGGGATATTCTCGGCGTCTACTCGGAAGGAGTGTACTGCCACGTTAGATCCGGGACATTTGTCTGTGGCCATGACGTAGTTACATCCCCCCTGGAAACTGTAGAGTCGACCGTCAAACGTCATGTAGTGCGGGTCACCAAACGCCGTGCAGGTGCCTACACGCAAGATCATTTGTGTTAGTTAAAATAGTTTATGTCGAAAAAACCGCGGAGGTGCCTGTTGACAAGATCGTCTGTCTGTTAGTTGAAAAAACCGTGCAGGTACCTAGAGACAAATTCAGTTAGCTGCAAACTATAGCGTCTGGAATTGCACTTTTGTTGAGTTTTCTTGATGGTTGATTTTTTAACGAGTGCTTCTAAGGGATTCGGCGACCCACATAAATATGTCTCGCAGCACCATTAATCTAAGATGACAAAGAGTCCGGATTCACATCACCACAGTTTATTCCATGAGGCGGCCATGGCGCCCGAACCGTGAACAGTGGACTTAGGTCACATGACCACAGACCACGAGGGAGATTACACAGGGAGTCCATACACTTAACAATTCTAACCTAGCCATACTATGGCGCAGGCGGAACAGCGCGCATGCAATGGGACATATGGTTTTCGTGTCTGGTATAACAAGGATTTTAAAATTGTTTGATCATTCAGGGGGAGCCATACTATGCAGAGTATTACCATCAATCCATCAAAATCTATCGATCGGGAATATTGGGAATCTCTTTTTAAACAACAAGCGTTTTACATGTGAACTACTTTTTGAAAACCACCAAGATAATTAGACAGCTACCCATTTCCTCGATTACATTAGTTACAGTTTATTGTTTCCATTATGCAGCAAGCTAGGATAAAATCCTGTGTTTCTGAGGATGGCCCATGTAGAGCTTTTTAAATTTTCGGATGATTGTCTACTTCTTGTGTCAAATGAGAACAACGGGTTCGTTGACGGAGATGGTCGTAGTATATGAACTCACCCCTACATCGTTTGTTTGTACATTGCCAGCTGTTAAGTTTACAAGTGCAGCTGTTACAGTCACGCCTGATGACGTCACCAGCCTTGTAACTCTTGCCATTATAGTGGCATGGGCAGTCGGTTGCTAAGATACATTGTCCATTGTCTTCTACTGTCCCTTGGGGGCATACACACCCTTCTTTGCAAACTACACTGCTACAACCCATATGCATGTTTTTACAAGTGCGCGGACATTGTGCTCCACATTCCATCCAGATTTTACCGTCATGGCATTCTTGATCTGAAATAAGCGTAACATAAATTGCATTAGGTCTTTATTAGTTTGTATCAGTGGTATCTGCATTATTAGTATCAGTGGTATCTCGGTATGTTATTCATGTTGGTCATTCATGCGGCATGAAAGAATCAAGCAACCGCGCCAAACCTTAGCATCTTAATGAAAAAGAAAGGACAGTGGGAAATCCAACTGTTCGAAACGACGTTCTATAAAGAATTCGGGGGCCTAACTGGGTGTGTCAGATGAAGCACATAGAAACATGAGAACGGTGACACAGAATATTGCCTCCGCTAGTAGGACCGCTGCACCGGAACCCAATCCCCGCATGGATTCGGGGTGAGAAGGGCCAGTAGACGGGACATACAGTTTAACACAAATGTCCAAAACGTTGCCGATGTTCGAGCAATGGAAACACCTTGATTGTTAAGGGTACAAGGCCCCTGATGTCGATCTGACCTTCAGCTATCTCTACCAACTGAGCTAACCGAGGATAATTAGCTCACATCTGTACACGTCGCGCTCCTCGCCGGTTTTCTATCAAAATATAGACACGTGTTCTCCGAACAAGTATAGGCAAAACATAATTATATATGGCTCACCTTTGCAGTCTTTGTTTGAACACAGAAATTTTCCTCTTTTGCATACACTGTAAGATAGAATTATCAACAAAGGGATATTTGGTTATTTTGTAAAGGTTGATTGTTGATTGGGTTCCCACGGGTCCGTGAAAACCAGAAAAGTCATAGATTTTAGAAATGGCCTTTTCCAGGCCTGGAAAGTCATAGAATTTTTACAAAACCCTATCAAAGTCATTAAAAGTCATGGAGATATTTTCCTGAAGAATGAATTTGCAAGATGTTGTGCGTATATTGTAAAATAGAAAGTAAGGGAACCTGAATAAAAACTATCAATGTGCTATCTTTGAAACATAATATATATTAGTACATAATATGCAAAAATCCGCATTTTTTCAAACGTCCTTGAAAAAGTCCTGGAATTTTGAACGCTTTTAAAAAAATGTGGGAACCCTGTTGTATGGTAGGAGATTATGGCAGATATATTCATTTTTAGCATGATGGAAAGCTACTTTTGTGAGTAAGGGCGTAGTAAGGGCGTAGTAAGGGCGTAGTAAAGAAAGAAAAAGGTAGACTAGAGTAATACAAAATATGTTATACAAAAAGTGTGAATTGTGAATATATGTTCGCTAACACAACTGCAGCAACTTGCTATACTTGTGATAACAGGGTAAATACTTCAAGATAATTCCCTCTTGTTCATCATACACTTTATCCTCTGCAAACCGGGGAGGTATGTGGCTTACCCACGAAAAACAGATTTTGCTTTAAAATTATTCCCAAAAAACGTTTTGATTTATTTCTAATCGACTAAAAATAAATTAAAAGTCTAATTTGTTTATAATATACTCTCAGTCAGATGAAATAGCACGAAAATAAAAACAAATTGCATTTTATTCTTGCCGTGAAGTTATATCCTATCACTTCACTGATATGATTTTTATTCACAGCTTTATCATACGGAGATCCGGTGACAGTATATTATAAATAGTGTTATTCCTTACCAGTCGTTGCACTTGACCTTGATGCGTGCATTATAGATGTGATGCTTGCCTTGCTTGTCATAGCAGGGACAAAACTCGATTTTCACACACTTGCCTTCTCGTGCATCATAGAGTTCACCCGCGGGGCACCGACACCCGGGTACACAGTGCTCAACACACGTTTGGTTCAACATCGAAAGGTCCTTACAAGACGTAATACATGATGAACCACATTCTTTGTACACCATCCCAGACGGGCAATTTGGCGCTGTAAAGTCAACAAAGCGGAATTCCTTTCGATAGGAACTTGTTTTTTATTTGGAAATATTATTAACGCGATGTGGTATGGAGACGAGCCACATTTGTAGTTAAAACAATTGTTATACATTTACAGTCAACGTATCTTGTACGCAAACCAACATCATCGAAGCGGTGTAGCAGGGCAGATGGGGGTGGTTCTATTCACATAGTAAGAGAGAGGAGGCAAGGTCATAGTAAGTACATATGACGATGTGACGAAAAGTGAAGGGTTCAAAAAGGGTATGTTTGTGACTAATGGTGGCTAATTGAATACTCACGACAAGTTCCGTTCTTTCTCCAGTCAATCGAGACCCCACTAATGGAACACTCCCTGGCGTAGGCCGAAAGAACAGGACACAGACAATCCCTGCCCCCTGCACACTTGCATACATCTTGTTTACAGTTCTCTAAGAACGGGCGTGGGTCTACATGCTTGTGACATTCTATAAATGGCGCACGTTCCAGCTTGCCGCACTCCTCCTCCGCGTACTTCTTATTCTGAGCGTGCAACTCACAAGGCTTCATGCGGGTAGCATGTACAGGTACGTCCTTACAGTCAGGCGCCTTAGCCCATTGGTTGCCAAAACTGTTTGCTGACTCCTCGATGCCGAAATCATCTTTTGTGTTGTAGTTAAAGTTCCCACACAAACCGCGCACCTGAAATCGCAAGAACCTGAATGTAATGTTGAGATAGATAGATAGTTATGAATGATTAGATGGTCATGAAATAGAGAATTGCTAAGGCTTTTATGGTGGTCTACTAGTGGAATCATATCTACCATAGCTAAAGCGCCAACATTGCCCACATAAGGGCATATAATGGACATTGCCGTTTTAAAGCCCACGGTTCAACGGTGAAGGGGTGGCCCCTCTTAAGCCGCCCATGACGTCCTATATTTCTTACCTTGCCGGCTTGACTGGGCAAGAGGGTCACATACAAGTTTGTCTGGCCATCCCAGAGGACTTGCATGCCGTTATTTCCCGAGAACTCCACCATGTACGAAGACAACCTCCTGAACCGGAACCCGTGGACGGCATCGTATACGGGCATGAGAGCTTGCTGGCTATCACTCTGATAAGGGTACTGTTGATGCAAATAGGCAATTACATGAGAGGCGTTTAAATGTATTAAAAATATATTATACTCCGTTCACACCAAAACCTTGCTAAGAGGGGGCCTCCTCGCACAAGCCTGGTGGTTTTTTGAGGCCCTCTCACCTCTATCGTTTTGTGTACTGCTTTATTGTATTTATTACTTTAATGGCAATAAAATTGAATTGAATTGAAATTGAAGTTTAACAAGGCTTTTCTTCGTCACACAACATTCCAACTATGAATACTTGGTAACATCATACCAGGGTATCTCACGTACGAAAACTTGATATCTTCACACTGTGAAATATCACTCTGGCCTGTGCTCGAAGCCCCTTTTCGGATTTTCTAAACAAATCATGATTTAGTATTTCACTGTTGTTTGTATAATAAATAGATGGAGCATTGTCATGACTTCTTTGTATTCATTGCGAAAGTCACTAGGAAATTATACAATTTATATACATAGCTTTTAGATACGGAATTTTATCTTCCCAGTTAAAAATGCCTACCCCACTCGTTCGCTGTGCTCGCTCGTGAGATAGAAATATCCTAAATATTTCCACTCCCTCTCACCCACCTGTATCGTGACGGAGTCTTTTCGTGTCTGTCCGTTTAACAGCGTGATCGTTACGTTGTTATACGTGATCGTGGCCGACTTAACGCAACTGCTCTGTGCACTGGAGCTACATGACGCTGTGTTGATAACCACGGAGTAGAAATTATCCAACGATTCCGTTAACAGATATTGGCACTTCCCTCCGAAAGTGAATGCTTTGCCGTCAAATGTGACAAAGTGTGGATCGCCGTACGTGTAACATGTGGCTGAAGGACAAGGAGTAATATATCAAACACGAGACGCGTCAAATGTGACAAAGTATGGATCGCCGTACGTGTAACATGTGGCTAAAGGACAAGAAGTAACATATCAAACACGAGACACGTCAAATGTGACAAAGTGTGGATCGCCGTACGTGTAACATGTGGCTAAAGGACAAGAAGTAACATATCAAACACGAGACACGTCAAATGTGACAAAGTGTGGATCGCCGTACGTGTAACATGTGGCTGAAGGACAAGAAGTAACATATCAAACACGAGACACGTCAAATGTGACAAAGTGTGGATCGCCGTACGTGTAACATGTGGCTAAAGGACAAGAAGTAACATATCAAACACGAGACACGTCAAATGTGACAAAGTGTGGATCGCCGTACGTGTAACATGTGGCTGAAGGACAAGAAGTAACATATCAAACACGAGACACGTCAAATGTGACAAAGTGTGGATCGCCGTACGTGTAACATGTGGCTGAAGGACAAGGAGTAATATATCAAACACGAGACACGTCAAATGTGACAAAGTGTGGATCGCCGTACGTGTAACATGTGGCTGAAGGACAAGAAGTAACATATCAAACACGAGACACGTCAAATGTGACAAAGTGTGGATCGCCGTACGTGTAACATGTGGCTGAAGGACAAGAAGTAACATATCAAACACGAGACACGTCAAATGTGACAAAGTGTGGATCGCCGTACGTGTAACATGTGGCTGAAGGACAAGGAGTAATATATCAAACACGAGACACGTCAAATGTGACAAAGTGTGGATCGCCGTACGTGTAACATGTGGCTAAAGGACAAGAAGTAACATATCAAACACGAGACACGTCAAATGTGACAAAGTGTGGATCGCCGTACGTGTAACATGTGGCTGAAGGACAAGAAGTAACATATCAAACACGAGACACGTCAAATGTGACAAAGTATGGATTGTCGTACGTGTAGCATGTGGCTGAAGGACAAGGAGTAATATATCAAACACGAGACACGTCAAATGTGACAAAGTGTGGATCACCGTACGTGTAGCATGTGGCTGAATGACAAGAAGTAACGTATCAAACACGAGACACGTCAAATGTGACAGAGTGTGGATCGCCGTACATGTACATGTAACATGTGGCTAAAGGACAAGAAGTAACATATCAAACACGAGGCACGTCAAATGTGACAAAGTGTAGATCGCCGTCATGTAGCATGTGGCTGAAGGACAAGGAGTAACGTATCAAATGATCTACCTTCCCAAACGAATCATTTCGAAAACGTCGAGAAAACGAAGGAATAAAAGAAGAAGGAAAACTCCAATTTAAAACCACTGCATATCTTCACGCATATGATCATCTTTGTTCAAGCTTGATGAATTCGAGACAGAACGTTTTTTTTCCACACAACAGCACGTTTTAAAATGAAATTAACTTTTGTAGTTTGAAATTGTGTGAACCAGAAACACAGTTGATACAGGTTCAGTATCCGCACGTGTGATTCGCTTTATATCAAACAAATACTTGACTAGAGTGACAGATAAACAATTCACGTTCTCTACTTACACAAAACCATCTTTTAGTTGCCTGGAAATAACTAATTTCAACCCTTTGGTCGCACATACCTGGACATCGTTGCTTGTTGCAGTTCCACTTGCCACCATTACATGTGCTGCAACACATCAGGGAATTAAAGATCATTAGTATAATTACTCAAGCGATTCCGCGCGCTGATTGGTCGAGACGTTCGGATATTTTGCTTTAGTATAATTACTCAAGCGATTCCTCGCGCTGATTGGTCGAGACGTTCGCCATATTTCACTATATTCACCTATAGGTGAATATAACATTGAAAGCATTGGGGAACGACTTTGACTTCGTCTCGGTGACTTTTCGCTGATATTTACGTCGCCTTCGGCGACTAATTGTTAAATATTCACATATTGAAAGCATTGGGGATCGCGCGCGCACTTTATTATGAGAAACTAAAAAATACCCCTAAATCCGCCTCAGGCTCCGTAAATATCGGCGAATAGTCACTTCGACTTCGTCCCGGTGACTATTATATACTTAATGACTGCTCTCGAGGGAAACAGCGAGTTTTGTTGTTTCGCCAGAGTGCAGTAATTAAGTGTTTTATTATATAGCAAATAGAAAATACACTGTTAAAATAGCCCATGTTTTTATTATTATTTTCCCGCTCTGGCGATGTAGCCCGCGCGGGCAACAATTTTTGAATTGTAGACCGCGCGGGCTACATTTAGTTTGTACTTTACCACGTGACCATGATAGAACCAATCAGAGCGCGCGTTTTGATCGAATAAACACGAGCTATATAACAATCGCCGATGTCGCCTTGTATTCTGTAATTAAGTGTATTGTTATTTGCCGTTGTCGTTGCCATTGTCACATCTTAAAGTCCCTATTGGCGCTCGAATTTACGTCACAGTCGTATAATAAAAGTGCATAAATGTTATGCTATTCAACTCACCAGGTTTTACAGGAGACTCTTATGGTCGTGGCATTGGGATAGCTGACCTCATTGTGAACACACGGACACTGACTGACAGGTAAACACACGCCGTTTGAGTGGACAGTACCGGTGGGACAGTGACACCCATCAATACATGTCTCAATACATGTCGGTTGTAGCTCGTCCGTATCGCAGGTTTTCAGGCACGCGGGGCCACACTCTTTATACACTTTGTTGGCACTACAGCTCTTGGCTGAAACAAAGAGCGTTCAAAGCTCACTGATGATAAGGATGACATCTTATTAAGTGATGTAGATGGTCATGATGATGATGGAGTTGATGACTAAGGTGATGACAGGCGGACAGAAAGAAAGACTGGCAGACACATACTGTATCCACGCACGGTCAAAACATAGATTACACAGTAAAACAAGCGAAATGGTGACTGCTTAATTTGCTTGCCATGCTAATTTGAAGTCGGTGGTGAAAGACGGACGGACACGGTCAAAACATAACACACAGTAAAAGAAGCGAAAACTGTAACTGTTGTCACCTTTTCTGGATTTAACACAAATGTGCTTTCCTGTTTTGTATGCGTGTTTTTAATTTAAACGATAAAATGATGACTTTGATGATGGTGATTTGTCAACCAGACCGTAAAACATATCGCATCGCATCCTACGTATCATAAGATATTTTACTTAGTAGCGTAGGGAGGGGTTGCCCAATCTCCCGCGCCGAAGGCTCATGACATATACACTCGGCACAATTAGCAAGTCGTTCATTCGTACGAACTATTATCGGGCGGCACAAAGGCGAATAAATAATATCGAATTTGAAACTTACGACACAGGTATTTGCTCCTCCAATCCAGAGTGACTCCTTTACTAGCGCATGCGCGTGAGTACTGCGTCAGCGCTTCACATTCACAGCCGGAATGCTGACCAAAATTACACATGCACATGTCTTCTCTACACCTATCTACAAACGGCTTCGGATCAACCTCGCCATGACAGGCGTCGAAGTCCTCACTCAAGAGTATCAGGCACCTTTGCGTGGCCGCCTGGTTCATGTTGAGTGTCGCCTTTCCACAGACATCATTATTTAGAGCTCTTGGTGCCTCGCATTGTTCGCCATGAGCAGGCATGGCCCAGCTCTCCGCAAACTCATCTACGCTTGTTGCTGTTTTGTTTGTCTCCCCCAGGTTCATATCATCGTGTGATACGCCATTGTTGTTCCCACATAGCCCGCAAGTGTTGTTCCTATACTTGTGCGAAAGTACGATTTTTATGGATGATTCGCCGTCATAATTAATTTCGACGTCGTCTCCCCAAGCGCGTACGATCGTGTACGCAAGAATTTTAGCGATAGACACCTTGGTGTCCTTATAAGGAAGTGCTACGTGTTTGTTATCTACAGTAACACCCTTTCTTCGCGCCACTTTATAATTCTTCCCGCCAACGTACAATACTACAGCGCGTGCGCAACCAGCACTCCTGCCCGCGCAAGACTTGTCATTCTGTACGTGAATGGAGAACTGGTCGGACCCCGGGACACAGTCTTGGGCCAGCGTGTAACTGCATTTGCCCACGAAGTCCAGATGTTTGCCGTCGAACGTTCGGTAGTGAGTTTGTCCCCATGTAATACATGCACTGTCTTTTTTACCTGGCAGAGTTAGCGCACGGGCTACAAAAAAGAGTTCTTGTGAGTTATGCTATACTTTGGCAACTTCTAGAAAAATATTTAATCGTCAAGGAGTTTCTACTTACAGGCCCTGATATGGGGATCGTGTGCTCTGTTGAGTTGCTCGTGAAACTTTAGTTCTTCTGTGGCAAATAAAATGTTGGTTTGTGATCAATGACTTGCTGTCACTAGAGCGGATTTCAGATGACTGTCGTGAGCAGTGAGTAATTCGCAATTACTTTGTAATTACTCCTATAGGTTTTTTTCAGAATTGTTGTAATTACTTTGCGATTGGTTTCACTACAGTCATGTGAAAACCGCTCTATTTGCTAGTTACGATAACTGTGGAGCAATACGCTCACTCTGAGATAGATGTGCCGAGAAGCAAGTCTGAGGTCGTTATCAAGCTATATTTACCTTGTTCGCAACTGTTACCAGTGAAGTGATCATCGCATATGCACTTATTAGGAGATACGCACCGTCTACCGTTTAGGCACGCGGGCTCACATACCGCTGGAAAACACGTAAAATTTAGTGACATTATAATCGAGTTAATTAATAGTACGCTACGTCGATTAGGACAATAGCACGACTTTGGGAAACTCTGAGTTAGCTGAGGGTAGCCCTTTCAGATTGAATAAAACAACCTGTTATCAATAGGAGCTCTGAGCACCAATAGAAATCTACAATATATATAAAACGTATAAATATTTGCACTATAAAAACCTAATCAATCTATATGATTACAAATCTATATGTATATGTAGATACCGTTTCCGGGAAACGTTTCACCCCAAAAGACTATAAGCTTGAACCGCAAAGGATAATTCTGGCATCTAAACTGCTACTGTTTGATCTGAATTCAGACAGTTATCGCAACCACGGGTAAAATCATTAAATTTCAGCACATTTCTAAGCTTGTTTGTTTCTAATATTTTACAGAAATTCAAATAAATCTTTACCCATACTCCCTTGTTCCTTTTTTAGTGACAATGTATCCGGGAAATCAGACGTTTCTATAGAGCTTGTTATATAAAGATATAGGTTTGGATCCCACACTCATTCAGTGCCTATTAGAGCAGATTTCGTATGACTGTGAAAAGTGCCGCGACGACAAAGTTGTGCCGCGCCGCGACCGTGACCGTACCACGACTACGCGATTTCATTCGGTATCTATCCGTGAAACCATGTATCGCGAACCGTGTTATAAACTTGGATTAGAACGAGCATTCCAACAGAGGTTTGCCGTATTGACTGCTAAATTGTTTTATTATTCAGCCATGCCACTTTCTCGATTCTGATTGGCTAAGAGTACGCAGCGAAATCTTGTTTGTGCGCAGTGCGTAACGTCACACTACAGACACTAGGATTGATGCACTTTAATGACGTCATAACGCATGCCAATAGGTTTGGCCGACATGTTGCTTTTCATTTCGGAAGCGAAAGCGAAGCGAACCTCATCCAATAATTGTTCAATCAAACATTTCGTGAAAACGTCGGTAGAAACTTATTGCGAGCGAGTGTTAGCGAGCGAGCATACTATTAATCTCGAGAAGCTCTAAGGCATTGGTCCTAACGCCCTTGCAATTACGGCGTGGGTTACCTGTGGTGCCTTGCAATTACGGCGTGGGTTACCTGTGGTGCATGCGCACTACGATCATTTTCTAGCTGGGCCATGAGCGATTTCGGTCGGTCGGTGGCACATCCCCCACAGTCCTTTGCTCGGAGAGTTAGTAAGCCATTCACGTCAAGATGGAGAAAACATTCACCATTATTTTGTCGATCGGTTTACAGAAATTGTTGTTTAGTTTCGGAGATTATCGGTAAGTAACAGTCATTAATTGCTTTTGTCAGTCTTAATTGCATTTGTAGATGTTTTTAAAGTATATTTTGACAACCATTTCACGAAAGATTTGCCGAAAATTTCCTCAACTTTTTATAAAGCTGCTTGGCCCTAGAGAGGGGAATGCTCCGCGCTTGTGAATCTTACACAGTTTAAGTTGAATATTGTTTCAATGTGAAATTTCCCCGAAACAGCATGGCTATTATAAGGTTATAAATCGGGTTAAGTCCTCCTACCATTACAATATTGTAAACAGATGAAAATATAACTAAATGTATCAATTTCCTGTAAACAATGTAATGGTAAATAAACTTGACTGATTTAGTGGTATTTTTTATCTGTGCTCATTGGATTTTTTCTTTTCTGTTTGTAGACTCAGCCCAATAATATAATTCCAGTGATGTTTACTAGCCTGCCAAAAAAACTGCTAAGTGATTACAATTGCACTCACATTATTTGGAAATAATATAACAAGAAAATCTGATGGATATATCCAATAATATTACTGGTAGAGATCTGTATTAATCTGAGGCATGAAAAATTTAATTAAAAGCTATTTCTGAAATTTAAAAAAAATGTTTATCTTTTTCTGTTTGTAGACTCAGCCCAAGAATATAATTCCAGTGATGTTTACTAGCCTGCCAAAAAAACTGCTAAGTGATTACAATTGCACTCACATTATTTGGAAATAATATAACAAGAAAATCTGATGGATATATCCAATAATATTACTGGTAGAGATCTGTATTAATCTGAGGCATGAAAAATTTAATTAAAAGCTATTTCTGAAATTAAAAAAAATCTTTTTTTCTGTTTTCATACAATTTTTTGCGTCCCCATTTTTCAGATTTTTGATGGTCTTACCTTTCCGATGATTTCCATATAGCTCAAAAAAGAGAAACAAAAGAATTATTTTCTTATTTAAATGCAGCATCACAAGTTCTGCAATCGGTTGCGATTCCATAGAAACCCATGGTTTGCAAAAAGTCCGCGATCGGGGATCGTCTGCGCCATCAATTGTCATACTCTATAAGGCTTGTTTATTAGATTCGTGCTATGCTGAAAGGATCGAATGAAAACTGTGAATCAAAGCCATGAACTGTCACTACGTACATACCCAATTCACAGATCGCCCCCTGCCATCCGTTCACGCATGCGCACTTGTCTTCCCCGACACAACGACCACCATTGAGGCATACGGGATCACAAGTGGAATCTTAGTTGCAAGAAAAAGAAAACGTGAAACAGTAATTTTCCTTTTTACAGAGCTCAATTCGGGGTTTTTACGCTGCGCATTTTGGGTCTTTCTGTCGCGCTAGTGAAACCATGTAAGCCAGTCAGGTGCTTGTCCTGTTAAGCCCAGCAGTCAGTTGGCTTTCTGTCGCGACGAAAACCCAGTTGATTGCACTAGACGAAACAAGGCAAGGACCTGATTGGCTTAGATGATTTGACTGTCGTGACGAAAACCCAGTCGACTGCACTAGACGAAACAAGACAAGGACCTGATTGGCTTAGATGGTTTGACTGTCGCGACGAAAACCCAGTTGATTGCACTAGACGAAACAAGGCAAGGACCTGATTGGCTTAGATGATTTGACTGTCGTGACGAAAACCCAGTTGACTGCACGAGGCGAAACAGGGCAAGGACCTGATTGGCTTAGATGATTTGACTGTCGTGACGAAAACCCAGTCGACTGCACTAGACGAAACAGGGCAAGGACCTGATTGGCTTAGATGATTTGACTGTCGCGAGGAAAACCCAGTTGATTGCACTAGACGAAACAAGGCAAGGACCTGATTGGCTTAGATGATTTGACTGGCGGAACAGAAAAACCTGAAATCAAACCGTGTTTCGAAAATTTCCAGCGCGAAACAGCGGTTTTTGGTTTCGTTTGTTGGTAAGAAAAATTATCGACACGGAATAGAGCAGATTTCGTATGACTGTGAAAAATGACGCGGCACTCCGCACTGGTCTGCTGTAGATATGGAATGAAATCACGTACTCGCGGCACGGTCACGGCGCGGCATAACTCTGTCGCGGCACTTTTCACAGCCATACGAAATCTGCTATATGTTTTGTCGACGTCGGGGCTGCTTAACCTCTATTTTCTCGTCATGTTTTCGTCCTAAATACAGATCAATTTTGTCAGATCAATTCAATGTCAGCTCAATATCGGAACCCGTCGTGCAAATAAGTAACTGAGGCACGATTTCACCTTGTTTGAAAGGTTGTCGGCCGGGTTGTCGGCCTTGTGGGCGTCGGAGCCTACTCGACCACACCGAACGGCAGTACCGGTAGAAACGAATCCTATTTTTATGATATTTTACTGGTCTGGCTGCTTTATTTTACAAACCAGGGCTTCGTGTGCAAATTAACTAATCTCGCGTACTCAAACAGTGAGTCGATTCAAGGGTTCTACCCAGACAACTTTGTGGTCTGACTCGTACGGCTTCTGACAATTATGATTGTAAAGTAGACATCTTGTATAACACAGGGAGATATCACGTCCTCAACCGGTGCTTTTCATAATCTAAATTTATCTTGTTAAATATAGCTTTTCATGTAATACACGGGCGGATATGAGTTGCGGACGTATTTTTCCGAGTTATTTATCATTCTCTTTCAAGATGCACTATAGAAAACGAAAAATGTTTTGACTACCACACGATCGGGGGGGGGGGGACTCCCATATTTTTTGGTCGGGGATGATCGTCATATCTTTTATGGGTTAAAAACACGTTGGTTTGGTCTCTTTTAGGGGTGATCTTGATCTTCAATAAATTTTAGGCAGATTGGTATCTTTTAGGGCCGAAACTGTGTCCAAATTGCTTTTTCTCATGATGGTGCTTCTAAAAAACCGTGCAAGAAAGAGAGATTATTCGACGAGAAGACGATGAATTAGAAAGAAACACGGAAATGTCTTCATGGGTATTTTTCCCCTGCTACCTGTGTCTTTCGCGCCTACTTGGCACATAAGACCTCATCTTTTAGGGTATCTTTTAGGGTAACAATTTTTTTGAGCCACGCTATGGCCCGCCATGTTTGGTATCTTTTTTTCTTTTTTTTTTTTTTGGGGGGGGGGGGGTAATACTTCTCATTCAACTGCGTAAATACGAAAATAATAAAAATGACGTCGCAATCGTATAATAATACTCTATCAGTTTTGTCTTAAGGAAAGGAAATATTTTATGTGCTTCTGCCAAACTAAGTTTATTTTTCTGTTTGTACCTGTGATACGTTTGCCACATTTATCTCCTGTGAACCCCTCACAACAGTTTGTTTCATCTCGATATTGGATGATACGCTGGGCAGGCCGACTGCTTGGTATGCGTAGAGTTCTGGGAAAAAACATCGCAAAGTAAAGATAGAGCGGGTTTTAGATGACTGTAGTGAAACCAAAGTGATTACGCCGGTTCTGCATAAAACATGTAGGAGTGAATACAAAGTAATTACTGACTCTCAACAGTCACACGAAAACCGCTCTATTGATAAGATAAAAATATTGTGAAGATTTGCACTCACACGCGAGTTTGATTTTTTTCAGTTGCATGTGAAAATGTGTGCGGAGTTGAAGCGGTTTTCAAGACTGGGTGAATACGGGGTAAGTATTTCACCAGGTTATGCTGTGATGATCGTGACAAAGATATTTTTCAGGGGACTGGGTGGAGTAAGTAATCTTTAATTTCTAAGTAAAAATAGAGTACGTATTATCCAGATGCAGATTTGAGGGCATGCTACTATATGTTTAGTTTGAATGGGCAACTCGGACTTTAAAGCCAAACTTTATGGAGGGATACTTGCGTGACACCAGAAGGTTAAAAATATCACGCACGGCGCAAGGTCAGCGATGACGTCGTCATTTTATGTAAAGTAACAAATATCGCAACTTTCACTATGAAGCAAGACACATCATAGACAACATTTTGACCACGACGATTAAGTATAGGAAATCATACGACTTCGAGTTCAATTTGGAATTTATTTGCACGAGTGGGTTTTTCAAAAAGTATGAAAATTGCACGAGCCGCATGCGAGAAAAAACCCACGAGTGGAGCGACTAACACCTCCACTCGTCGATTTTCGGCTTTTATTAATTCAAAACTTCTACGATCAGCTTACATGACTTCTCTTTCTGTCATCCGCCATGTGCCCAACTGTTTTGCCTAGTGCTGAGGACCCCACAACGAGTGTAAATAAATTCCAAATTGAACGAGAAAAGTCGTATGATTTCGTATTACCACCGTATGCATTGCTACGCGACCTCAAAATTCACTGTTGGGCGATTGGCGATTTTACGCAAGAAAATAGTTGTCAATTTTCTTGAACCGGAAAATTAAACATTCGAGTCAAGGAAGCCACAGATAGCTTAAAACCATTTTGGTTGATTTTGCAATCAATGTCGGCCCGCTGAAGTGGCCGAATCCAGCGTTTTGGTTTGATTGACGGCTTAAAATCGCCAATCGCCCATCGCAACATTGAATTTTGAGGTCGCGAAGCAATGCATACAGTGGTAAGCATGAAAAAATTTCCAAGGAGTCATTCACAAATCTGCTTACAAACTGAACAAGCCGCACGTATTTTTCCTTGATTGAAATCTGGACGAAAACCTGACAGAATTTGAGCATGAACAAAAACCAAAGTTTCCATAATATAGCTCTATGTTATCAAAACATTTTAGCATTTCAAAAGAAAATTTGCATTTTGTTAACCATTTTTGCACTTTGTTACCTTTTTTTTGGCACTTTGTTACCTAAAAACTGCACTGCTCTCAGCCAGTCAGAATCCAGAGATTTTTTCATGTGTATTATTATCGCAGTAACACTACTGGGATCTCAATGCAAGATACATATGCTAGACCAAACATGTGAGGGGGACATATGATCCTTTAAATATCTAATTTTTACTCCGATCGATAAACGAAAAAAACAATATATTCTTGCTATTTGGTGCTATGGTTTCCACATTTTGACTAAGGAATGAAAGGAAGTCAAAAGGACGTGGTCACCGAAAACGTCAAAATTTGAACATGACCAGTTACAAAAATAAGAACTCAAACTATTTCAACATGATTTCTATTGAAAATTTGAAAACTCTCAAAATTTGCAATCTTATTTTCCTCAGAGTATGTTTTTGTATTTTTGTGATAAATTTTTTTTTCTGACTCATACGAAATTCATTGAGTATTTTCAAGCATATTGATTTCTCTGACAAGACATCACCTTAAAAAAAACGTATTCAAGACAGGTGACAAGATAAAATTGTGTTTTTCACCATTAAAAACATAGTTTTACTAAAACTGACTTACATCTCGGTGGCCCTAAAGTCAATGTCAATTATATTTGACTGAAAGTGAAATTGAAATTAGTACATCTAACATTTTGAATTGAAAACATTACATACATGTAGCATGCGCAAAATGTGTTTTGCCTTGTTTAGCATATCGAGATAGGATCAGGTTGTGAAAGAGTGAAAAAAAAAATAGATAAAAAGAATCAAATTGTTTATTTCGCTTGTGGCTGTACAATGCTTATATCCATTTTCATTTTCGGTGTCGAAATAGAACTGGCTTCTTGCTTAAATTAAACTTTAGAGAACAAGAAGATTCGCTCACGTCGGGATTTTTTAATGCCTGTGATATTGTGATTGTTTTTTCGGCATTTCCCCCTTGCTCTAAAAGATACATACTTGTTTGTAAATGGATTTTGTACCAAGAGTACATAAAACTGTGTAGATAAACAATCCACTTATGAAGATAGTCAAGATACTTCGAAACACATGGAGTTTTTACCTTGTAAAGGTCATCTTTACTCACCTACTAACTATGCACATTGTAGCATCGTAAGCATCTTTACCAACGAACTTGTCCGTAGAGCGTTTCTGTTTGTCGCATTTTATTCGTATCAGGCTTGATACTGACTGCTCGTAACTCTCTATATAGTTTTCTCTCCTCTCTTTTACTACAGGGCAAATATTACTTCCTCTTCAGGTAGAAAAAAAGAAAAGAAAAAAGAACGATTTTGTTTAGATTTCTAATTCGCTCATTGTTTTTCTCGTTACTCTTCAGCACTGCATTGTTTTAAAAGAACGAATCGACTTCAGCTTGGGGTAAAATGGGTGAAAACGCTTTTTTTTACATTAAATGCATGTATGGCAACTTTCTTGTTTTTAAGCCTAGTTTCCATATAGTCGTATCTGTCGTATCAGTCGACCGTGAAACAATAGAATAATTCCATTCCGTTGTTCCGATCACTTAAGTTTAGAGAATCGAGAATAAGGAAGAAAAAATAGCAAACTCTAGTACGAAATGCCAAAAGAACGTAAAGGAAGGGGAATACTATATAAGTGATTCGTTACCTGTGTGTGCCGAAAACGTTTGAACAGAAAAACAGCACCACCAATAGAATTGCTTGCAAAACTTTGACTTTCAGATGAAAAGAAGCCATGACTATCTTAAGGAAACTGGAATTAAAGCAAAGAATAGAAAAATAAGTGTTAGTCCACGGCTACTACAGTCCGCGACCAGAAATTCTGGCCGCAACTTTTTTTTTCCTTCGTATTGTTCTGTTCCTTGCCACTAAAAGGAAAGAAACTGTATTCTTTACCAAGAGAGCATTCTAATTAAACTAAAAAGAGAGAAGATCTGCTAGTTATTGGAGCAAATACTTGTTAATGGTGTTTGAGTAAATTAGTGGTGTAACCAATTGTAGCAAAACTCGAGACAAACAACTTAAATTGTCATAGCTAGTCGGTTAAACAATCTACGAAAGCAGACGGAAGTTTAACGAGTAGATAATTGGCTGTACACTTACTATATAATGGAGAAATAATTTCTGTTCCTGATATGATAATAAATTCGTAGTCATGGTTGTAAGTCAGAAATTGAGCTGTCATGAACAAAAAAAACAGGCATAGAGATAAAGGGGTGGCGAATGGTCCTTCAAAAAAACTGTTTTCTCGCGAAATTTTAGGCGTTCTCGAATTCTCGTATTTTTTAATTTGCCATTCTCGGATCTCGGATTTTTTTTTCAGGTTGTCTCGGATCTCGGATTTTCCAGTTTGTTGTGTTTATATGGCGAATCTCAAATCGAGTTCTCGATCTCGGATTTTGTTCGCTATTTTCATTCGCGCTGTAAACTTCGCATCGGACATACTGTTGAAAACGCATTCGCTAGGTCTCAAAGATTTATTTGATATAAGATTCGTCACGATCCGTTGTTTATCAGAAGAGCTATCTTGTAAACTCCAAACGCAAAGTTCTAGAGTGAAGTCGGCCTCGAACATGAAAAGACTCAAAGCACGCTTTCGTCATTTGAGCATATTTTATGCGCTGTTTTACATCGCGCTGAAAACTTCGCATCGGAAAAAGGTACGAAACAAATTCGCTAAGGCTGCATTCATTATGTATACTACAGGGGGGGGGGGGGGGGGGGGGGCAGAGGATTTTTTGGGGGATCTCAAAATTTAGGAACTGGAAAAGGGGGGATGTCAAGTTTTTTTTCATAACATGAAGGGGGGATGCATATTTTTGTTGAGGTATTATATATATTTAAGACAAGGTTGTGCAGTTTGATAGTAAATGGAGGAAGGCTCAATTGTTGAACACCGAGTTTGAACCTCCTTCCTGAAGAAATATCACTTGCACTACTATTCTCGTGTATTCACCCTCTTTCAACTGATATGTTGAAAAAAAAACTGCGCGCTTCGCACACAAAAAGAATTATATTAAACTTAAAAGATCGTAAAAGGCCTTCTTGTTTTACTACAATTCCTCAAAGTCCTCTTCAGTGGCTTTCGTCTGCCAGACAAAACGCCTTTGGACTTTTGATTAATAGTCTTGTAGCTTCATTGTCAAAATTGCGGCACGCTTCGCGCGCACAACGGAAAACATACCAAACAATCAAATACAAAATAAATGATACTCAGCCTATGTGTAGTAAGGCTCCAATCGAGGAGCGCACCAGATCACTTGGTAGAAAGTCACTACCGACACAAAAAAGTAAAGCCACCTAGGATTTTTATTTGCATTTTTATGCTTTGTATTTTTTTTTTATCATTGAGCCTTGTTCTTTATTTTTTGTAAAATTGATATAAATATAAATTGTCTCCGGGGTGATGGGGGGGGGGGGGGGCATGTTTTTTCCTTTTGACCAAAAGGGGGGATTCGTAAAAAATATGTTGTGCCTTGGGGGATCTGAAAATTTTGCATTGTCAAAAAAATTTCCTCTGCCCCCCCCTGTAGTATACATAATGAATGCAGCCTAAGTCCCAAGGTTCAATTTGATATAAGTTTCATTCCGATGCGTTGTTTATTAAAACAGTTATCTTGTTAACTTCAAACGCAAAGTCCTACAGTGAAGTGGAATAGTCGAAGATTAATGTCGACACGCTTTAGTCCGCTGAGCATGTTTGCATACTCTTGATCTCAGCTCGATAATTAGGTAGAAATCTGCGTGTAGTTTGCTGAGTGTAGTACACTCAATCCCAAACTACACCCACACTACACCCACACTACACCCACACTACACGCACACTACACCCACACTACACCCACACTACACGAAAAAAGTGTTAACATACATCCAGACTGTACTGTAGCTCTTAATAATAATATTGTAAGGGAGTAACCCTCCAGGCAAAGACTGTAAAGAAAAGCTTTAGCGCAAACATGCTGGTGACCTTTTATGAGTACTAGAGTGATGATAGCAAATCTGGCATGAGTTTGAGATCACAAGGGTTGATATTGTTGAAGGGATAATACAAAAAGTAGTTAAAGAGAGCTGGGACTGCAACATATCCCAATGGAGTGGGTAGCTTAATGACTGGAAACATGACTTGAAGAACAGGGGCAAGGGAAACAAATTAAATTCAAGAGTCAGTGAGTGCGTGATCTGTTTGCAAAGGATCACATAAAGGCCATCACCAACCGGGAGCCTTTGCGCCCTGATTTCCTTTGTTTTCAAATTGATCCATCGTTTTCGGGTGCTCTGATTGGCTAAGAGTCTGCAAAGAATCTCGGTTGGTGATGGGCCTTTAATTCAAGTTGAGTTTGGGTTGGGATTATCTTATGTAGGTTACTTACTGGCAGAAGCAAGGGAAGATGACAATGTATCCGCAAGTGCAGTTCTGTTGGGACTACAACTGCATGTGTATAGCCATCTCTCACCTGACATTTCTCTTGACAAAAATACATACTTTCTCTCCTGGTATAAAAAAATAGACAAAATTGATTGGCTGACTTGCCATGGTAAATACAGGTAAGAGTGCAGACAATGCTGCTTGCATCAACACGTGCACATGCTTCTAAACCAATGGAAAATAGTTTGAATGCACGTGCAATTACCAAAGGAAAATGCCTATTTGGGCAAAATGTTTTATTTTGTAATGGTAAAAAACAAATTAGCAAAATTGTCTTGACTCTTATGACTTTTTAAAAGCCATCATGTGGCTTCTCTAGTAGCGTGAGTTATTTGCCTTTACCACTTTTTATGCCATCATCATCATCAATATTTGTTGCATGGTAATTAAAAGTCCAGACAATGCTGAACCTCTTTCAATTTGTTAAATTGATAACATTATTGTAAAAAGGAAAAAAGTATACATTGTAAAAAAAATTCAATTCCAAAACCAATACACCAATTTGTATTATAAAATTCAGACCTGGGGCTGAGGCTTAGGGGATTAAAGTAAATACTTGATTTCTTGTGTTTTTAAACCTTGGCCCCAAGGCTGCAATAGGCTATTCAACTGCCAATGCACATAATATTATTTCTTTAATCACTACTTACACTAAGAGCCATTTTGTCTTCAATGAATTCTGGAATCACAAATGTCTGCCAATTAAGCATCGTGATCCCACAGTTATTTGCGAGTTCCAACATATAAGCCTGTTTAGCATCTACCACACTTTGGGGGCTGGCAGTAACAGCATTATCCACCTCACAAGCTACAAATGGTAAGTGATCCTCCATAGCCTTCAAAGGGACATGACATTATGACATTAAAATCAATTGATATTCAAACAATACAATGTATCACGTGCCATCAATATTTATCTGGGTGTTATGCAACTCAGCTTTACCGAGTATAGGTAACTGAAACATCAACATCATCAACATCACCATGTCACATGATTTTGCAATTTCTGTAGCTTGTCAGGTTGTTTAGATAGGGGGGGAGGGGAATATTGGCATTTCGGTAGCAGAAAATGCTTTTCCATGCCCAAAACACGTAATTCCAGACTCTTCGCAAGCTCTTCGATGTCTCGCACTGGCTTACCAGCGCCAAGCCACGTCTAAGGATCCTTTGTGATCCCTGGCCACCTACGGCGACTTTAGTTCTCACGCCGCCCCTAGTAATTAGCGCAAGCTACTATAGGGTATTATATTTAAGTATTAAGGCTTTAGAAAATAAAAAGAAGTACAATTCCCGGGACAAATCCAGAATTCCAGAAGCTTACCGCTGAGGTTTGATGTTGCACTTGCAGATGTTGCTGCTGTTCTACAGGCAAATTATAAGAAACGCGCCCAGTAGCTCTTTTCTTTTTCTGATTACTACATCAGAGAAGTCAAAGGAGTTTATTTTACTTCTTTGGCACCGAAAATCACGTTCGAACACTACAGGGAGCGGTAATTCTAATAGGCGTTCTGGGACCCTGTGCTCATCGTCCGCCATCTTGGATATGAACAAGAGCATGCGCAGTGGGATGGTTATTTTGCGTGGTTAGGAGCAGAATGGCTGATTGCATTTTTAATCTGCACCGGGGGGGGTTGAGGACATATGGAAAATTTTCCAGGGGGGTTGCGTTGGAGTCTGGAAATTCCACGGGAGGGGGGTGTCTGGAGACTGGAAATTCCAGGGGGAGGGTAAAAAAGGTGACTGTCCAGGGACATTTTATCCAAAAATAGATTTTCCAGGGGTATTTTGCCAGAAAAAATGGAAATTCCAGGGGAGGGGGTCCTTTATGAGGTTGGAAATTCCAGGGGAGGGGGTCTGTTTCATGAGTGGAAATTCCAGGGGAGGGGGTCTTTTTAAGGGAGGTCCTCAACCCCCCCGGTGCGGTTTAAAAATGCAATCAGCCAATTTGTACTATAGAATACCTCGTCTGGCCGCGCCTCGAAGCCACCGCTAATACACAAAGTTTAGTTGCAGCCTGCTTCGAGAGGCGGTCAGCAATTCGGTCCAGCTCTGGGTGAGTAGTGCGGAAAATCGCATTTCCACCATTGTGGACCTGAGACAGGCAATCCCTGGCAAGATGGCTTCTTTAACGAGGATATTTCTCGTTTCACTTTTATTTATTGCCGCGAGGGCGCAAGGTAAGATCTACAAATGCTCCAGTTACATTCCATTGAATATAGCTATTATACTGCTTCTATAGAGGTATCTTTTCCTTATAGTTGCACCCTAGCTTTTACAGCTTGCACATATGCAATACCAGCTCGCTAAGCTTTGCATATGGAGTCTGAAAAGCACGTTTAAAATGGTCAAAACGAAGTACATGAGCTCGACATAGAGTTTCTGCAAGTTGCGCGAGGTCAGAACCATAGAGCATCGGGGTAACAATTCAAGCCTATATTTTCCCTATAAAAAAGCCTCACGGCTATAATTCTTATTTGAGAATATGCTATGGTTCTGCCCTGGTGTAGGCAAGCGCGAAAACGCTCAAATAAGCTCCATTTACATGTATTTTAATATAAGGGACATTGTGGTCCTTGCTGTAGCCGGTCTCGGTGACTCGTGCTTGGTGAATTATCCACTAAGAGATCAGTTTTCATCTTGGTAAATATTTTGGATTTTTCTTTTGGTCTTTGTATAGAAATGACACCCTTAAATTTACAGCTAGAGGCGAAACTTATTATTTATATTGTTGGCGTGTTACTTACTAAGCGTATAGTGTTGGAGTTTTATTGATGTTTTGTTGCGCTTGTGTTGTATTTGACTATAACTCATCTCTCACGCTATTTACACAGATTTCACCCCCAAATTTCGATCTTTTATTCATATATTATAAAATCCACTGTAAAACACTTGATTTGCAAGAAAAGCACTGTTATATTTGTATATTAAAGGCCTATAATTTTCGGAGGGTCTAATTTGCAGGTCGCAGGTTGCAGGTCAGATGCAGGTTGCAGGTCAGGTGCAGGTTGGATGCAGGTTGAGTCTAAAATGCAGGTCGGGTGATTTCTAGGTTTTTTAGATTTAGAGGAAATTTTTACTCGAGAGAGACAGTATAATTATAACACTTTGTTTTGGCGAAGAGATCAAGGTGAGTGCTTTTATTCGTGAATTATTCATGCAAAACCGTATTCCCTTTGTTCCTTCGAGCATTAATCAATGCCAAGAATGGTTTAGTGACAATAGTGTGGGTAAACAATATTATTTGATTAGCTTTTCGACCTTGGTTATTTGCTTTTATAAACGTTATAAACGCCGATTGAGCTTGATCGGGGGTCTTTCATCCAACGACTTGATCAGATTTAAGTCTGTCACTGAATAATAGAATATAGTTTATACCTTATACTATCACATCACATCGTATTAAAATGACAATACCACGGGGCTATCTCTCCCGGTTTTTCCGGGAGACTAAATATTTTTCACCTTGTTTCCTGAGCTTTTGTAATTGTTGTATGTTTACTGTGTTTATTTTTAAGCGATTACTCGACAGCCGACTTTTCGGCTCACTTTTTCCTTTGCGTATTATAATATACTGTCTCTCGAGGGAACAAATTTCCTGCAACCTGCACCTGACCTGCAACCTGCGACCTGCAAATCAGACCCTCCGTATAATTTTAAGTCTTCTGGGACAATGACCTCTTTGTCGACGAGTCCTGGCTCTTGTAAATGATTAACTACCCAGCTTCTCTGCTTTTGGAGCGAGCATTCTCGCTATGAAAATTGTCCAACACTGGTCTTGCTGAAGCAGTTAGGGTTTGATTTCCTGTTTCTAGAATTATCGTATGCACACTTTTAAGTTTTCTGATCGTTGCTGTGAGACCCTTCAGATGTTCGCCATCTTTATTGCTTGACACAATACACGATTGTAGCGATTGTAGTTACACACATTTTCTTTGTGTGTTAAACTACCGCACTCTTTCTGGTTTATACCGGTCTAAATGAGCTAACCCAGGCCCTGTTTAGCACATTTAGTGCTCTAAAATATCTAGTTTGTCCGTATATCGTGTTGTATTTCGTGGTGTATCTAATACACTTATTTATAGGTTCTCAGTTCTATTGTAACATGATACATGAATTCCCAAAGACCCTGGAATTCTCTGTCAAGAACCCGGTGAACGCGATAAAAAATTGCTAAAGGGCCTAAAGAAAGACTTTTCTTGATGGCAACATCTCGCCAAGGGATGAAATTCTTCAATGTCAATAATTATGACGCCTTTCTATGGCATTTTATAATCAAAGGTTTCAGAGAATTTTTCTAGAGAAAAAGTACTTTCAGGGTAGTTCATATAGATTTTCTGTAGCGATTTTTGCACCAGCAGTAAATAATGATTGCGCTTAATGTGATAATGATATAAGGGTTTACTTTATACCATGCCGTGCGATCCCATATCCGAGAGGCCCCGTTTTAAGATAGAGACAGTAAGGGGTTTGAATCATTGTCTCCAACTTAGCTTATCTAGAAGCATCGACCCTTTTGATATGTCAGTATAACCTTCCCATTACGTATTATAAAACGCGCGATAGAATATTTCTTTTTACATGTATTTAGAAAAAAAAAAATTCGAATGCTCTATACGGACGCTAGGGGAAATAGTCCAATACGCGCGTCAAAAAATGTGACCTAAAGTGTGGACGTGGCGGTATTCAAACTTTACAATCATAGACAACCGTTCTGTTAGCTTTGACATTTATTACTTTGAAATGGTTTCTGGGTGTTGCTTCTCTGAGAAGGTATTCTTTGGAAGTAAGTTTTTGCTGATTTTCTCCAAACAAACTCGCAGATTTTTTTGTGAAAGTAAAAAATTGTTACCGCAAAAAAACAAACTCGTATGTTGTCACGTGGAGCTTGATTGTGAGAGTTTGTTGAATCCAAGCGCTCTTGGCTTGCGAATGAACCACTACTGAACTCTCACCGGAAGAGACTAAGTACCGGCTAATTTTGAAGACCACAGCACCTCTTCAAATGGGAAAAGGGCATGGTCTAACTAGAGCAGATTTCGTATGACTGTGGAAAGTGCCGTGAAAGAGTTGTGCGCGATTTCATTCGGTATCTACAGCAGGCCACGTTCCGTACCGCCACCGCGACAGTACCGCGCCGTGTCACGGCACTTTTAACAGTCATACGAAATCTGTTCTATTGACTTTTGTAACTCAGTCAAACTCTAACACCTGTCGCAAAGCGGTTAGACTTAGTGTTGTTCTGAGACAGCACCCGCTATTTCTCTGACCCCTTGTTAGTCTGGGAACAACGCTAACTGCGCGCGCGCACTGGGCTGGATTTGATGCTTCGTTGAGTATTTTCACGTGGGAGAGAGGCGTCCTATTTCTCCGAATCATAAGCATCAGGATCGCCAATATATAAAGGTAAGACATGTTCTTTTGGATGCAATTTTTTTTTTGGTCGATAAGAATTAAATATCACACAATTTAAGAAGACATTATTTTAGCGAAACAAGATTTCTATTCTGATAAATGTGTTAGAGAAAGAGCAACAAGGTTTATCTCACATTTAAAGTAACATTTTACATGATTACAGATTGATAATTTAATAAAGAAAAGAATGGCTTAAATCAGGTCTTTTCGCGGCCAACTTGGTTCGAGATTTAGATTTGTCAGAAATCCGGATTCTACAGCCCAATAATTCCTCATTTTGGTTCCCAGAAACCGGAAAACCTAATTTTTCCTGTTGACATTCGAGAAACGAGAAACTTAGAAACACAAATACCTAAAAAAAATCATGATGAATCTAGAATCCTAAAATCAGAAATCTCGAATCGGATAACAAGAAAAAGCACTCCTGCCTGGTAACTTTTCGCGGCCAACCCGATCAAGTTTTGGAGTTATCAATATTTAGGGTTTTAAGGATACTTTGCGGCTACTCCAAATTTCGATTTCAGAAAACAGATTTTCACTAATGTCGCTAATATGATTTCTGTTTTCTGTTTTCCTTGAAATAACAATTTGACTATCAAATTTCTGATTCCTGTTTTCTGAAATCAGAAATCAGACATCCGATTTCTGATTCTTGTTTTGTGAAATCAGAAATCGAATAAATCGGCCTAACGTGACAAAAACTACCCAGAGAGGGTAGGTATGCGTGTTGTTACTTCCGGTTGAAAATCTCTTCATTGTGCCTCCCCCTGAATTACGACAGGAAACCAAAGATCCATATTCCTGGCACCTTTCTCGTGGTTTGAGGGAGCCATAAAAAGTTCGTCTTCTTTCAACTTGTTTATTTCATCGACACTTCTAACTGGTCATCGACATAATAAGTGGCCACCAAACTTTTATAACTGGCAATCGACACTTAGTAACTGGCCATCGACACTTAGTAACTGGCCATCGACACTTATAAATGGCCCATGAAACTTATAACAAGTGGTCACCGATACTTATAACTGCATGGCCATCAACACTTATAACTGGCCACCCACACTTATAACTGGCCAACGATACTTATATCAAGTGGCCACCGATACTTATAAGTGGCCACCGATACTTAGAACTGGCCATCGACACTGATAAGTGGCCATCCCCACTTGTAAATAGAGAAATAGCCATCGACACTATAAATAAGTGGCCGCCGATACTTATAAGTGGCCATCGACACCTAAAACTGGCCACCGACTGCACCTATAACTTTCCACCGGCATCTATAACTGGCCATCAACATTATAAGTAGCCACTATCGACACTATGAATAAGCGGCCATCAATATTTATAATAACTAGCTATCGAAATTTATAACTAGTCATCGACAGGCCACCGACAACTATAACTGGCCATCAACACTGACCATCGACACTATAAATAAGTGGCCATTGAAATGCATAACTGGCCACTGGTTATAACCAGCCATCGACATTTATAACTGGCACCGACTCTTAAAATTAACATTTATAACTGGTCATCGACACTTATAACTGGCAGAGGCGTCATGGGAAAGGTGCCAGGGATAAGGATCTTGGGTTTCCTGTGGTAATTCAGGGGGAGACACAATGAATAGATTTCCAACCGGAAGTAACAATGTGACATGCCCACCCCCTCTGGGTACTTTTTGTCACGTATGCCGACTGATCCGATTTCTGATTTCAGAAAACAGGAATCAGAATAATTGGATAGTCAAGTTGTTATTTCAAGGGAAAAAGAAAACAGAAATCATATTAGCGACATTTCTGAAAATCTGTTTTCTGAAATCGAAAATTGAATTAGCCGCAAAGTATCCTGTTTTAAAACCGTGACTATTGAAAACTCCAAAACTTGATCGGGTTGGCCGCGAAAAGTTACCAGGCAGGAGTGTTTTTTTCTTGTTATCCGATTCGAGATTTCTGATTTTAGGATTCTAGATTCATCATATGAATTTTTTAGGTATTTGTGTTTCTAAGTTTCTCGTTTTACGAATGACAACAGGGAAAACTAGGTTTTCCGGTTTCTGAGAACGAAAATGAGGAATATTGGGCTGTAAAATCCGGATTTCTGACAAATCTAAATCTCGAACCCGGTTGGCCGCGAAAAGACCTGATGGCTTAGTTCTCACAAAATAGCTAAGAAGGTATTCTTCAAATCTTCAAAAAGAAGTTCGGGTCGCAAAAAATTACACAAAACAAAAACAAATAATATCGGAAATACTAATATCACAGCGGAAGCAGATAATACCTTCAAACGTCCCCTCAGTTTGGACATCATCACCTAAATGTCAAATTGTATGGCCCAAAAAATTCTCCCGTGCCACCTTAAGTTTTGCTCGTAGTGTAATCTTTTTCTTTCAAGATACAGTCTTATCTGCAATAGTCCCATTCGTTGTCATTACGAATGATGATCTAACCTTTGCTAAATTTGATTTTATACTAGAATGATTTTGATTTGACTCGAGTTCATATAGGAAACATTCTAACAGTGGTGTGGTTTTGTAGCATTGCAAGAGTTTGGCAAACTAAGAAATCGTTAGCTTTGTTCCCACGGCTCCATGGGTAAGCCAAATTCAAAATCACACCACATGTGGAGGTTAATATTTTTGTATAAACAAAGGCGCTGAAAGACGGGCTGCTATTAGAGATAAGAACTAATGAAACAGCGATTTAACGGCATTTTAACACTCTATTATTAACTCGTCTGATTGCTAAGTAATCCGATTCATCAAACTCTGCTCCATGGGTACCACCGCCCTTAGTAAAACTTGCATGCTTGCAATAACTATGGATTAACTAAACTTCTGACACTTACGAGCGGATTTCAAATGAGCGTATAAAAACTAAACACAAAGCACTTAGCCAATCAGAAATGAAATCCATTCAACAAATAACCAATCAAGGAACGAAGTAAATACACTTAGCCAATCAGAAACAAAACCCATTCAACAACTAACCAATCAAGCGACGAAGTAAATACACTTAACCAATCAGAAAAGAAACCCATTCAACAACTAACCAATAAGAAACGAAACCCATTCAACAACCAACCAATCAAGGGACGAAGTAAATACGACTTGCGTTTAGTCGTGACCGAAGAAAGCAATAGACACTGCAGTGTGTTTCGTTTTTCTTCGCATTTTGATTGGCTGACTAAATAAAGACCTAAGACGAGAACCAACAGGAACGCGTAGAAAACGTCACGTCGGGTGTAATTTGAAGAAATCCGCTCTCTTTCTTTAAACGCATTTTTCTAGATTTCATTTGTCTCGTAGTTCATGTAAAACAAATAATTTGACTTTATTTCTACCTTTTTAGGTACCGGGAAATGTCCTTTGAAGAAGCCCCCTGACTGCCCCAACATGGCCGACGATGAATGCATAGTAGACAGGGATTGTTCGTCGAGAGGGTCCAACCTTATTTGCTGCTACGATGGTTGCACTTTCAAGTGCATTAAAACTACTGGTATACAGAATCCACTGGTCCGAGGAATTATTATTAACTGCAATTTATCCGTCAACCTGCGCGCCGTCGTTTTCTGAAGTTTTCTGAAGCCTGGTTTTCGTATATCGACGCATATTGTTACCAAGCATATAAAAAATGTTTTACTGCGCCTGCGTAAAGTGCTTGAGTCATTCTCGTACCCAGAATAAAAACTTGAATGGTTGATTAACAGCTTATAATTTTCATTTACACGATATTTCGGTCAGCCAGTACCGACCTTCTTCAGGTAATGGTGAATATTTACATTGGTAACTACTATAAATAAAATAACCGTCAAAATTCAAACGTGAAATAGATACATACAAGTGGAGTGTCACGTGATAAAACGTAACAGGAAGACACAAAAAGATACATAGATACATAAAGATCTAACAGCTGAAATTGTTAAAATTTTCGTCTCTAGTATTGAGACCTTTGGGGGATAAAGTTTGACCTCTGTTGATAAAAAAAGCCTCCCTAGCTTTCCTAACAGAATCTCTTTTGTTAGTCAGTCGTTCTAAAGGGACAAGTAGCATGTCTGCGGCCGGATGTATGGTTAGGGGTGTTATGAAAATGGAGAGCGGCGGTAGTGGGTGTAGATTGGCTGTCTACACCCAGAACCGTTTCGTCACTTTGTGGGGGAGTCTCTGGTGACAGCCATTTGAGAGCCTTCACTGATTGGCTAAAATGGCGCGCAGCGGTACATAAAACCAGCTTTATCTCCCCTTTGAAAAACGTATCTGGCTATAATAATACCAAAATTCGTTTGCAAGTGGTGTTTTCGACCCATGCCTTCGCTCTTCTACACTCTGCAAGTTGTTTGAGGCATAAAAAGTTCATTTTCTTATACGCATGCGTCAGTTGCTGTCACCAGAGCCTTCCCGTGAGGTGACAAGCCGGGGAGGTCTGGGTACGAGAATGTTCTTGCGTCGGTTGTGAAAATCAAGATTAAAGGGAGCGGCTGTCATGAGACGCGCATGCTCCAGGAGCGATCACTTTGATTCGTCAGCAAAAATAATTAGACCATCCTATCAGATACCTATTTAGAATATGTAAAGTTAAAAAGAATGGTCCGATGGATCGAGAAATAGCGAGATTATAAACCATTGTTTTCGAGGTTTTTAGTTTTCGCTGGCCATCATTACGGGACGATACTTGTTTGTTTTGAGATGCGCAGAATAGCTGCGCAGTTGCGTGACAGGCTACCATTAAAATTAGGAGCCCGAGTCAGCCATCCATTTGTTATTGTTTCCGTTCGATATCAGACGATGTACGTGTAGAAATATCAAAATAACTATCTACAAAACATCGCACTACATTCCCTAAATCAGCCGATGGAAATGGATGTTTTCTCTGACTCGGTATGTTGCTAGGCTGACAAAATGGCGGCTGATTGAGGATCATTAATTTTGGAAAGCCTATTGAACTGTGTTTGTTTAAATACTGTATTATTATTATTATTGTAAGCCAATGCAATGTTATGTTCCGTTTTGCTCATGAAAGTTCAGAGAATAATTAATTAAAATTTCCGACGCATTCACGTTTAGCCTTGATCAACAATAGCACGGCGTTTCTGGAAGATATACGTTTTTTTGTGTTTGTTTGTTCCTCTGCAAGATTCCGTCAAGAACTATGGATAATGAAATATCCAATGTCAAACGAGCAAGCTCCCGAACGCCTGGAAACGTCCAAAAAAAATAGCTTCTTTGCTTTCTGGCTCTCACCTTTAGAATACTACGTTTTAAATGAAACTGCTACAAAGTTTTGTAACATATATCATATTAAGTATCTTGTGCAAAGAGCCCTTTATCGCGATCGCATAAAAAAATCTGACGTTTTGCCGTCTTCTAAGCAAATAAGGCGAGATAATTTTAGGTTGTAAAAGGAAATTGTTTTAAATTAAATTAATGGGAGGGCGGTTGCTACCGGCACTCTGTATGGTTACGTCATGTTGTCGGAAAGTTGTTTTAATTTTCTAGGAATTCAAAAGTGATGAATGAACAGTGGCGTAGGTTTGTATGTAGATCATAGGAAAAAAATTTCTTTTGCGATCCTTTCCCATTATAATCATGTAAAAGAAAGGACTTAAGTTTAGGGTGGCTTTTTGCCGGGGGTACTGACGAGAGAACCATTTTCACAGAAATTCGTTACGACCTTTAGTTGACTATTGTTTTTTACTTTGCTTTGCAGAAGAACCACCAACATATCCCCCTGTGGTGAGTCTATTTCTGTCTGTCGGTTTAAAATGACAATAATTTGTATTTGAGTTGACTTTCCATTGTCATTGTCAAAATAACAATAGCAGCAACAATAGACTGTTTTCACTTAATTAACGTGTTCTTTTATCTACCTGTTTGTTTGTTTGTTTGTTTTTCCAATCTTTCCTTTTTCTCTTCTTCTTTATGTCAACACTTTATCGTGTTTTATTTTTTAGGTCGAACCTCCCGGACCACCAGGCCCACCAGGTGACAATCGAGTTCTCGATCTCGGATTTTGAAAGCGGCGTTCTCGCGTTCTCGGATTTCTCGCATTGACCATTCGCCACCCCTAGATAATTCCGATTTGTGTGTTTGTGAAAGTGTTGCTAAAGGTGATCACTTAGTTTTGTACTAGACTTGTTAGTAATAATTTTCACGTATAAAAGACCCGTTAACACATGACTTTTGATTCCTAAATTATAGTACCGTTTCGCGTATTAGATTTAATGCACAGAAATGGATTATAGAAATGGAGTAATTGGCAAGAAGTCGTCTGGATGTCCGATCAGAGGCGAGCGAGGAGGTGGGTGGGTGGAAACATTCTCAAGTTTTTTTTTTCTGACTGACACATCATCAAAATTTAATTGACAGCAATTGTTTGGAAGATAAAGCTTTTCTTCCAACATTTAACTCGGAGTTCTTCAAGGCATAGAATGAAATTTCTAAAAAATATCTGTACTGTTAACATCGGAACTATCTTTGCCGCGTTAGGGTGAGGTCACCTGATTTGTGCGATATTCTGTAAAAAATGATTTTTGTGACATGCCGTTCGCTGTTGACCTTGAACGGATGCCTACAAGCGGGGTCGGGTCAAAGCGTGGCCTACCCTGTGGCCTACCCTCCGTCACTTTGCCAGTGAACTAAAACTGCCAGCTCACCAAAACACAAAGCTAAGGCGCCGACGAGCAGCCTTTGGGCTGTCTTTTTCGGCAAAGTTTTGTAGAACAAAAGAATTTGCTGTCAATCAAATAAAAACCCAGAAATAACAACGGCTGCAAATTATTTCACGCTAGTGCGACCACAATCTTTGGAGCCAAAACACTTTGCCTTGAATTTTGCGGCAATTTTTGTGCTAGGAAATTCCGTGGCAAACTTGAAAACTTTGCCAAATGCGACCCCTGCCTTATTTGCGCATTTTTGGGCATTTTGGTAATTTTTTTTTTTTTTTTGCGATTCTAGCTCAATCGGTACATGTCTACAATCATTCTCTTACCCAGAGCTCCCCGGCTCATCTCCTCGCGGGGGAGGCTGTGGTGACAGCCACTGACGCATGCGCGAGATTTGATACAGAGCCGCTGAGAGAAAGATCTTTCTGCGCATGCACCAACGTTCAAAACAAGCCAATCAGCAAAGGTCCTCAAATAGATGTCACCAGAGCCTCCCCTGAGAGCAGACGAGCCGGGGAGCTCTGGGTACGAGAATGGTCTACAATAGGCTGCATGCAGGCACAAGTGGTTCGCTGGTGACAAGGCTTTTTACCCCGGGGTGGGGTTCTTCACATGTCGACCTGATAGGGGTGCTCGTCGTATTTTTTAGGGGTCAAAATCGACTCTCCGGTATTTTTTAGGGTGTATCGGAGAAACATTGTGGTTTTCACTAATAAATGGTATTTTTTAGGGGTACGCAAATGAATGAACGGGTCACAAACCAAGCAAAACGTTTTCTGGCTTTCTTTCTTCATTTATAGCTCTAAAAAATGGCCTGTTTTGAGATAAGAAACAATGAACAATCACAAAAAGGGTTTATTGTTGGTATTTTTTAGGGGTCATTTTGTTTTATAAAGTATTTTTTAGGGGGTGGATTTTTTATGTCCTGGTATTTTTTAGGGTATATTTTCCGATGTCCCGACGAGCACCCCTATCACTCTTACTTGGGAGAACCCCCCCCGGGCTTTTTACGCGCGATATGCACGATCTCGGAAATACGCTCTACCCAGTCTTCTAGCTTTTGACCACGTCCCACAGGAACTCCGAATAAACTCAAATGAGAGCCTGTTCGCCGGTCCATAATACAGCTCATGGCCATACTCTGTCCGAGTGAAACTGGTATGACCCGACGAAGGCCACTATTGCCCCCGTCGTCACGCAATCCTCAAATCGTCCTCTGTCATCATCAGTCCCAGACGAGCGGCGATTGAATGGGCATTCAGTTGTAGCATGAAACATTATCTGTCAGACCACAAGTGCGTGCGTTACGTGGTCACGCAACAAGCGCAGCCACGCTAAAATTGGAATCTCTTCAGAAACTTGTAGGAATAAAATGCGGCAAGTAAATATCGTTTTGCTAGCTTAATGAAATTATGAGAGTTGAATCGAGGTTATTCTGCAAGTAAAACGTTTACTACATTTTCGCAGGAAATCCCCTTTAGCCTTGAAGCGCGCTGAACCCGGACTGAAGGGCCATTGTGCCTATACACCGTTGTTTCTTGCGCCTTGCCCTGTAATCTTAATTGCTAAAGCCGAAACGTGTCCGATTTTCTTAAAACTGAATGCAAATTTATTTGTATAGATATTTCAGCTTTAGGTTTTTTCTTGAATGGGAATAACGCGCGAAGTAGTAGTAAAGCATAAAGTCCTTTTCTTGACAGATAAATAGTTCACGTCTAGTCGAGCGTCTGAATTAATCACATTCATGTTCACGCAATACAATAGCACTGGTATCCAATTACAGGTCTAGAATATCGCCTCCTGTACTAGTTAGTCTATATGCGCCGTCTGGCCGCGCCTCGAAGCCACCGCTAATACACAAAGTTTAGTTGCAGCCTGCTTCGAGAGGCGGTCAGCAATTCGGTCCAGCTCTGGGTGAGTAGTGCGGAAAATCGCATTTCCACCATTGTGGACCTGAGACAGGCAATCCCTGGCAAGATGGCTTCTTTAACGAGGATATTTCTCGTTTCACTTTTATTTATTGCCGCGAGGGCGCAAGGTAAGATCTACAAATGCTCCAGTTACATTCCATTGAATATAGCTATTATACTGCTTCTATAGAGGTATCTTTTCCTTATAGTTGCACCCTAGCTTTTACAGCTTGCACATATGCAATACCAGCTCGCTAAGCTTTTCATATGGAGTCTGAAAAGCACGTTTAAAATGGTCAAAACGAAGTACATGAGCTCGACATAGAGTTTCTGCAAGTTGCGCGAGGTCAGAACCATAGAGCATCGGGGTAACAATTCAAGCCTATATTTTCCCTATAAAAAAGCCTCACGGCTATAATTCTTATTTGAGAATATGCTATGGTTCTGCCCTGGTGTAGGCAAGCGCGAAAACGCTCAAATAAGCTCCATTTACATGTATTTTAATATAAGGGACATTGTGGTCCTTGCTGTAGCCGGTCTCGGTGACTCGTGCTTGGTGAATTATCCACTAAGAGATCAGTTTTCATCTTGGTAAATATTTTGGATTTTTCTTTTGGTCTTTGTATAGAAATGACACCCTTAAATTTACAGCTAGAGGCGAAACTTATTATTTATATTGTTGGCGTGTTACTTACTAAGCGTATAGTGTTGGAGTTTTATTGATGTTTTGTTGCGCTTGTGTTGTATTTGACTATAACTCATCTCTCACGCTATTTACACAGATTTCACCCCCAAATTTCGATCTTTTATTCATATATTATAAAATCCACTGTAAAACACTTTGATTTGCAAGAAAAGCACTGTTATATTTGTATATTAAAGGCCTATAATTTTAAGTCTTCTGGGACAATGACCTCTTTGTCGATGAGTCCTGGCTCTTGTAAATGATTAACTACCCAGCTTCTCTGCTTTTGGAGCGAGCGTTCTCGCTATGAAAATTGTCCAACACTGGTCTTGCTGAAGCAGTTAGGGTTTGATTTCTTGTTTCTAGAATTATCGTATGCACACTTTTAAGTTTTCTGATCGTTGCTGTGAGACCCTTCAGATGTTCGCCATCTTTATTGCTTGACACAATACACGATTGTAGTTACACACATTGTCTTTGTGTGTTAAACTACCGCACTCTTTCTGGTTTATACCGGTCTAAATGAGCTAACCCAGGCCCTGTTTAGCACATTTAGTGCTCTAAAATATCTAGTTTGTCCGTATATCATGTTGTATTTCGTGGTGTATCTAATACACTCATTTATAGGTTCTCAGTTCTATTGTAACATGATACATGAATTCCCAAAGACCCTGGAATTCTCTGTCAAGAACCCGGTGAACGCGATAAAAAATTGCTAAAGGGCCTAAAGAAAGACTTTTCTTGATGGCAACATCTCGCCAAGGGATGAAATTCTTCAATGTCAATAATTATGACGCCTTTCTATGGCATTTTATAATCAAAGGTTTCAGAGAATTTTTCTAGAGAAAAAGTACTTTCAGGGTAGTTCATATAGATTTTCTGTAGCGATTTTTGCACCAGCAGTAAATAATGATTGCGCTTAATGTGATTATGATATAAGGGTTTACTTTATACCATGCCGTGCGATCCCATATCCGAGAGGCCCCGTTTTAAGATAGAGACAGTAAGGGGTTTGAATCATTGTCTCCAACTTAGCTTATCTAGAAGCATCGACCCTTTTGATATGTCAGTATAACCTTCCCATTACGTATCATAAAACGCGCGATAGAATATTTCTTTTTACATGTATTTAGAAAGAAAAAAAAATTACGAATGCGCTAGACGGACGCTAGGGGAAATAGTCCAATACGCGCGTCAAAAAAATGTGACCTAAAGTGTGGACGTGGCGGTATTCAAACTTTACAATCATAGACAACCGTTCTGTTAGCTTTGACATTTATTACTTTGAAATGGTTTCTGGGTGTTGCTTCTCTGAGAAGGTATTCTTTGGAAGTAAGTTTTTGCTGATTTTCTCCAAACAAACTCGCAGATTTTTTTGTGAAAGTAAAAAATTGTTACCGCAAAAAAACAAACTCGTATGTTGTCACGTGGAGCTTGATTGTGAGAGTTTGTTGAATCCAAGCGCTCTTGGCTTGCGAATGAAACCACTACTGAACTCTCACCGGAAGAGACTAAGTACCGGTTAATTTTGAAGACCACAGCACCTCTTCAAATGGGAAAAGGGCATGGTCTAACTAGAGCAGATTTCGTATGACTGTGGAAAGTGCCGTGAAAGAGTTGTGCGCGATTTCATTCAGTATCTACAGCAGGCCAGGTTCCGTACCGCCACCGCGACAGTACCGCGCCGTGTCACGGCACTTTTAACAGTCATACGAAATCTGTTCTATTGACTTTTGTAACTCAGTCAAACTCTAACACCTGTCGCAAAGCGGTTAGACTTAGTGTTGTTCTGAGACAGCACCCGCTATTTCTCTGACCCCTTGTTAGTCTGGGAACAACGCTAACTGCGCGCGCGCACTGGGCTGGATTTGATGCTTCGTTGAGTATTTTCACGTGGGAGAGAGGCGTCCTATTTCTCCGAATCATAAGCATCAGGATCGCCAATATATAAAGGTAAGACATGTTCTTTTGGATGCAATAATTCGTACTGCCTTTTGCTCTCTTGCTTCAGTTGCTGAGCAAATTCACGCGTAGTTGCTTGCACTTTAAGCCTGCAATGCGAACAATCACCCACAAAACTAATCTTAACGCCTTATTGCTTCTCTAGTCTTTAGATTGTAATGCGCGCATTAGATCATATCTTTATAAATTTTGCCCTATGTAAGTAATTTTAAAGTTATTATAATTATGACTAATGCAATGCAATACCTGAGTAGAAAATGTAAATTTTATAGAAAGAACTTATTCCCTAGGTTGTATTTTGTAGAATGGAGATGGTCATGCAAATTTCCTGGCAAATGTTTCTGATGGGCATCCCCAAAGTGGTTTTAGCTAACGTCCAATAAATAGCAAACTATCTAAGGATTAAGGGGGCTCCGTAGGAAGCCCTAGCGCAACTTTTGGAAATAAATTTTGGTCGATAAGAATTAAATATCACACAATTTAAGAAGACATTATTTTAGCGAAACAAGATTTCTATTCTGATAAATGTGTTAGAGAAAGAGCAACAAGGTTTATCTCACATTTAAAGTAACATTTTACATGATTACAGATTGATAATTTAATAAAGAAAAGAATGGCTTAGTTCTCACAAAATAGCTAAGAAGGTATTCTTCAAATCTTCAAAAAGAAGTTCGGGTCGCAAAAAACTACACAAAACAAAAACAAATAATATCGGAAATACTAATATCACAGCGGAAGCAGATAATACCTTCAAACGTCCCCTGAGTTTGGACATCATCGCCTAAATGTCAAATTGTATGGCCCAAAAAATTCTCCCGTGCCACCTTAAGTTTTGCTCGTAGTGTAATCTTTTTCTTTCAAGATGCAGTCTTATCTGCAATAGTCCCATTCGTTGTCATTACGAATGATGATCTAACCTTTGCTAAATTTGATTTTATACTAGAATGATTTTGATTTGACTCGAGTTCATATAGGAAACATTCTAACAGTGGTGTGGTTTTGTAGCATTGCAAGAGTTTGGCAAACTAAGAAATCGTTAGCTTTGTTCCCACGGCTCCATGGGTAAGCCAAATTCAAAATCACACCACATGTGGAGGTTAATATTTTTGTATAAACAAAGGCGCTGAAAGACGGGCTGCTATTAGAGATAAGAACTAATGAAACAGCGATTTAACGGCATTTTAACACTCTATTATTAACTCGTCTGATTGCTAAGAAATCCGATACATCAAACTCTTCTCCATGGGTACCACCGCCCTTAGCAAAACTTGCATGCTTGCAATAACTATGGATTAACTAAACTTCTGACACTAACGAGCGGATTTCAAATGAGCGTATAAAAACTAAACACAAAGCACTTAGCCAATCAGAAATGAAATCCATTCAACAAATAACCAATCAAGGAACGAAGTAAATACACTTAGCCAATCAGAAACAAAACCCATTCAACAACTAACCAATCAAGGGACGAAGTAAATACACTTAACCAATCAGAAAAGAAACCCATTCAACAACTAACCAATAAGAAACGAAACCCATTCAACAACCAACCAATCAAGGGACGAAGTAAATACGACTTGCGTTTAGTCGTGACCGAAGAAAGCAATAGACACTGCAGTGTGTTTCGTTTTTCTTCGCATTTTGATTGGCTGACTAAATAAAGACCTAAGACGAGAACCAACAGGAACGCGTAGAAAACGTCACGTCGGGTGTAATTTGAAGAAATCCGCTCTCTTTCTTTAAACGCATTTTTCTAGATTTCATTTGTCTCGTAGTTCATGTAAAACAAATAATTTGACTTTATTTCTACCTTTTTAGGTACCGGGAAATGTCCTTTGAAGAAGCCCCCTGACTGCCCCAACATGGCCGACGATGAATGCATAGTAGACAGGGATTGTTCGTCGAGAGGGTCCAACCTTATTTGCTGCTACGATGGTTGCACTTTCAAGTGCATTAAAACTACTGGTATACAGAATCCACTGGTCCGAGGAATTATTATTAACTGCAATTTATCCGTCAACCTGCGCGCCGTCGTTTTCTGAATTTTTCTGAAGCCTGGTTTTCGTATATCGACGCATATTGTTACCAAGCATATAAAAAATGTTTTACTGCGCCTGCGTAAAGTGCTTGAGTCATTCTCGTACCCAGAGCCGTTTCGTCACTTTGTGGGGGAGTCTCTGGTGACAGCCATTTGAGAGCCTTCACTGATTGGCTAAAATGGCGCGCAGCGGTACATAAAACCAGCTTTATCTCCCCTTTGAAAAACGTATCTGGCTATAATAATACCAAAATTCGTTTGCTAGTGGTGTTTTCGACCCATGCCTTCGCTCTTCTACACTCTGCAAGTTGTTTTGAGGCATAAAAAGTTCATTTTCTTATACGCATGCGTCAGTTGCTGTCACCAGAGCCTTCCCGTGAGGTGACAAGCCGGGGAGGTCTGGGTACGAGAATGTTCTTGCGTCGGTTGTGAAAATCAAGATTAAAGGGAGCCTGTCATGAGACGCGCATGCTCCAGGAGCGATCACTTTGATTCGTCAGCAAAAATAATTAGACCATCCTATCAGATACCTATTTAGAATATGTAAAGTTAAAAAGAATGGTCCGATGGATCGAGAAATAGCGAGATTATAAACCATTGTTTTCGAGGTTTTTAGTTTTCGCTGGCCATCATTACGGGACGATACTTGTTTGTTTTGAGATGCGCAGAATAGCTGCGCAGTTGCGTGACAGGCTACCATTAAAATTAGGAGCCCGAGTCAGCCATCCATTTGTTATTGTTTCCGTTCGATATCAGACGATGTACGTGTAGAAATATCAAAATAACTATCTACAAAACATCGCACTACATTCCCTAAATCAGCCGATGGAAATGGATGTTTTCTCTGACTCGGTATGTTGCTAGGCTGACAAAATGGCGGCTGATTGAGGATCATTAATTTTGGAAAGCCTATTGAACTGTGTTTGTTTAAATACTGTATTATTATTATTATTGTAAGCCAATGCAATGTTATGTTCCGTTTTGCTCATGAAAGTTCAGAGAATAATTAATTAAAATTTCCGACGCATTCACGTTTAGCCTTGAGCAACAATAGCACGGCGTTTCTGGAAGATATACGTTTTTTGTGTTTGTTTGTTCCTCTGCAAGATTCCGTCAAGAAACTATGGATAATGAAATATCCAATGTCAAACGAGCAAGCTCCCGAACGCCTGGAAACGTCCAAAAAAAATAGCTTCTTTGCTTTCTGGCTCTCACCTTTAGAATACTACGTTTTAAATGAAACTGCTACAAAGTTTTGTAACATATATCATATTAAGTATCTTGTGCAAAGAGCCCTTTATCGCGATCGCATAAAAAAATCTGACGTTTTGCCGTCTTCTAAGCAAATAAGGCGAGATAATTTTAGGTTGTAAAAGGAAATTGTTTTAAATTAAATTAATGGGAGGGCGGTTGCTACGGCACTCTGTATGGTTACGTCATGTTGTCGGAAAGTTGTTTAAAATTTCTAGGAATTCAAAAGTGATGAATGAACAGTGGCGTAGGTTTGTATGTAGATCATAGGAAAAAAATTTCTTTTGCGATCCTTTCCCATTATAATCATGTAAAAGAAAGGACTTAAGTTTAGGGTGGCTTTTTTGCCGGGGTACTGACGAGAGAACCATTTTTCACAGAAATTCGTTACGACCTTTAGTTAGTTGACTATTCTTTTTTACTTTGCTTTGCAGACGAAACACCAACATATCCCCCTGTGGTGAGTCTATTTCTGTCTGTCGGTTTAAAATGACAATAATTTGTATTTGAGTTGACTTTCCATTGTCATTGTCAAAATAACAATAGCAGCAACAACAGACTGTTTTCACTTAATTAAAGTGTTCTTTTATCTACCTGTTTGTTTGTTTGTTTGTTTGTTTTTCCAATCTTTCCTTTTTCTCTTCTTCTGTATGTCAACACTTTATCGTGTTTTATTTTTTAGGTCGGACCTCCCGGACCACCAGGCCCACCAGGTGACACGGTAAGGAGCCGGCCAAAAGGAGTGTTGTTGGCCGCAACCAAAATATAATTTGTGCTATTTATAGAATCCGATGTCGTATTGAAATCCTATTCATTATCATTTTTAAACATCTAAATGGTCCTTTTTCTGTAGAATTCAATCTGCTTTCGGCAACAAGTGTCCTTTTGACTTACTTTTCGGGCTTAAGGCAATAAATCAACAAAGAAGATTTTGTCGAAAATGTCGGACAATTTTGATGCTAAAAATAGCACAATTTAGCTCGATCATGTGTAAGATCGCCTTGACTCCTGGGTCAAAGCAAAAGAGAAACAAATCTATGACCGAATGTAAAAATTCCTTTGTAGAATATTCTTAGCACTAGCCTCACTTTCACATTTGTGCTGAAACCTTTGTACTAGCCTTTTCTTTCCAGCTCACTCACCCTTCCCCAAACCCTAATTTTTTCTGGCTCCACCATTTCATTGTTATTTTTTGTTTCCCATTTGTTTCCTGTCCAAAAAGGTGTCCGAAATTGTAGCTTATTGTTTATGTTTGATCTCCTGCAGGGCGAGCAAGGACCTGGCGGCGAAGCTGGCAAACCAGGACCCAACGGATATGACGTAAGATCATATGATCAAGACACAATGCTTCTTTTCTTGAGTTTCTTTATCGGGGAGCTGGTCGAAAAGAAAAGTGTACGCTAGAAAAACGCGCGCGTGAATTATCCACTTGGCCACGCCACGAATGGCAATCCCTAACTCAAATGCTAAGGCACTAGTACAAAATATTTTCAGGCATCTTGCAAGCACGATGAGCTCTTCGTGTGGAATTTTATATTTTGACTAAGAGGTCCACATTACCGTGATGGCCCAATATATGTAAACAAAAAGATGTTTAGTTTAATCACGTGTCGGTACAGCAGGTCATGCTCCTCCTTGCCTCAACATTGCTACTTCGCCTCCATTTTCGATACCAAAAATACTTTATATTTTGTCAGTTTAGCGCATTTTATCGTACAAACGCGAGGAAAACTCGTAATAGTAGAATTCCTTTGCATTAAGTCAGAGTTCGCCCCATGTAAAGGGATCCACAGAAGTTTGAATCCCAGATTATTCATAAAATAATTTGTCTTCCTTGTAGGGTACACCCGGTTCTCAGGGATTAAGAGGAGACCCTGGTCCCCAAGGTGATCAGGGAGCAGCAGGTCCTCCTGGAGGCTCCTTCGCGGTATGTACATATTCCAGTATATTCATGTGTTGTGCTTTTTCGCATGAGCGCGTTAGAAAGTACATATGTATATCGTTACCGTTGGCCGCCATGGATTGTGCTAACTAAGCATGCTCCTAAAACTTATATATTATTAGAAAATAACACCTATGTTGTATTGTGAATGTGCGCATTCTGATTGGTTAAAAAGCGTGTTTGTAAGAGACCTGAGAAACACGATTGTCACGCAACGCTGTCGCGCGTGTGTATGTTATTTTCTAAAAGCAATAAAAATACTTTCTGCGTGCTCTCTGGTTTCTTACAAACACTCGGGGAATGTTGGTCGAACTGATAAAACTTTTGATCAGTTCTCCCAACATCCCCCTCGTGTTTGTAAGAAAGCAGAGAACACGCGGAAAGTACTTTTATTGCTTAATTATTATTATTTTTATTGTCGAACGTTTAGTGATCCTCCTTGCTTTGTTGCACTACTGAACCTTTAATTTAAAGTCACAAAGTGATGTGTCTTGATCCATGTGTGCTAATGTGTTGTTTTTCAGGGTGCTGGTGGGATCAAATGACCCGCCCCTGGGGAGGCCGGTGCTTGATCCATGTGTGCTAATGTGTTGTTTTTCAGGGTGCTGGTGGGATCAAAGGTCCCGCTCCTGGGGAGGCCGGTGCAGTCAAGGGAGAAGCCGGATCCCCGGTAAGCTACAGTTGCTTCATTTTTGTTTTCCATGAATAAGATCATTAGTAGTGGAGGACAACCTACGAGGAGTTAGAAATGCCTACGATTCCGCGTCGCTCCACATCACTCGACACCTGACCTGCATCGTTCCACAAAATACTCCACATCGTTCCTCCTCTCACTCCACACCCGACTCCGTATCGCTCCACCCCCAACTTTGCATCGCTCCACCCCCAACTTTGCATCGCTCCACCCCCAACTTTTCATCGCTCCACACCCGATCTCGTATCGCTCTTCACCCATCGCTCCAAGCGACTCCTCCACACCCTGCTCCGCATCGCCCAAAGTAACGCATCCACACCTTGCTCTGCAACGCTCCACGCCCGGCTCTGCGTCGCTCCACACCCGACTCCACATCGCTCCACACCCGACTTCGCATCGCTCCACACCCGACTCCACATCGCTCCACACCCGACTCCACATCGCTCGACACCCGACTCCACATCGCTCCACACCCGACTTCGCATCGCTCCACACCCGACTCCACATCGCTCGACATCCGGCTCCACATTGCTCCACACCCGGCTCCGCATCGCTCCACACCCGACTCCGCATTTCCTATTTTCAATCTCTCGGTCTTCCCGTCGGGAAGGGCTGTCAGTGCGACCTGAAGACATAGCAGGCGGGGCTTCGTGGACTTTTGTATAGCATCACAAGAAACGTTTAGTTTTATCCAGTGAATGATAACGTGTGTGTGCTTTTCCTTCAGCATTTTGTGCGGGCAAGGACTAATCAGTGATTATCTCTCTTTCCAGGGTCCCCGAGGTCCTCCTGGCCCTCCTGGTCCCCGTGGAGTGGATGTAAGTAACCCTTTTGTCTTCTAGAAAAAAAAATTACCGAATCGAGTAAGTGATCATAAGGTACTACTGAAGGTATATTGCGGATTAACCGCGCAATTCTACCCTTAGGTACAGGGAATTGATTACTTGTTTACTGCTCTTGTTTATGTTTTGAATTTGTTCGTGTATAGGGACCCAAAGGACCCCAAGGACAACCTGGAGCGCCTGGAGAGGCTGGTACGACGGTAGGTATCAAGCAACCACAAAAGTCATTAGCAAATACCTGTGCTTATATCGCGCGCTGTCAGATATTAATCGAAATCTCACATACCCAGTTTTGATTATCCATATGCGACTTTATAAAAGCTACGATATAACGCGCGCTCTGATTGGTTAAAACCTATACTCTGTTTCACCAGAGCTTTTGTGATGTTGGGTGAGGCACTCGGAGCGTTGTAAAGACACTCGCCTGCGCCACGTTTCTCGTGTAACATCACGCGTGCTCTGTTTCGCCTTTGAAGTCATAGATAGCTGTGCCCTAATGCTTGAATAATGCTTCTGCTCCTGGTCGTTAAAATGGAATGGATATCAGAAAAATACATAATTGATATTTCCAGTCAACTGACCGATCCCCTCTTCGCTTGATTAATCACCAAACAACGGGCAGTTTTCCCTGTGGAATTCAAAATGTCCGAGCAACAACCTCGAAACTCGAAGATTTTTAATGAATTCTTCAACTTTTCCTGATGAAAATACTAATCACATACATCTTCCAACACCTTCCTGCAATCGGTGTCTTTTCCATGCTCTACGTTAAAGAAACATTCCGGCTTGTCCGACGTAGCAACAGTAACTATTGAGATACAATAATAAGTGCGGGATCGGTGAATTTAATAGCTCCCCAAGTATTTTCTGGCGCGGATAATTCACTGAGAAGATGCTGTTTATTTATTTATTTATTTTGTTTACTTACCGCAGTTGTTGTTGTCTTGGTAGGGTCGAAGAGGAGGACGCGGCCCCCCTGGTAATGCCGGATTGGACGGTAGCCCGGTAAGATAATTAGTCCTTACGTCCCTGATAATATAAACTACCAGCAGTCCCTTCTTTGGCGCATTTCCTTACTTTCAGAAAAAAAAAGTTCATAGAAGGCAGGTTTTGTTGGAGGAAGCGTTTCGATTGCAGGAATTTTAAAGCTCGGAGAAGCACCAAAGCCGGGGAGAGAATTTATGACCACGGGAGAAGAGACGAATCGCCACCCCCCCTCCCCCCACTTTTTCGCTCTCGACCGTGAAAATCTCATATTGTTGTTTATTTGTTGTTGTGATTGCAATAGTGTTTACGCCCCTCTACGCAGCCTACCTTGTCTTTCCATCTAATTTTCGGACACCGCAGAGAAGAATAGACTGTAAAGTTTATTGCAACTGAGATTGAATTGTCTACAGGGAGCTACAGGAGAGATCGGAGACAAGGGACAACCTGGACCCACAGGACCCCCGGTAAGCAGAAGTAATTAATAGACCATGTGAGTCAGCCGCATATGTTTCATCCAAAAATGGACAACGAATATTCACTCTCTCTTTAATATTATACCTTATTATTTATATTATTTATTGGCGAATTGCGCCGACAAAGTTTCCGCGAAATTAAAGTCCCGCGAAAAAAAAAAAAAATAACAGCGGCCGTACTTTTCGCATTCCTCGATTTTCCACAGAAAATTAATGGGCAGACTCGTAACCCCATAATTTAGGAATAACACCACAAGAGAAATTTTGAAATTTAGGAAGATATAGATGTTGTGGGTTTCCTGTGTCACAAACGCGCGCGCAATAAAATGGTGGCAATTTAGGCGGGAAAAAATTCAGCCAATCAGAAAGCTACCTCGCACAGACTTATCGCGTGAATAGCTTGCTTCATTCTGTGACATTTTCTATCATTTCGTTTGTAGGGACCGTCTGGCAACCCTGGTATACCAGGAGACGTCGGTTTCAAGGGAGACAGGGTAAGTTTCTGAAGTTCCTTGTGAGATTATTTCCCTGTTTGTGGCTCTAAAATTTGATTGAATCCCGTTTGATGTTTAGGGTCTACAAGGCATGAAAGGCCAGAAGGGTGAAGAGGGAGGCACTGGAGAGAGGGTAAGTAGTGCAACATCATATTAAAAGTGTACGTTTTTGTCTGCTTTTTAACCTCTGTTCTGTATATTAAAAACTCATTGTTCTTTCGTAAATCACCCTTAGACGTGCAGATGGACGTTCTTGCTATGAAACGGGCTCGTACATAACAACCTTTATTTATTTGCATCTCTGTTTAAATGTATTTTTTATATAGTACAGTTAAGGTGTTTCTGGGATTGAGTTTGTTATAAACAATATGGTGAAACTCGTTTCTGTTCGACAGGGTGCAGTTGGAACCCCAGGACGTCCCGGTTCTGACGGTGCGAATGTAAGTTTTTATTACTCTTTGATAAATGATCAAGAAGCATTGATATGAATTCGTTTCAAAGATGTTATGAGAAGTGAGGATATGAACTCCATGATGATACTTTGACAACCCGGTATCATTGTTTTTAGATCTTTCTCTTAAGCCTTTCTTGTTATTTTAGGGTCAACCCGGCTCGCAGGGTATATCGGGAAAGATCGGCCTGCCAGGAGAGGCTGGCCCGCGTGGTGCCCCCGGATCCCCCGGAGAACAAGGCCCGCGGGTGAGTTAACAAAGTGAGGCGGCCAGCTTGAAAAGCTTCTCTCTGTATAAATTCGATGTCGACCTCTTTGTTATAAATTGACAGGACGCAGTGGATAAACGGTCGCTGAAATAGGTCGAGTCCCTCATTCACTATCAAATGTTGAAAAGTAACACTACTAATTTTGGCAGACAAGGTTAATTTCTAGAATATTTTGGAGCAACTATCCTCGCCCATTCGAGTTCTACCATCAAATACAAAATTTTGGGTCCACTCTTGTAGCTCTCGTGAACAATTGTTGCACTGCTAGTAAACTTGAAAACGCTGGTGTTTGAAAAACCTCGCGAAACATTGAACGGGACAGGAAAACCCTATCCTGATTCTCATTAGCTACGGTGGAGTTCGGTGGCACTTCCTATCTTCGCGTCTAATGAGAATCACGTGAGGAATATGGACCTCAACGAAAACGCTGGTGTTTAAAAAACCTCGCGAAACATTGAAAGGGACAGGAAAACCCTATCCTGATTCTCATTCGCTATTCACGTGGCGAATATGGACCTCAACGAAGCTTGAAAGTAACAATCCAATTGTGTTTGGGTAGCAGCTTATATACTAATACTGTTAAAGGTTCCTAATGAATAAAAGTTTATATGTCTATGTTATACTCTTGTAGGGTGCCCCCGGTAATGTTGGAGCACCAGGCCAAACCGGTAACTCTGGTATTAAAGGAGATAGGGGTCCACGTGGATCTGGCGGCCAACTTGGAAATCAGGGTGATGAAGGCCCAGTTGGACCCCAGGGATCAAAGGGTAGAGCTGGTAATGCCGGTAGAGCTGGTGATCCGGGTCTTTCGGGCGACAAGGGAAACATGGTAGGTCAACAAACAATAACAGTCACAAAATGATAACATAAAATATAAAATATTTTGTCGGTAACCAATGAGCGCAAAAATCAAGTGATTGTGCGCTAAAAAAGTGATGTTTTCTACCTTGATCAAAGTCTATTTATGCCACATCTTCTTTGGTTGGTTGTTTGGTTGCTTGTTATTGTCTGGGTTCGTTGTAATAATGGCCTTTTAATTGTTTCATAATTTCAGGGGGGCCAAGGTCCACCTGGCCCAACTGGTATCCGAGGACCTCGCGGATCGCCGGTGAGTAACTCGACAAATCGGGACTTCTGTGCCATGCTTTTAATTCTCGCTTTTCCCTTTATAACTGCATGAGTATCCGTTTTTAACATTTTCCATCTTTTGCAGGGTCTCTCAGGAAATCCAGGCGCCCCGGGTCTCAATGGAGACCGCGTAAGTTTGCATTTGCTACTCGTTTATGTGTTGTTTACCAGGATCCTAAAAAATCTGCGTTGTTTGTTTTTCTGTCGTACAGGGCGCACCAGGTAAATCCGGCAAGCAAGGCAGCAAGGGAGAAAAGGGCTCAGAGGTAAGGTCTCCGAGATGTCAATTTTAATTTGCCTTTAGGGCAGGATTTTTATGCACGAATCGAGCCTGTTGAGTACAGTGTCACTTTTCTGAGAAAGCAGTACGCTTAAATCTTGTACCCAAAATGCGATCAAAGAAACGGAGGAAAATAGGGGGTGGATCTTTCTGCTTGTTTGGGCGAGGAAGACATATCTGCGGAAGTGGTTACAAAAATATAATTCTTTGGCAGTAAAGCCGTAAAGCACCAATTACTGTAATGGATTCAAAAACTCATTGGTTGAAGTAATATATTAGTAATATAGTAGGAATTACTGTGAGGTAATGTCATCCAACCTGCTTTTCCAGGGTTGTATTTTCTTGCCGGTAGCGCTATCAAAAGCTAGCCCCCTTGTAACGTCAATCCATATCTATTATCTTACGATTTATTCCGCTCATCCACAGGGATCCAGTGGCCCACCCGGACCTCGTGGCGCAATTGGACCATCAGGAAAGAGAGTAAGCGCTAAATCACTAACCGTTTGCTTATTAATTGGCGCGAGTTGCAGATGAGTGTTGAATATTTTTGTATTTTCATTCACTTTACATCCTCATTGGTTGCTCATTTCTGTCAACCAATCACTTTTTAACTAAATGCAGCTGTGTATTTCAGGAGCAACTTAATTTTTCTCGTATGCGATTGGCTAGGTGTATCTGGTCTGACTGCAGTCGTATAAAATTTAATCTAATGTTAATGCTAGTGTTATATTTTATACTTGATGAAGAATTACATGTAGAAATGTCGAAATAAACACACATCAATGGAAATTATTTCATGGCATTACCTAAACAGCCGATCGAAATGGATGCTTTCACCAACTCTGGTGAACCGATTCTGGTGAACTACAGCCTGGTGTACCAGGCGTTACCTTGCAGTGAGAAGGTAAACCGCTGGATGTGCGAGGGCACTCGAGCTCACTGGAGACGTCACAACCTAACCACAGGAAACCCGCCCAGAATGCCAGGGTCCAGGGTCCACATATATTACATAAAATGACTTCAATTCTGTTCTTCTCTGTAGGGTAAAATCGGCCGCGTTGGACCTCTGGGACCCATTGGAGACCCAGGCGCAAGGGTAGGTAACAAGGGAGACCATTTTGTGTTTTAACAAGAAATAGGATTAACAAGTTACGTCTAGCGTAAATTTATACCCCAGACTTGGAAACACTAGAGGTCATTGTAACAGTCATGGAGCCGTCAACAAATTTCTGAAGAACTCCATTCGTGGAAAAAGCTGAAATTTTCCATGATACAAGAACGGGTCAATTCCGAACATTTCACATTCTTGTGAAATGAGAAATGTAGCGTTTCCATTGAATTCCCTGTTAACAACGAGCCATGCTACTAATTGTTCACTGGAAAACCGATCTAACGGAGGGTAAAACGTTTCTAAGTTGAAGAAAAAAATGTATTTCCCCAAAATCAATATTTATATTCGATACTTCATTTTTATTTTTATTGATACGATAATTGTGTTGACAACATTCTAAACATCACTGAATTATTTAGTTCTAACAAAAAATAAATAAATGGTTACCAGCTTTCGCAACACAGATTTTTGTATTAGTAAATTTTCCTCGGGAGCCGTAGTGCAAACCACAGGGAATTTCTGTAGAAACCCATGGTAGAAGTATGGGAAGAGTTGGAATTCCCACGGTATACACGGATATCTTCCTAAAGTTCTACCATGGGAGTTCCATGGGTTTTTGCAGAAATTCCGTTCTTTGCCGCTAAATCAACTTTCGCATGAATGTCACCCAAACCACGGCTTAACTTCACTTCCCTATTCATCCTTGAACTTTATGAAGGATAAAGTTTTGATCGTGAGTAGCTAAGTCATAGCCTTGTTAATTCATCATTAAAGAGCCCGTGTCAGCCACTCCTTTGTTATTGTTTTCGTTCGATATTAGAAGACGAATTACGTGTATAAATTTCTTAATAAACTTCTTCTAAAAACAAAGTTTCAGATTTGATTTACCAAATTCAATCAATAACATGGCTCTATATTCTCTAAATTAACCGATGGAAATGGATGCCTTCTCCGACTTGGTATGTTGCTGTGCTGTCAAAATGGCGGCTGACACAGGCTCTTGAATCTTACTGATGGTTTGTAATGATTCATGTTTTTAGGGTGCCACAGGCCCACGAGGTTTCCCAGGATCTGCTGGTGCTTCCGGACGAAAGGTATGCGTGGCACATGTAGTTAATACACCGTTGTCTCATCGCACTGAAGGGAAACGGACTGTGTGCGCTGAGCCCGTCGTGCGAGGCTGCGGAAGAAAGAGGGGTCTATACTCCAGATATCGGATAGTCCAGAAATGGAATCGCCCACGCTCCCAGAAAGCTCGCTATCTCTAGGGGGATGGGACATCCTCGCGCGTCAGGAGGGAGGTGACGGGTGGACCCTGCCCCCGCTCCCAGAAAGCTCGCTATCTCTAGGGGGATGGGTCATCCTCGCGCGTCAGGAGGGAGGTGACGGGTGGACCCTGGCGTGCGAGGATAGGGATGAGTGACCTTTTGGAGCGCACCAAGGGTCCAGGGCAAGATATGGACTTGTGTGAGTTTCCTGTGCAAATATATAGTCGTCCTAGAAATCTGTTGAAATATTGTTTCGTGGAGGGAAAGTATGATCTCTCCAATATTATAAAAATAAGAAGTGGGGGCGCCGGTATTATTTTCGCGAAATTTGCATAAAAGGAAATTTTATTTTGAATCTTTTGCCTGCCCGCGCACGCTCGATCGAGTGATTTTCAAACGATTAGTGTGCGCTTCAGTGCACAGAACTTAGTGCGCGTAAAACAGAGGAATGACCAGATCGCTAAGGCACCATCAGAGAATAGTTATAAGTTCTCTTTAGCAAACTGGTTAAAGTTATATCCAGTGTCTGGAAATGACCCTCCACTATAGGTTTCCCTGCTTGAGACCAAATTACTTGGTTAAAACCATCTTGACTTCACTGATTGATATCCATATGTTAGGGAGAGCAAGGTTCGTTTGGTGCCCAGGGATATCCAGGATCCAAGGGAGACAAGGTACGTCCATGCCTTCATTCCTTTTCCATTCCTGATTTTTACCATTCCTGAATTTAAATAACTATTTACTGTTTTATGTTTTACCTTGTAAGTGTCTAAATTCGTGTGCTGTGTTTGTGTAGGGTTCTGGTGGAAAGAACGGCGAGAATGGAAGGGCAGGACTCAGGGTATGTGGTATGACAACAACAACAACAACAATTACCTTTGTTTTGCACTCCATATGTATCAACAGTTATAAAAAAATTACATTAGTCAGGTAATTATTCTGACACTACATTCTTCCAACGCTTCCAACTCACACTTATTGAATACCTCAACAGGGGCCCCCTGGACAAGGTGGAGCCACTGGTCGCGAAGGAAAGACTGGACTTCCGGTAAACAACCCGAGCTGAGTTTTCTTTTCATGAGTTTTTAGGATAATGTTTGCCCTCTCTGACGAGCCTGAGTTTATCTTTTCTTTGTAGGGAGATGACGGAAAGGACGGACTCCCTGGCTCCCCAGGAAAACAGGTATGTTGCGCTGACTGAAAAATGCATCTTTGGTAGCGATGTTGTGGAATGATGATGTTGTGGAATGATGATGTGGAATGATGATGTTGTGGAATGATGATGTTGTGGAATGATGATGTTGTGGAATGATGATGTTGTGGAATGATGATGTTGTGGAATGATAATGATGTGGAATGATGATGTTGTGGAATGATGATGTTGTGGAATGATGATGTTGTGGAATGATGATGTTGTGGAATGATGATGTTGTGGAATGATGATGTTGTGGAATGATGATGTTGTGGAATGATGATGTTGTGGAATGATGTTGTTGAATGATGATGTTGTTGAGTGATGATGTTGTGGAATGATGATGTTGTTGAATGATGTTGTTGTTGAATGATGATGTTATGGAATGATGATGTTGTTGAATGATGATGTTGTGGAATGATGATGTTGTGGAATGATGATGTTGTGGAATGATGATGTTGTGGAATGATGATGTTGTGGAATGATGATGTTGTGGAATGATGATGTTGTGGAATGATGATGTTGTGGAATGATGATGATGCGAATAACAAATGAGTGTCGAAAGCTAAATAAGTAGCCTCATAAATTCAAGAACCAACATACTACCATTTACGAGCTACCGTGAACAGCAAACGTTTTTTCCGAGTTTTTAGACGTTTCAAACGTGCACGTTTTGTCGGAAAAAAGTCACGTTTCTCGCTCTCTGATTGGCTGGTAAAAACAGCAGCCAATCAGCGTGCGAGAAACGCGACTGTTTATCGACAAAACGTGAACGTTTGAAGCGTCTAAAAACTCGGAAAAAAAGTTTGCTGTTCATGGTAGCTCGAAAATGGTAGTAGTAGGTGGTTTAATTTCCCACATACATTATCAAACACGCCCTAGGGACCACTCTTAGCGAAACTACTTCAACAGGACAACTCCTCTAGTGTGTATAAGCATTTTTATGTCGAAATTCCGGTGACAGAGACGAAATTGTATAAAACGTCCAGGCAGGTTTTTGGGGAACACATTGTGGACTCAAAACTCAGTCAAGTATGGTACAGGAAAGCTGACCGTGTAACCTTTGGCGGCTCCTATGTTGTCTCATCCATTTGGAAGCCCTAGCGTTTATGACAGGCTTATAAATCACCCATCACATCCCTCCTGGTGCAAGGTGTTTATGACAGGCTTATGAATCACTTTTCAGGGTGCGCAAGGTGTTCCCGGACCTTCTGGTGTTGGCGGAGCCAAGGGTAACATGGTAAGTACAACTTGTTTTTGCCATCATATTACGAACATATTTCGAAAACAGCGTCTTAAACAAAAAGAAAAACAGCAGCACCAACTATAACATCAGAAATCTCACCAACAGCAGCAAATACAGTACAAACAAACAATGTCAACTTAACAGCAGCTGCAGCATCCTGACACGCCTTACCTGAGTGGACAAGAGAAGATCAGGATGCTGTCACGAGAGCATGGAATTGCAGTAGCAACAGCAATAAAAAACAAGCAGAAACTCAGCAACAATGTCAACAGTAGCCAGAGGATAGTGAGCTCCCATATGTAAGGGGGCGGAGCTGCCATTTGTTTACATTTTTTTATTACTTTTTTCATATGTTTTATATAACATTTCACAAATCCCCCTTGCTACTGACAATAACATATAATTAACAACAGCAAAACAGAAATAAAAACGTCAATGGAATCTTAATTGGAATTTAGCGTATGCCTGTTATCTTCTGTTTGTTTATTGTTGATAGGGCGAGCATGGTAAGGACGGAGTTCGTGGAGCTGCTGGAATGTCTGGATCTAAGGTAAGTCCTCCCTCCCCCCGAACAATTTGATTTGACGTTCTTTGCCTTTGACGGGTCGGTTATTGAGTATAGTGAATGTTTGTTCTATCCTAGGGAGAAATAATTTTATTTGACGTTTCTTCGCCTTTGATGGTTTGTTTATTGAGTGTTTTGAATGTTTGTTCTATTCTAGGGAGAAGCAGGCCAGCCTGGTGCTCGTGGAATGCCTGGTGTAGCCGGCACCCATGTGAGTATCTATTTAATTATAGATATTCCTTAGCCTTACTCGTAATGTTGAAGCCTTAGCTCTAGACGAGGCTCAACGGTCATGATGCTGCTTTAGCTTTAGGCGAGATTTTACGAGCAGAGGCTAATCTTTCTCGATTTGCTTTTCTGGTTTCTTGTTCTTGTCCACTTTGCAAAAGGACCATCAGCCAATAAAGAGAATAAAATTAATGACCTTCCAAAATGTATTTGGAAATCTCGTCCTGATTTCTAATGACAACCACTCATACGATAAGTGCTACAGCTAATCTATTTCAAGGCTAGTTTCCATAACATTGTCTCAGTTGCATGAATCGCCGAAGATTACTGGAATCGTAAACGTTGCTTTAGGATTTGGTCAATAAAACAAGGAAAATAAATCGATTCTCTGCTTGGCGCCAAACGGCTAATAACCAATTTCCAAAGCAACCTTTTTAAATATAGGTGTAGCGGATCTAGTGTAGATAGTGTGCGATCGTCCCGAGTGGAGCGTGTGAACCAGGCTTCAGAAGCTTGTGAATCAGAGTTTCGGGTAATGCAGAGACTACGTTTTGCCGTAACTTTGTTGTTTTCAACAAATTGTAACACGGTGTCGGCGTCTTGTTATTTTTTTAGGGTCAATCTGGTGAGCAGGGAGAACGTGGACCCAAGGGACCAATGGGACCTCAGGTACGAAAAACGATGTGGTGGTTTTTTGGTTCTTCAAATTGTGCTAATTGTGCATTGTTCTTTGTACTCAGGGCTCAACCGGCCCCTCTGGACCTCATGGTCTTCCTGGCAAAACTGGCGAACAAGTAAGTGGCCGTAAAAAGCCCGAGTCAGCCCTTCCTTTGTTAATGATTCGATAAAAGAAGAAGACGAATTACCTGTAGAAATTCCGAAAGAAAATACTACGCTTTCTCTAAATAAGCCATATATCATTAGGCTAACAAAATGGTAGGTGAATTAGCCTCTGTAATATAAGCTATAGATATTGTCAAGAAGCAAGAGTTCCCGCGGACGCCGTACAAATAAGTGATATAATTATATCACAAACAATACTCATCTAAATTAAAGTGGTTTAAAGCAACGGTTTCGAGGGTAGTAGCCAGATATGTTAAATTGATGTTCCTGTTTCCATGAGGAACATTATGGGTGCATTTTCACTCCCTCAGTGTTAACTACTGTGTCGCTTCAGTGTTGAGTTGTTTGGCTGATTGTTTTGCTGTGAAATCTTTACCCATCGTGGTAATTGTGTTCTTGTTTTGGGTTAACAGGGTCCACGCGGTGAGAGGGGAAGTGACGGCAAACCTGGTGCAAGGGTAAGTAAGACTTATAGTATCACTCCTTCGCGATAACTAGTGAATAATCTGAAAATACAACTCAAAAGTACAAGAAAATTTTCCTCAATATATACCTTTTTTCCAGAAAACATTTCCATCTTCTTCGATTGAAAAAGCGATGGCAAAATCAAGTTCATGTTTGCAAACCCACACCAGCTTTTCTAGCCTGAGGACACAAATTTGCCCGATTATGTCTTAAAAAGCTCTTATTGCTATATTATTTGTGCTTCTCTTGCAGGGTGAGCGAGGCCCACAGGGAGAGACCGGCTCTGTCGGTTTAGCTGTAAGTTTGCTTCTCTGTTTTGAAACATCAACATTAGCAAAACAACAAGTGTAACAGTACCATCAATAAGGACAATAGCAACGTGAACAGAAAAATCAAAGCAATATAATCACACTACCCCACTATGCCAAATGACGCCACACCTTACCACAACACAAACCAGCACGCCACACCATGTCATGCCACACCGCCATCACGTCACGCACGCCACGCCACGTACGTCACATCACCCCACCATACCTACCATAACCACACACCTTTCCCAACACGCAGCATATCATGCCAAATCACATCACAACACACCTCAACACCAAGCACGGCAAACCACACCAAACTACGCCACACCACATCACACTATACATACCATAACTCACCATGACAGAACACAATACCCGAAAACGCAGCATAGCATGCCGCACCACATCACATCACAACACACCATACCTCACCACGAAGCACGGCATACCACACCACACTCCAAACTACACAACACCACACCATACATACCATAACTTACCATGACAGCACACCATACCCCAACACGCAACAACCACACCACACCACACCACGGCTTATCTCGTACCCAGATCACAACAAACAAACTCCAGCGGATGAGGCAGTCTGGGAACGAGATTGAGCACAACATAGAACAATACAACAGCAACTTCAGGGAACAAATAATTTGATTAATTAAGTTTGATTAATTTAAATGTTGTTTGTAGGGACCACCTGGCAAACCTGGAGATCGGGGATCCAACGGAGCGGACGGCACGCCGGTATGTAAAGGTTCCTCCAGCTTGCATAAAAATCGTTAACCTATAGCAAGTTTGTGCAACTAAACTCAGGGACTCCAGAACAGACTTTCGATTGAACCTAGCAAGTAAGATTATTTTGGGGGCTGAAATACGAAAACTGTATGAACATTTCTGGATTATGTAGGGCGCCCCCCTACGCGATCCCTGTTACTTCACAATATTTATGGTTTCAGAGCGAGCAAGAGCAGCGAGCTCGGCTCTAGGAATGAGGCACAAGGTCTTTTGAGAATATTGTTCACTGGAAACATTTTCTCAGGCCAAGATTTGACAGTTAGTGTATTTTTTAGTTCTGTTAACTGTGTATTGTTCTATTTTAGGGAGAGGCAGGAGCCCAAGGTCCTAGTGGCAACCCTGGAATCCCAGGAGGACAGGTAATGGAAGAACTAACTTATGCACGGGAATTTGATAAGTTTCATAAGGATAGGGAAAATCCCGGTACCGTTCTTTTTCAGTAGGGACGCCATCTCTACTACTATAGGGTCAAAAGTTTTTCTTCAACCTCACATTCATCACTATTAGATTAGCTTTGATATAAATGCAGGTCCCTAGCAACATAGGTAATTAATCACGAGACGATTTTGTGTGCCTTAGCTTTATCGCGAGTCCAAAGACTATACCATGGGCTATAAGATGCCAAGGTCAAAAGGATGCCATGGGTAGTAGGATGCACTCATGTTACTATGATTGCCATTATATGTCATTGTGGTGCACGGCTGCGTAGAAGTAACACGTTTTCTGACAGAGGAGGTTGCCTAAATACCATTCTTAAAATCATACTTTAGATTTCCCCTAACCTTACCCATTTTTAGCAATGAATTATTATCAAATGACTTTCGTAGTGAGTGAAGCCTTTTCTCAACATTGTTTTTAGGGAATGCCCGGATCTAGTGGACGACGCGGCGCAGCTGGCCCCAAGGGATCACGGGTAAGTATCATCTTCAACAAATTCCTGGATAATAACTTGGTTAAGCAATTTTAATTCCACTTGAACATTATCCTTCGAGGCTCCCTCCCTCTCTCCCGACATTCAGGCCGAATTCCCTCCCTCCCGACATATCAATTTCCTCCCTTCGAGTTGTTCGTAACAGAGATTCTGATTATTTGTACAGGGAGAGCGTGGCAGGGTTGGCCCTCCTGGAATCGACGGCAAAGATGGAGCTCCCGTAAGTAGTTAGGAAAACATCGCCACAAATATCACCAGTTTAATACAAAAGTTGTTCCATTGAGGTGCACCTATCATCTCTGGGTGTACTCCTATAATAACAGCTGATTCAAAGTTCTCATTTTCTTCCGCTGTGTTGTTCCATGTCAGGGCCCTGACGGTTTGAACGGACCCCCCGGACCTCAAGGTCCCTCTGGAGAGAAGGTAAGGCACAGGGAGCCCGTCATGCACTATGTTGTTCAGTCATTATGTAAAGTCATATGTATGTTTGTATGGACACGTCGGAAATGAACTCTAGAAAAAGTCGGATTAATAATGAAGCTCGCGAGAGTGAACAACTTCAATTAGACAGTATGGTTACTTGTGCTCTTTACAGACAATAGATCGTTTTCATGTGACATCTATGATAAAATCAGGGTGTCAAGTTCCTATTTTGTCCTATTTGGGGCGTATTCCTATTTTCCTATATTCATATTTTTGGCCCAAGCCTCCTATTTTTCAAGCTTTTGACTGCACAAGGTAAATGTAATCCAGTCGATTTTTCACCAAAACCTGCTGCATATCCAGTAATCCTACGAGTCTGGAATTTCAAAATATTCTTGCCCCCATCCCCCTAGGAAAGATCAATACCGTAATAGTTTGTTTCTTGTCGTTAGGGTGAGGGAGGATCTCCTGGTACCAACGGATTGAACGGCAAGAACGGAGATCGGGTATGTATTGCTGGACAAACACCAAATTCAGGTCATGTGGTGATACATGATGGAGGCTACTATTGATCATTTACGTGCGTACTTACAGCCACCCTGTGGCGGGTGAAGAATTGTACAGTTTTATCCTTCTACATGAATTCTATTATGATCAGTATTGGGTGTCAATAAGATGTAAAAAAAAAAACAATGGAATGCAGGTTTTTAGCGTCGTCAGATCCAGATCCGGACATGTTGACACTCCTCTTGCTTAGATTGCATCCAGTCACACAATAATATTAGATAAAGATAAAGTACTGCCAATGGCGTCAGCTGCTGTCTTGTTTCTTTCTGTGATAGGGACCACGTGGTCTTCCCGGACCTCCTGGCAGACCTGGACGCAATGGACAACAGGTAATTACATGTTAATAAGGATTAAAACATGGCGCCCTTTTGCACCGCAGGTTTTGAGTGAAGCCTTTACTGCTACTGAGAAACAAAACTCGCTTTGTAGTGGCATCGACTGTTTAGCACTGCTGATCAATTAGAAACATTGTTGCAGGGAGTCAAAACAAATAGATTTCTCTTTTTTGCGTGTGTCTGTTATGAACAAAATAATGCCGTGCGACGCAGTAGTCGTTTTGACCCTCATAATGGGCGATTCCAGCTCCAAGCGCGCGCGTCTTTTCGTTAGAAATGCCTATTTAGAATGTAACACAACTGCCGATATGTTATAGCTGGAATCGTCCATTATTGCTTTGTAAGATTTTGAAAAAAGTGGAAAATAAATGCGAAATCGCATTTTCACGAAATCCCGTTGTCTTGGGGAATAATTCGCGAAATTAAGTAGCAATGAAATTTAGTAACACTAGCTGTATTTTCTCTTACGCATCAAACAATCAACAAGTTCGACATACGTATAATGATACAAATAAGCTTTAAACAGGACGAGAAAATGATTACTTTGTGTGATTTTCTGCTTTAACATCATTCCGTGCTTTGCTTGTTTACAGGGAGCTACCGGGGCGCCAGGACCACTGGGATCCCGGGGATCAACTGGCTCCAAGGTATGACGGTTGAGGCTCCGCCAAGCCAAACGAACTTGAACAATATTCTGAATTGAAGAGATGTCAGTAACTGATATAGAGCAGATTTCGTATGACTGTGAAAAGTGCCGCGAAAGAGTTGTGCCGCGCCGCGACCGTGTCGTGACTACGCGATTTCATTCCGTATCTACAGCAGGCCAGGTTCCGTACCGCCACCGCGACAGTACCGCGCCGTGTCACGGCACAGTCATACGAAATCTGCCCTATGTATACACACTCACTAATATTTTGTACGGCAAAATGGACATTTTTGAAGGGGTTCCACACATTTTTTTTTTACATTTTTCTCGAATATCGTCTATAGTTTAGCCCGCGTGTTTAGCTATTTGACGGAGTTCTACCTGAATTATGCCGCTCACTTTGTCACTTGCCTTCCCCAGGGACCTAAAGGAGTGCGTGGAGCCGCAGGAAGACCTGGTCTCAGTGGCGTTTCCGTAAGTCGTGATTTATTAATGATTTTTGTGGATCAATGGTCGTTGTAATGACTTTGTATCGCTTCTTTTCAGGGTCTTAAAGGCTCTAGAGGAGAGAAGGGACCTTCTGGTGAGAAGGGACCTCAGGTACGTACACAGGCCAGGGACCAAGTGGGCCTTACTAGTAACAACAACTATAATTAGTATGAACCTTTTAAAGGTGACTTAAAAAAATCCGTTGGAAATATTTTTAAGAAGCAAAAGGGAACAGGCACATCAAAGTAACTGAACGGCAATGCACGTTAGAATGCCTATTTTCAAATTATCAAGTCTTGCTATTCTTATTCCTATTCTGATTGGTAAGGCCCACATGTTTCTCCATACTTTCCCAAGTTTTATGATGAAACATAATAAGAAATTATTACCTCCTAAACTATTGATTATTAAAAGACAGACAGAGCCAATGACACACAAGTGCAGTGTTATCTTGCAAGTTGATGTGACGCGTTGTTTGCCTTTGGCTTGGCCCTTAAAGGACATATTATACGAGGAAATGTTTTCGTGCAACTCGCGTTGCAAAGATGACAAAAATATTTACCGCGGGATGTAACGCGCTCGCAATAATTTTTGCAATATCAAACTCAAAACACGCTTATTGGCGTACTCAGGAAACCCACTGCTTGATAAATTGCCAAAACATGTTACAGCAACTTTTCTCGCAACGTTGAGAAAATGTGAGCTCGGTTCTACATTTACTGCAGGGATGTTACACGCGCGATTTTCCCTGCAGCTCCTCGCAACGCAACAAATATTGCGTTGAGGCGGAGTTGCACGAAAAATTGCCTCGTAAACTGGCCTTCAGATTTTAACTAATGTCGTATTTGTTTTCCAGGGCGGTTCCGGTGCACCCGGTATGCCTGGTCAAGCTGGACCCATCGGTCCACCTGTAAGTACCACTTGTCTCGTCGTATTTCGCTATCTTCTCTATATTGTTTACTTTTAAAGGAATCTTATGTAAATGTTGTCATTGCCTTTAGGGCCCGCCAGGTCCCACTGGATCACCTGGAGCCAATGGCCGCAATGGAGCAAAGGTGAGATCACTGTAAGACAATGTAATATATCACTAGATAGTGTGTTTCATCAAGATTTCCAAACAGCAAAGACGTAACGAGACAAAGACGCGTTTTTAAACCGAATTCGAGGTGTTTGGAAATCCTGATGAAAAATGCTGTCGAGTTTTTGATATAGCTTCTTATACGAATCATTCATAATGTCGAGAAAAGAAGGAATAAAATCTCAAAAATCTATCCAAACCTCCATCATGCGCATGATGTTTTGCTTGATGAATTACTAGTAAGTTTGAGAAGTGTGATTGCGATAACAATACATCATTTAACTTGGCACAGCACGAAGACGCCACGCAAGTTTTAAAGAGCCCGTGTCAGCCACTCCTTTGTTATTGTTTCAATTCGATATTAGAAGACGAATTACGAGTAGAAATCTCTAAATCAACATCTAAAAACAACGTTTCGGATTTGATTTACCAAATTCACTCGAGAAAATTGCTCTATATTCTCTAAATCGATGGAAATGGATGCTTTCTCCGACTTGGTATGTTGCTATGCTGTCAAAATGACGGCTGACACAGGCTCTTTAATCGTGTAGCATTGAGTGCTTCTACCTCGTTTGCATGCCTTGGCTAGACGAGCGGTCATACAGCTTTTGCTAACCGGTTTGCCGTGACTTGTCAGTGTAAGCTGAAAACAGCACTCGGGACACACTTCATTGATCCATGATTATTTATAGTTTGATAATAATGGCGATAGGATGTAAGGCCGTGTAAAGCTGTGAACATTTCATATAATTATGGTTATTTCTAATTCCTTGCAGGGAACAATTGGTGAAGGCGGCAGACCAGGACGTGACGGAGAGCCCGGACAACCTGTAAGCTCGACAACACACAGAACAAAACTGATTGTCTTGTATCGCTAGGCGTTATGCTAATGAGAGTTGTGCTGATCTTTTTGCACTTGTTTCCTCAGGGTACCCCCGGACGGGATGGAGAGCCCGGAATCCCTGGAGCAGACGGCCGTCCGGTACGTCGTGTTTTTGTATGGGAGTGAAAGATAGGGAGTAGGACCCATTTTGGAGAGGAGTAATAAGTGCATACACTTAATGAAATGATAGGACAATTAGGATTATGTGTTTGTACTTGTAATCACGATTTGAAATGAAAAGTTATAAAATTTGAGTTATTTCTAAACTTTTGGGTTGTTCGCTGCTTCCCTTACCCACAAATTTGGTCTAGGCAGAGAAAAAAAAAATTCGTGCCAATACGTGCAAATTATGAGTAAAGAATGTTCATGTGACGAGTGCTTTGTGCTGACTTCAGGGTGAACGTGGACCCGCAGGACCATCTGGAAGGAAAGGAGAGAAGGGACCATCTGTAAGTACACATCTTATAAGGGACGAACAAACGAATTAGTGCGTATCTGAGCTGTAAATAGAAATTAGGGCAGGGGCCTTTTTTGAAGGGAACATTAAATGCACCAAATATTGTTAGTACACATCTTATTCTTAAGGGACGAACAGACGAATTAGTGCATATCCGAGCTGGAAATAGAAATTAGGGCAGGGGCCTTTTTTGAAGGGAACATTAAATGCACCAAATATTGTTAGTACACATCTTATTCTTAAGGGACGAACAGACGAATTAGTGCATATCTGAGCTGTAAATAGAAATTAGGGCAGGGGCCTTTTTGAAGGGAACATTAGATGCACCAAATATTGTTAGTACACATCTTATTCTTAAGGGACGAACAGACGAATTAGTGCATATCTGAGCTGGAAATAGAAATTAGGGCAGGGGCCTTTTTGAAGGGAACATTAAATGCACCAAATATTGTTAGTACACATCTTATTCTTAAGGGACGAACAGACGAATTAGTGCATATCTGAGCTGTAAATAGAAATTAGGGCAGGGGCCTTTTTTGAAGGGAACATTAGATGCACCAAATATTGTTAGTACACATCTTATTCTTAAGGGACGAACAGACGAATTAGTGCATATCTGAGCTGTAAATAGAAATTAGCGCAGGGTCCTTTTTTGAAGGGAACATTAAATGCACCAAATATTGTTAGTACACATCTTATTCTTAAGGGACGAACAGACGAATTATCACATATCTGAGCTGTAAATAGAAATTAGGGCAGGGGCCTTTTAAGGGCCTTTTTTGAAGGGAACATTAAATGCCCCAAATATTGTAAGTACATAGGTCCTTGATCCAAGGTCCTTGAGAGAAGGGAAAATCAGGGCACTAGTAGTTCCTTTTCAGAAGGGAACATGTAAGCACATCTGATAACGCCATTTGAGAAGGGACTGCCAAAGGTACACAATCTGATCTGCAAATACCAATCCTTCGCTATTCTTCGCGTAGAGTACATATCTGATAAGGTCGCGCGTTTCGTAATGTTTTAGGGCCCACCTGGTATCACTGGCAACAGGGGACTAGCAGGACCGCCCGGAATCAAGGTACGTACTCTGCACGAGCCAAACATCCCCCAAGTTCTGCCAACTGGTCACCAAGTCGCAAGATGCCGACTGCCTAAAGATATTTCAGTTAGTGGCCAAGCTGTAAAATTGGTCTCGTCGGTGACCAACTGGTCTCAGATTTAAATCACTGTATTGATCTGTGTTCATAATTTTAGTTTTTATATGAAGAAACTTTCACCAAAAACTGTCGAATTGTCAAAACGTCCTTATTAGGAAATCCTCATATCTCAAATTCGATAAAAAAAACAAAAACAAAAACAAAAACATAGGCAACCCGCGTGGATTAGTAAAAATATTGATATGTGTCGTAGTACCGGATGGAGAAAGTCATTTATTCATAGCGATGTTTATTTTCAGGGCGAGACAGGCTACCCAGGCAAAGATGGCCGCCCTGGTGAACCCGGAACTGTGGTACGTAACACGAATATTTTACTGAAAGCGCGCACGCGCAGTCAAGTTTGACCTCCGTTCTGCACCACGCAGATACATGCGACGGAAAAGTTGCAGCCAATTGTGTGATGTTTCAAGCGGAAGAGCGTGGACACTTGCCATTGCTTATTTGTTTGGTGTTTGTTTCCCTAGGGACCCCGAGGGCCACCTGGAGTCCTAGGAGAACCCGGCCTCGATGGTGAACCCGTAAGTCGTATTTGAGAGTCACTTTTGACCGTCAGTTAAGTAAACAAGGTGCACTTGATCTTAATTGAGAAACGTTTGCACTGCTTGTATTGCTATTATCAGGGAAGCACGGAGTTGGCCTCTCGCCGCTGTGGTCCGGGTTTGACTCCCGGCCTGGGCAGAGGAAGTTTCCCTTCTGTTTGGGTCGTGGTCGAAACTGGTTCATATTGTGAGTTGAACTTACAATAATCTGAGGTCCCGTCTTGCTTTTAATACCCTTCCTTATTTCAGGGGGCTAAAGAATCACCACTGAGGGCGTAATAAACCCTCTGGCAGTGACCCCCCTCAGTGTCTGTGCTTATGACCGCTTGGCTGCCAGTGGCGCCGTTGAGACCCAGTGCAATTCAGCTTGCGAGCTGCAAGTCTGGGAAGTTGGCTTCCGACACATATTTATATTGACTAAACCAGCTAATCTTGTTTTGTTAAGGGTAAAAACGGCGGAAACGGCACGAACGGCAGAGGCGGTGTTCCTGGACTGAAGGTAAAACCCTTCTCTAGCCCTTCTTCTCATGATGCTGGGATTCGATGTAATCATTGTAAAGTTATTTTCCTGGACCATGAGGACCATGGTAGAACAGTCCACACGCTTGTCTAATCATTAGCCGTTCCTAATGGACTTACACAATGGAATTTCACGGCTCATGATCAGACCGTGGTTTGTAAGAAGGTTAAAGCATCCGTCCCACCCTGCCCATAATGCACTTAGGCCCGCGGCAAACGCCGTGCCAGAGTCGCGCCGTTCCGATACAAAACAATAGAAATTTATTGATTATAAAGTATAATGAAGCGGCATCCTTTGAAAAAGGAAAGGTTCGACAGAAGAAGAGCGACTGAAGTTCGGCGTTTGCCGTAGGCCTTATTCGCCGCCATTCAGGTTAGAGCACTTTACTTTACAAGCGCAAGAAAACTCGTAACAGCAGAATTCCTTTGCACTAAGTCAGAGTTTCTGATGGTTATGAGCCATGTGAACAAAAACAAAGCGATGCATTATGGGCAGGACGAGACGGATCCCTTAAGGAGCCGACACACCGTTCCCATAATGCAATGCTTCGCCGCCATTTTCATTACCATCAAAGTACAGATACTTCACAAAAAGCTTTATACTTTTGTCCGTTGAGCGCGTTTTACCACATAATGGAAAGAAACGCTCCTAAAAGTACAAACCCTTTGTATCACGTCGGTGTGTCTGATGCTCTGTTTTACATAAACAACAATGCATTATGGACAGATATTTATTTGACTAACATCCCGAACGATTTTCTGTTGGTTGCACTGACAACACAGGTGATAGTAAAACAATTGTTCCTCGAATCCGAATGAGCTCTGAGTCAATAGCCCAATGAGGCCGAATTTGTTTTAGTCAAATCACACTAGTAGGCCAATTTGTATAGCCAAAATCGTTTTCTGGTCTGGTCATGTGCCATTTCCTGGCGTTCAAATCCATAAGAACTTCAGATTGTTTTCAAGAATGCTAACGTTATTGTTTTCCATATAAGAAGTTGGCTAACCTCATTTTGTCCTGGCATATCCTAGGGAGAGCGTGGATCCCCAGGTTCCCCTGGTAAGGCCGGTAAACAAGGACCCCCTGGAGCCGGAGGCGCCACAGGACCCAAGGGCTTCATGGGATCACAGGGAGAGAAGGTACCGTGACTCAGGCTTTCTTCCATTTTGCTTGTGACAAATAAATCTTCATAAAAAAAACAATATCGATTTTTGAGCAATCTCGACCAAAGCTACCTAGCCGTGTTAGGAAGGTGCTATAGATCTCTATCTGATAACAATTTGAGCAAAACTTGCTCTAAAACAGTCATATTTTGGCGAAAACGTTACCGCTCATTTTTAAAATTAACACAGTTGATATGTCATTCTGCTTGTCAGTTATAGCTCCATGGGCATTTTTATTAAAACTGATTATGAATTTTCCACAGGGAGTCCGCGGCGATGACGGCAGGAATGGCAAGACAGGACCACGAGGACCTGAGGTATAATGGCCCTTCTTCTTAGGTTCCTTTTAAGGATTCCCCGTCTTGCTGCAGTGCCCCCGACAGAATGTATTCTCTCTCCGCTCTTTGCAAGCTTGCCTTGGGTGAAGACCCTGTGTCCGATAGGTGTGGCAATGCTATGATTGGCTTGAACTCCAAGTCTCTGATGTGAATGTTTGACGTGTTTAGGGGTCTCCAGGCCCACAGGGCCCCAAGGGTAACAGAGGAGGCCGTGGTGAGAAGGGAGACAAGGGTTTCACTGGAAGAACGGGTCCACAAGGCCCACAAGGAGACCAGGTTAGTTGATGCATGGTGGTAAAAATAGTAAATCGGTACGTTTTCGCTCAGCATTTCCATTCTTATGCTTATGTACCAATGGAAGATTGAATAGCGCCCTTTGTTCTTTGAACCAGTCAATCTCTGCTTGGCACATGAATAACAACAGAGGTCTTCAGCGTGAGCAGCGTTATACAACATACAACTCAGAGAACAACTAATAATAAGTCATAAGATTTTGGATTGTGGATGTATTCTTTTACAGTCACATACTGAAATGGTCACGGCGCTGACATTGCCAAGACACTAACACGGTCACGGCACTGACACGGTCACGCGGCATTGGCACAGTCACGACACTAACACAATCACGGCTTGAAAACGTCACGACACTAAATCGGTCACGGTATTGACACGGTCAAGATAGCATACCTGAAACGTCACGACACTAAATCGATGACGGTATTGACACGGTCAAGATAGCATACCTGCAAACGTCACGACACTAAATCGATCACGGTATTGACACGGTCAAGATAGCATACCTGTCACGGCCCGGCCTAGACAACAGGAGCGTAGTTAATGTTACCTGAAAACGTCACGACACTAAATCGGTCACGGTATTGACACGGTCAATATAGCATACCTGTCACGGCCCGACCTAGACAACAGGAGCGTAGTTAATGTTTTTTTCTCTCTCTTCAGGGATCGAAAGGACCGAGCGGTGCTGAAGGAATTGATGGACCTCCCGGAGCCAGGGTGAGCACTCTCTTTCTGATGATTGACTCTTTGTAGTTTTCAAACAATTCTTACGCGGTGTTCCTTTGTTGTTGTTAGGGAGTGCCAGGCGCTCGTGGACCTGTTGGAAACCCCGGATCCCCTGGTAGAATGGTACGTGAAAATACAGCCAATACAGTAACTCTTATTTTGAGCCTTCGCATGGGGTGATACTTTCTTGTATGAATGGTACGTGAAAATACAGCCAATACAGTAACTCTTATTTTGAGCCTTCGCATGGGGTGATACTTTCTTGTATGAATGGTACGTGAAAATACAGCCAATACAGTAACTCTTATTTTGAGCCTACGCATGGGGTAATACTTTCTTGTATGGAAATTTCTACTCCCCATATTGGGAATTTCAGAAGTATTTCATGCTTATTTCCTGCGCTTAATTTCTTCAAATTCGACAAAACGTGCCGATTATCGAGCGAATCGTTGCCCGTGTGGGTCACCATTTGTTTTGGCCCCAAGATGTTGAACACCAGCTGTAAGAACCACAGGTAACCTGAAACTGTGCAAAGCACGCACATGTATTTACGAATTCAAAACAGCACTTCTTTCTTGATGCCTCTCCAGAGGAACTTACTTGATATTTTATGTCAAAATAGTCTCAGTCTAGACGTTCTAAAATAGTATAAAACATTATAGTATCTAAAGTATCTAAACAATCTAATTCCCGCTCATGTGAGGAACATATCAATAAAATTTCGCCAAAAACTGTCGAATTGCAGACGTTGCAAAACTCCTTTAGGAAATCTCCCTTACCTTATTTGGAAGGTCTGTAAGTATTTTCCCTCATATCTTAGGGGATGTAGCTGAAAAACTCACCAAAACTTGCACATGCTCGAGAAACATCCTTCTCTTGGTCGCCATTTTGTTTTTCTTAGGCCTAAGGGCCTGGGATCGAGATTTAAAAAATACCACAGGCAGCCCGCGAGAATTCGTAAAAGACAACAGGACTTACTGTCTTTGTTTTCCTTTGTAGGGCGAGGCCGGCCCACTGGGACCTCCTGGAGACCCGGTAAGTCGTTATCATCCTGAGCATTGTCACGATTTTACGGTTGATTTTGGTAGCGTAAATTATGTTTAATTCACAAGAGGTAAGCAAAATAATCGTCTAGATTTGTTAAATGACCTTTTAACCTCCAAATAATATAACAAATTTGGAGTTTGTTCGTATAGTTACCGAGCGGATGGAATTGGATTACGAATTTGCCTTATTGATTTCTTACCGCGCTGAACAATTTTAAAAATTAGAAATTTTATATCGAAAGGTATTACACGTAAATATCGCATGTATAGAATACCTATATAATCAAACTTTTCTTTTCTTTTTCTTTCTTAAACTAAATTGCAGTACAATTATATTGTTTCTAGACCACTCGCCTTATTGTACAGCATTTTTGGTACAACAAAGGTAGAGCAAGAAGCTCTGTTAGTTTGAGTACGCTTACCTCTATTATTTTTTTCGTACCACAGGGACCGCGCGGCACGAAGGGAAGTTCTGGACGAGATGTAAGTGAAACCCTTCTTATCTTTAGATCCTTTATGAAACATTAATCATTCTAATGGATTTTCTTGTTTCTCTGACAGGGTCTTAACGGCCCCCCAGGTCCACCCGGACCACCCGTAAGTAGATAAGTTCATTACTTTTACGTACAGGTATTTTTTTCCGAAGAATTGGTTTTTGAATCATCTTACACTTATGTGATTTGCCTTTCAGGGTTATCCTGGCCAGTCTCCTGTCGGTGGTGTAAGTATTGACTTGATCATTTAGGATGATACCACGTATTCATTCTCGTCCCCAGATCCTCTTCGCTCCTCTGATCCCGTGGGGGGGGGGGGGTGGGGGGGGGGGGGAGACACTGGCGAGCCATTGGCGCATGCGTATCAGAAAATGGCGCTTTTTATGCCTTAAATTAGTTGTAGACTACAACTAGCTTAGAGTTCAAAGGCGTGAGTTGAAAAGACGACTAGCAAACGAATGTGGCTGTAAGCAGATACGTTTTTCAAAAGCGAGATAAAGCTGGTTTTATGTACGCATGTGCGCCATTGATCAGCCAATCAGCGAAGGTCCTCAAATAGCTACCACCAAGGTATTGATGAGTGTGTGCACAATTGCATGGAATGTGAATGAGCGGTGTTTTACTTCCGTTTCTTTTAGTATCTATCGGTTGGAACAGTTGAGAAAGGACCTGGCTTCCGTCTCTACGCTGGATCTCAGGTAAGGGAGTGTGTAGTGACTCGTCAATAACCTGGACCCTCAACGACTTCTTCTGCAAGTATCATCACTACATCAGAACCACTCACTTAGGGCTGGTTTAAGGCCCATTTACACGCTGCGATTTGTCGGGCCGATTGTCGGACGGTGCATTCACACGCTGCGATTTGTCGGGCCCCTGCTTTGATCTGCGAAATGAAAGATCGGGCCCGACAACAACAATCTGTTGAAATCGCATCAGATTTTTAGAAGTCGGGCCGACACCGAACGAACGTAAACAAAATCGGGCCCGACAAATCGGCGCGTGTAAATGGCCCTTTACACACGAACGCAAGAAAATCGAGACGTTGCGTTCCCTTGTGCTTATTCTTGTGCCCATTGCATCTAGTATAAATCAAGCGAACGCAAGAGCAAGCAAACTAGAGCGGTTTTCACATGACTGTCGTGAGTAATTACAAATTACTCGGTAATTGCGATTGCTTCGGGTTGTGGTTGGTCGAGAGCATGATCTTTGGTCTTTCAGCCAATCAGATCGTGCAGAGAAAACAATTACACGATTACTTGTGATTACTTCGCTCGCGAAAAGGAGAGATTGTGAATCACCTCGTTCTCTGATTGGTTTGTTGTTGAATTTCTATCGCATGTGATTGGATAGTGAATTACTCATGAATTCTTGGGTTTCAATCACGTGACTTTTGCGCGTAATTTTGCTTCCGGTCTGAATCAACTGGAGGTCAAGATGAAGAAGTTTTCTGAAGTTCACGAGCAAAACTTCAAATTTAGTAGCTACATTTTCTAGAAAACCACAACTATAAATGAACCTGATTCGTATTTAAACTAAATCCTAGTATAAATACAAATTTGTAACGATTGGAGAGTCGGGGTTTGCTTTTTTCAGACCGTTCAACTGTGTTAAATGAGTAAAACTTTACAAACTGGCTGATAATTTAGGCAGCGTTTTTTCAAATGCTCGATGCTTTCACTCATTTGGCTCGAAAAAAAGATTGAATTGTAATGTAAAATAGATATGTGATAGGGTTGAGAGACATTTATATGCTCCTTCTGTTCTTTGTTTCTGGGTGAAAGACCTGTGAAACTTTAGTCAATGATTGACTCCATGCTCATTGCTTTTTTTTTTTTTGACAAATTGAACTCAGAAAATCGACCGGCTCTGTTGCATACAGTTTTCTCCATACTGCAAAACAACTTTCCATAAAAATAAGATTTAGTTTTTAATAAGCTATTACATGTAGGTGACAAATTTCTGTAGTTTCTAAAGTATGTTTTTACTAAACGCCTAAATTTTGACTCTATCAAAGTTGTGTTTCAGCCAGCTCAACGCAGCGACAAAACTCACTTTGAAATTAAACAAACTTGACCAAATTTTAGTCAATGAAAAACAAATTGTATGCACATGACTAGGTAAAAGAATCGAAAAGTCCATGTCGACCAGAAAGAAGTAAATAAGTAAATCCCGGAGGCCTTTTGCTGGGTTTTTGGACTCCTTGTAAATTTTTGACAAACTTTCATTTTTGCCTACCTGCTCGGATTGTTTGAAGCGAACTTCATGTGATTTATGCGTGTATCAAATGAGAAACCAATTCATCCATAGTCCTGGTGCTTTTGTGTAAATCCTTTGTGCTTCCCTAATCCATCCGTAGCTACCAAACTCATTTAAACTTAATTTGAAATACATATCTTCATGAATCACTTTCACTTGGCGACAACAAGTTCTCGAGGCCGCGGTTCTTCGGCTGCTTTTCTGGTGTCGTTTGGACCATTTCGATTGTTTTCAGTGTTTGTTTTCCTTGATGTCTGTTTTGGGCAATCTAAAGACATCTGTTTATCTGTTTACCCAACTTGAAGAACCAGAAACAATACGAGGAGATAACATTTTCACAGTTTTCCATCTCGGAAAGCACTGCAGGCACGAACCTTGACCTCCAGCTGAATTTTTAATGAGGCTCCAAAAAGCGGATGTGACGTCATATGAAACCAAAGAAATTCTTTCATGACAGTCATGTGAAAACCGCTCTAGTTAATGTTGATTAAAGCTTGCGCGTGCGTCGCTGTGACATACACTAGCTTTGAGTTTGCGTGCTACTCGTGTCTACACCAGCCCTTATTTATTTACACAATTTGTCCGAGCAATTTGCCCCGAACATTGAAAGCCGTTGTTTTCTGATAATTATAATCAGCCGGCCGTGAAAATGGTGTCATGGAGACGCCGATAACTTCTCGTATTAGTTTTGCATGACAATATCCGAGGGCAGAGAAATCCTAAACAGGCTCCAATGAACGATCCCAGCTATAAGCGCGCGCGCTCTTCATTATTCTGAAATGCCCAAAGCCGTGTCCCACAACCACTGCAGCGCGCGCTTTTTTAGCTGTTTGTTCGACTAATGTCCCACATCTACGTTATAGCTGGAATCGTCCATTATGAGGTTCCCTGGTCAGTGCAGTGGGTTAGTAGCTACCAAGTTGATACTTAACCTTTATGTTTCTTTAGGATCAAAAGACAAAAGACTTCTCATCAGCGGTAAGAAAACACATTACGAAAGAAGTCTGTCACTATTTCTTGGATAAAATTCTAATAAATTGAAAAAATCGGCTCCATTAGCAGCTTCACTAGTATGTACAGAAAGATTTTGCTCTTTGGCATTTAGACTGCTAGGGATCAAATCAATCTCGTACCCAGAGCCCGTCATCTTTTGGCCAGCGGCAAGATTCAGGGAATCCGATTTGTGAGCATGCGTGGTACGTCAAAAACGTAACGAACTTTCATACAACAATCAAACCGGAAACCCAGAATCTGGGTTTAAAAAAAATCGCTTCCCCCAGAGCCCTGCATCTTGCCGCTGGCCAAAAGATGACGGGCTCTGGGTACGAGATTGGGATCAAATATTCGAAGACATTCATTAATGTCCAAATCTGAACTGTGTATCTAGACACGATTAACGAGTGTATGATGTTTGTCGGATTCCAGAGCTTCATGAACGTGCTCGAGAACCTAGAGGCAGACATAAACACTGTTCGAGCGCCTACTGGCACTAAGACCAAGCCCGCGAAGACGTGTAAGGATCTACACTTGGATCACCCAGACTATGTCAGCGGTAAGTGGTTCTCTTGTGCGCATGCGCTTACCAAGGATGGATGATACACTAACCGCGGGGTAAGCTCTGGTGGCAGCCACTAACGCATGCGCGAGATTTGACACAGAGCCTTTGAGAGAAAGATCTTTCGTTCAAAACCAGCCATTCAGCAGAGGTCGTCAAATGTTGGTTGCCCGCCACAGCATCACATCCATCAATCCTCTGCTCTTGTCTTGAATTTTGAGTAGTTGGTGCGATCCACAACAGTCTGATACCAGGAGAATTGTCCGCCATTTCTTGAAGATCAGCTAGTGCTTATCGTTATGCATAATTGTTTCAGGTTACTACTGGATTGACCCGAATGAGGGCACCACGAAAGACGCCATTAGAGTGTACTGCGACTTCGCCAACAATTTCTCCTGCGTTCCTCCCATCAAGACTCAGGTAGGGGGTTTCTCATGCTTGTGGGGCCAGCCGATCAGGTCAGAGGGTTTCCTAGAGGGACCCCAAAGAACAATGAAAATTTGACGTAGAGATCTTCTTTGTCAACTGGTGTTCATACATGCTTGGTAGTATATTTGAAATGATTAGTCATTTAACTTCGTTTCTGTTTTCCAATTTCAGATCAAGAACCTAAGAGTGGATGTCAGCTACAACAGCAAAGACAAATGGCTAAGTGAAGCATTTGAGGAGGACGAAGAGGTACAATGAAAAACTATAATTGATTTGCTTCTAAAAAGATATGATTCATTCAGTCAAACTGATGACGGCCGAAGGTTTCGGTCGAAACGTCGTGTGATCGCGTATTTTATTTCCAGTTATTGATTTAATACTCCTCCTTATTGCATCTACTGGATTAATAATCTTCATTTTGATATTCAGTCTAACTGTTGCACTCCACCAACTGCTGCAGAGTAGACTTTCACACTCATAGACCCCATAAACAACCAGTACGTTGTGTTATTATTCAGCACATCGATGCACTGCCCAAATATGGTCATTGGAACCCCAATAGCTGTCTCTGTACATGACAGATATCCTGTGATATCCGTCTCTGAGGGAAATGTGATGTCTTGAGCTCGTAAATAATACACAAAAGTAATGTTTTTCAGGGGGGTTTTGTGCTATCGATGTGCTGAATAATAAAACCATTATCCTGCTCGATTTTGCAGAATATCGTCTGATTTAGCCAACTCGGGACTGCGTCCCTCGTCGGCTAAGTATCAGACAATATTCTGCGCAATCTCGCAGGATAATGGTTAATTATTTGAAACTGGTGGAGAACCCGTTGCAACGTATACAGTAATCACGTGCTCACCGTGTGATAGTGGTTGTACTTGGCTTGGCTTACAAAAAAACTGTCACGTGTTCAATGAGTGATAGTGAACGGGGAATCCATTCAGTAACTTGGTGTTTTTGGTCTTACCGCAGCCATTTCAAATTTGAAGGTTCTTCTTTACCAAGTGTTGACCTTTTTTTCAGATCGACTACAATGCCCACTCTAGCCAGATCGCCTTCCTACGTGTATTTAGCAAGCGTGCATACCAAAATATCACATATAACTGCCAGAACTACAGGGCGTGGACGCCACGCAAGCAGTCAGTCAAGCTACGAGGCGATAACGAAATGGTATTCCATGCTAAGAGCCCATCTAAATTCCAACCTAAAGTCGTTCTCAACGAATGCACGGTAAGAATGACCTTTTTTCTTTAATTCTAATGCTTGTGCTAGATTCGCGGGGGGAGGGGGCAAATGACGGAATCAGTTCCACTACGCTTTCCGCATTTCGAGATTTCAACTTTCATCAACGGTTTTAACTTTTCATATTCGTTATTCGGTAGTCTCATGTCTTCGTCAAAGCAATGATTATGCAAATGTGCGCTCGTTCCGTAGACTGTATCAAGCAAACGATTCTGCTCCTTCGGGTGACGTAGATACAAAATGATTTCTACAATTAAATAGATTCTTGTCTCACGATGTGCTTTCTTATCAGACCAAGGATAACCAATGGCACAAGACCATCCTTGAAATCGACACCAAGCAAAAACATAGACTGCCAATTATGGACATGGCCCTATTCGACTTTGGCAAACCCGAACAGAAAGTTACAGTGGAAGTTGGTTCCGTATGCTTCGCGTAACGCGCGCTGTAATTCTTGTATATTTTCCACTCCAATGTATCCCAAGTTCCCTCTGGCGTACGCAGTTGACCCGAGGGCAAATCTGTACTGTAGGTAGTCTGTAACGACCAGCAGTGTTATTCTTTAGGATCTTATTAATTAAAGTACACCTCTGTACATGTTTTAATAAACATTATTGAAGTTGTGTGTTATTCTCAGTCAAGAAGCTCCACTTCTGAGGGAGGAGATATATAGTATAATGGTTTTCATGTACATGTCTGTGGCTGTTATTATAGGGGGCAAATTATTAATAATATGGTCGCCATTTATACGCATTTAACATTTTCTTCGCTCGCGAACATTCCCAGTTCCATAGAAAAATCTTGTCCTCACTGATGTGTTCGTCTTGTGAGGAAACACCATGTACTTTTGTTGGCGACGTTTTTATCAGTTCTTTTTGAAATGTTATCAAATTACGGAGATTACAATTAAAGATATAATATGTAAACTGGAAAAGTTCAGCTGGTTTGTGTTTAATATTTGTATTTTCTCGTTTTGTTACAATTGCTATTGCAATTACATACTTTATTCCGCGCCTTTATTGCGATACTCAAGGGGCGATGGCAGCTAGACCAATAACCCTAATGTTTACCAATGCTACTTTGGAAAATGATAAACCAAATTATATCAAGACTAAATCGGCCAACGGTGTTTACATCTCGTTGCTACCCAATTCAGATCATGTGATGATTCCTTTGGGTGGATACATTTGTTAGTTCTGCACATACACTCGTGCACTTGGTCGAGAGAGAAAAAAATTGTAACTACTCAAGGAGATCATCACATGATTTGAATTAGGTGGCAACAAGATGTATACACCGCTAGCCGATTTGGTCTATCTCGAAGGCTTAGTCTAGATCTATGTTGACAAACTTCGTTTTCCTTTGTATAAGTATTGCGATGCGAAAGACAGTTTGACAAGGATCCTTAGAAGAATTGGCATTGCAGCACGAATTTCTAAACTTTGCTAATTTCAAAGGCAACTAAATTTAAACGAGGGACATGCCCCGGCTCGTCAACTCACTGTATCAAATCTTGCGCATGCGCCAGTGGCACCAAGGGTGGTTCATTGTCGTACCGAGAGTTCTGAGCATTCTCGTTTTAACCCCTAAAAGATCGTCAAGGTTCCAATTCTACTCCCTAAAAGATGATAAAACATTTTATTTGAAATACAATTGATTTGGTGAAAATTTGTAATGCATAACAACGAGTGCTACGTAGAATTTCCATACGCCTTCCAAAATAATAATAATAATATCTTCTCTAGTGTCCCAACACCATCTACGCCAAGAACTGGGTAATTTATAGAGTTGTTTGACGTCTACTCGTTAACAAGTGACGCGTCAACGTCTGGGTAGTGCTGGAAGAAACCCTAGAAAACAATAAGAAGTTGTTAGTGTTTTTTTTCTGGATATGGTGTACTGAGCGGGTTTCCTGAGTTGGGTATGAGCCGAGTGAAGGCGTGAAAACTGGGTCGAGCTCCACCTGTGACGTCAAGCCTTAATTAGCACAGGGATCCCGAGCGAACGCTAGGAACTAGGCTGCTAGGATGGACATTTCTGTTTGACAAGTTTGGAATATTTGGGATTGGAATCCTCCTCCGTAAAATCCATGCGGATCCGCGTGAAATCTGTACCTTATACTCGGGATCCCTGTGTTGAACACTACTCAGCAATAAAGAGGTGGGAAGGAAAGATGTCGTTTTGGAAGGTAGTCCTAGTTATAAAACATTATAACAGACGGGATAGTTTGTCAACGGTTGTAGTCGGTACAACGGCGCTCAAGTCCCCTCTCGATGATAAGTGGCTACCCAGTTTGTAAGCAAACAAAAACGAGGATCCTGCATAATCTAAATGCATACATACATACCTTGTAAAGATGGGTGCATTGAAATACGCTTGAAGTGCAACACATCTCTCGTATTGAGTGCATGGATAACTGCGGACCCCCAATGTCTGGTAGCGAGCAGACAGTAAGTTAGAACATCGTTTGATAAGTTGGGGTTTAGGTATCGGAGCGCCCGGACTGAGCACACCCGAGAAACCATGGCAACCGGTCCCCACCAACTCGGAGGGAATACCCGTCACACTTCAGATTACTCAGTGGAATATACCTATCTCGGAAAGTGCCGAGAGCTGTCTCACCCCTGGGGAATTCCTTCCCTGAACCAGGGATCGGCGGGTCATGGCGAGCGGTTGTCAACTTGGTTTGACTTTGTCTGAATTTAATTTAGAACCAATACAAATAATGGTTTGGAAAAGGCATGCAGTGCTTACCTACGGTCCTTAGCCCAAGCTTGGCGGCCAGTATAGGTCCAATGGTGGAGCCACATGGGGAGTCATTCCGCACACACACCTCCTAATCAGCACAATAGAAAATCGCACATTTGAACGCTCTCCGCAATAATGACGACCAATAAGGTTTTTATCAAAACCGTTCTCGATCCCGACCTGCTCCCAGTCTAACCTGGATAGCTTAGCTAGTGGCGTACAATAGACCTCCTCTGCTTGGGCGTAATGTTTTGCCCATTTCAGATCACGTGGCATTTCCATTAGTATTCTCTCTTTGTTTGGAATGATTCCTTCGGTGCGTAGCAGAAAAAGAAAGAGAGAATACTCATGGGAATGCCACGTGATCTGAAATGGGCAAAACAAACGGGCAAGCCGAGGAGGTTTATTTCGGGTTCCAATCTGCCCTGTTCTCGGAGATCTCTCCGCGCTCGGATTGGCCTAATAAGCCATATGAGAACACACAAGGAATGGAAAAGTGGTCTCCATCGAATACGATGGACGACTTGATATCTAGATTTCTCACCTGTAATGGCATGTCTACCCTGGCCGCGACCTCGCGCAATATACTTGCTGTGACGGCTGTTGTAGCATACCGCTGATTGCTGTTGTATTTCAGCACAGGACCCTGAGAGCAAAAATAGGCGCGACTTAAGGCCGTCTGCATGTGTCATGTTAGGGAAATTTTACATGTACTGTAGAATACCGAGGGTAATCCTTTCACTAAGACTGAGTTTTACCAACTGTAGCATCAACGGCATACCTTGTGAAACAATGGTCTGTGGTTTTCTTCATGCTTTTCCCTATTGACAAGACACACAATTGGGATTAGTTGCTGTATTTCGACTTTATGCAGACTAGCCAACAATTACTGTACGATCCTGATATAGTTCAACGTTCCCAACATCATGCGTTGTAGTCCAACAGATTATAAGATACTTACGTATAGTTAGGGTGTACGGCATGGGCTTGGTCAGCACTAACAAGAAGTGACTTGGGAATGGCCTCCTCAAAACTCGTAGAGCTACCACCTGTCAAAAATAAACTGCATTTATTTACTATAACGGATATTCTAATACAATATTCCTAGTACAATGTTTATCGAAAATATCGCACTACATTCTCTAAATCAGCTGATGGACATGGATGCTTTCTCTGACTCGGTATGTTGCTAGGCTAGCAAAATGGCGGCTGACTAAGACTCGTTAATGGACAACAATGCTGACAAATTCTCACTATAATGATATCCAGTGGAAGCGGCACAACATTCCTCAGATAGTGAAAGTCTGTTACATTTTAGCACAATTTTTAGTAGGATCCATACCTGCAGCAAGCCGTTGTAGCACAAGCTCAGTTAATTTTGAGCCAGCGCCTTGAGCACTTTGAGACCCAACCTAAAAAATAAATTCACAGTGAATCATCTACAACAACATCCAAAACAGCAGCAGCAACAACAACAAAAATGATGACAACAACAACCACAGCAACAATAACAGCAGCAGAAGCAACAAATACATCAACAGCAGCAGCAACAACAACAATGGGAATCACACCATTTTCCCAATTTTTTGCATTTCTCATAAACGCCGGAAAAAGCTGCTTCATTTTCTATGGTCAAGAGTTTGACAGACTGCTGATGGGAAGCAATTGCTCATTCAGAATCAGTTGGTGTTGACCACAAAAATGTTTTTCTCAGGAACAGATACAGGAACAGAATAACTTTCCCAGAAATGAAAAATGCTTTGCTTCCCTACTTTGGTTTAAGCTCTGCCCATGAATGTGTCCTATTGTTTTTTTTCTTCTTCAAAATTTGCCATTATTCCACAAATCAATTTGTTTTTGTTTACCTCTTCATTATCATAGAGCGAAACCACACGAACATTAGGATCCGATGACAATGATGGGCCTTCCAAAGATGCAATGAGCCCCTGAAACACAAAACACTGTATACTAAAAAAAATGTATACGCTTTAGCCTCACCACAGGAAGACTAAATAATAATGTCTTCAGTAACAACGTGGTAATTCTAGTCTGTGAGGATGACTGGATCAGGAGGGGCATAAAGCAGGCAGCAACCACCCCTCAATCGCAGGCAGTTCAGTCTTTCCAAGACTTGGGACCTGGCCCTGAAGAAAATTCCTGGCCAGCTCTTACTAACATTACCTGATAACAGCATAGCAACATAAATGAAATTCCACAGTTTCCAGTAAGTGATGTAATTGCCCAAGTACATGTAGCATATGACATTGAGAATAATATCTTGCTAAGCTGAATGGCCTAAAGTACTGCATACATGCATGTCTAGTAAAATTACCTCAACAGCAGTGTAGGCATTCAAAAGATTATCAAGCCTTGGAGCAAATATGAACTCATCAAGGGCACCCCCAATGGTCTAAAACAAACAAATGACAATTCAAATTGTAGCATAGCTTCAGCATCTTCAATGTGATGAACTCATGGAATTATAGAGGTGTATATTATGTAGGTTTGTGGATTTGATAGATATGACCAAAATTTAATGCAAATTGAAAAGTTCCAGGTAGGGGAGGGGGAACCTCATACTAATATACATGTATATAAGCCTCATAAAATCTATTAGGGATGTCAAATATAAAAAGAGTCAACTGCTGCTATCCCTTAGAGTGACTTGGGTATGTCTTATGGTATTATGTCTCTCTAGGCTAAAAAAATCCTTTCCAGGCCACACCCAATTTGCTATGTCTTTGAGGTAACTGCTGTGGACCACACTAGTGTACTATCCCTTAGGGATGTAAGTCAATTCTTCACTATTGTCCCTGTATTTTTTAAAGGGGAGCCCCTTTGTCCCCCAATTCATATTTAGACCCCCACTTAATTTATAGTACACAGCTAAAGTTGATGATAAATGAAGTAGTCACACATACTGCAGGCTGAGTATCAGCTAAGCACAGTTCAAAATCCATGATCTGCTCTGGTTGGCATGGAACGTTAAGGTGACTGGTGAGAAGATTGATCAGTTGTGAATGGTGGTCATCAGCCTGGAAATGGAAATGGACAAAAGTAAGTGACAAAAATAAAAAAAATCAATATAATAAAGAGAAATCAATATAATAAAGAGGATGGACATACCCTTGAAGACTTGTCCTTTGGCCTTCTTGCTGTGGAGTCATATTCAGTTGTTCTTGTATAGCAGTTGCAAGAATCGGCACTCTGACAAAGGTACACAGTAATTAATATTATTTATAGCATACAGGTGAGGCTCTAATCCATAGTCTCTCCAGGGACAAAAATTTGTAGATGCTAAAGGGAAAAACTTCAGATCCAACATTTTTTGGGAGGTGGGATCCAACTATATAAAGGGTTGGGTTTTGGAAGTTTCTTAACATGTGTAATTCCAGAAAAGATCCATACCCCCATTATGGAGGTGGGGGGGTGGGGGGGGGGGGATTTCCAAGGGCGGGGTTATTTTGGTTCTACTTTCTGAGGGGAAATAAAGTTGGGGGAGGGGGAAGCTTTATTCTAGACAAATCCTATACTTTTGCTTCTGCAAATTCCAAAGGGGCATGTGGGGTGTCCTATTCTCACTTCTAAGGTGCAACATGCATCCTTTATGGAATTAGGGAATGATGCAATGTTGACAATTCTTACTCACAAGTGTGTTTCCTTATTTGGAGAGAATTTATCATTGACGTCCCTCTGCAGATGAATTGCCAGGTGCGGAATGCGCAGAATTGGCTTGCTAACATGAACAAGGTGCTGTTCCAGTTTATCACTGTTCTGTTGTAAAAAAAGGGAAAGGATTTGCTAGTCTGTGTGTTTCAAAACTTTAAAACTCTTGACAAAGTTACTTTGTGAGCCAAAAGAAAAGAGAAAAAAACAGTTGCAACAAATAATATGCACCTTAATCATGACACGCCCTGCTAGGGTGAGGTCTCTATCAAACCATGTGGCCCAGATGCCGCCCCCGTAACACTCAACACCGACTTGCTGGAATCCTGCTTTACTGATTTTGGACTTTGGCTTTACCTGAAAGGGGAAACAGAAGAAGTACACAACAGACAAGTTAAATCTCAATCTTCTTCCACTGGCTTAAATGTGGTGGCCAACTCGAAAGCTTGTGCTACTTTGGCCACCATGCACAATTCCTTAATTCCTTTTCTATTTATTTCAAAATCCGAATTATTTTCCTTATTTATATGTGCTTTTAAACAATGTAAATTAACAAATATAACGAATGTGTGCAATAAAATTGAATTGAATTGAAATCGGGGACATGGGACTTGTTTTATTGTCTCATCCAAAACATGTGAAAAAGAAGAAATGACAAGACATTTCTAGCCATGATGAACCACAAGATACAAAACACAAACCAAGCAACAGAGAAAAATCAGAGAGGTGCCTGTGAGACCAGTGCTTCCCTGAAACACAATAAATTACACTCTATTCCCTAGGAATGTTACTAAAATACTATTGTTAATAAGCATTACCTTTAGACATGGACTGTCTGTATGTGCTCCCAAAATAGAGAAACCATTTCCTGGTTTGTAACCCCCACCAACAGCAAATGCAATAATGGTTGATTGGTTTCTGGTCACAAAGTACTGAAAAGGAAAATCATATTACTCACTACCCCTGCGCTGATATAGGTTAAACACAATCTGCTCTAATTATATACCTTATGCAGTGGTTTGATGTTCCAGGAATCCCTTTCTTTCAATTCCTGGAAACCAGCAGTTACCAATATCTTCCTGCACTCACTTACAACTGCAACAATATAAAGGAAAAATTCAAATAATATACCTTGCCATTACCATATGGTGGTTTTGTGAACTAGGCAAAGAATTCATGGATTGTTGGCAAAGTATTTATGTATTGTTTTAGTCTTGCACCTGGGTATTCTAAACTTGTGTGTGCCTTACATAGATTGTATTTTGCAGAGTTGATTTCTCACATGAGCTTATTGAGTCTGTGACCACTATTAGGGGTAGCGAAGGGTCCCTAAAAATATCAAGAGTCTCGCCAAATTTTAGCAGAGTCTCAGAATTTTTAACATGCATCTCGGAACCTCGGATTTTCACCCTCAAACTTCAGTTTCAGGCTCAGATTTTAAACTGCCAGTCTTGGTGTCTCTGCAAGTCTCAGATTTACCATTCGCTACCCCTAACTATTATTTAAATTAAACGTTAGCAATAGCCCACAAAAAAAAACAGGAGCAATAACACTGACCATGGAATGGAGAGGGTCCGTTATTTACAAAGTCAAGAAACTTTTTCGCAGCAAACATAACATCAACCAGGGGCTTCTGGAACAGAAAAAGTCAAAATATTGGTGGCATATAAATTTCCCATAAACTAGCTAACAGTTTATAACTAGTCTTAAGTCCATCCCTACACACTATAATAAGCATTATAATGTACATGATTGAGTGCACAATGTAATAAACAAGCCTAGTAGCTACCTATACATCACTCTTAAGACCAATATATTTAGTACACTGCTATGGTTAAAGGTCAAAATGGTAGGGATGACCATTGGAAATCCTTAGAAAGACCCCAGAAAAATACCAAGCAACAAAAGTTGCAAAACAGTTTTACCCTAGAACATCTGGCCATATGGGAGATATACTTTCAAGATATACAATCAGAGCTGGAAGTTACTGCTGGCAATCGGCCCTTGTCCAATCAAAATCACCAAATGTCTGACAAATTTTCAGATATTATGTCTGGCCAATTTTCCAAGAATTTTTTTTAATGGACTATATATGGACAAGAAACTTAAATCATGTTCATCATTTGGAGCTAACGTATGGAACAATATTCCCATAGCTATTCAAGGATGCTCAAAGTTTAACTTTAAGAAAAATATTAATAGTATTAATTGCTGAATGTTTTAGAGATGGAGGATAGTTATTTTGTGTCGCCAGATTCCTTTAAATGTTTGTAATTTCTTTTTCTCTCCACGCTTTCTAACGATCAATTGGTCAATTTAGCATATCTTTTCTTTTTTTTCACAGCTTTTTTTTTATTTTATCATTATTGTAAATACTCAGAGCTCGTACCTGTTGATTTAAAAATTTGTATTGTATTTTTCACAACGATCAATTGGTCAATTTAGCATATGTTTTCTTTTTTTTTCACAGCTTTTTTTTTATTTTATCATTATTGTAAATACTCAGAGCTCGTACCTGTTGATTTAAAAATTTGTATTGTATTTTTCACTGCCCGCCTAGACTAGTCTTGTACTATTTCCAGCTCTGTAAATGGATCTCCTACACAATATCGTATATCAGATGGTGGGCAGGGCTAGAAAGTGTGACAAAATCAGTCGCACATCATTAGTTTTGTATGTTTCCTGCTGTTACACTTCAATTTCATGACTAAAACTTATAGCAACTATTGATAGTGATTGACATAACTCAGATTATACCTGGTGCACACTAGCGACATAACGACATAAGGATGTTATGGTGCAACAAAAAAAGCACAGGAAAATAATTGAAATGATCAATATTTTCCATGGAATATTATTAGATTCACCAAAGCAATCTTGTGTTATTTTTTGTGGACTTCAACGTTTTGAAACCACTAAATATTGATCGCGTGACATTTTCCTTATGTCGTTACGTCACAAGTGTGCACCAGGCTTTACAGTAAAAAAGTGATATGCGAGTTAATGATACTGTACCTATCAACTCATCTAGAACAGCTTCCAAAAAATCCTAGACAGTAAGACTTAGGAGACTAAATTTAGGATGGTACAGTTCCCTATCACAGGACCACACAAATTAACCCTTTACTAACTCTATCACATGACTAAACTGAAGCAACTAAAGCGCAAGCTGAACTCTGGCTAAACGTCGAGACAACTATAAACTAACTTAAGTTACTATAAAGTTACCTTACTTTTGAAAAAAATTACCTGCAGTGTCTACGAACTCTCCTGACAGAATCAGTTAACTAAACGAGCTGATTTCTACGCACCACTACCTGAAAGGAAAGCTATTTGCCTTTTACGATATGCTATTTGATAGTTTCTATCTAGAAGCCCACAGGGCAGAAAAGAATGAATAAACAGACCTTGTCCGCCATGATGGAATCTGTCACGTGAACCACCGCGCGAAGTACCAAGTCTAGGGAACATCAACACGCGGGATCCCTGTCCCTACGATGATTGCCTGTTTGAAAACAGGACCATACATACTTCTCCCCGATAGCTGAAGCATCGCTGTACTGTGCTTACGTCCACGCCAGAGATTTCAGCCCTGACAGCCGCTATCCCGAGAGGGAATTCAGTTATTTGCTCGGTAGCGCCGGACTCAGTGACCCAGCGGTGAGATAAGAGTTGTACGCCCGGCCACCAGACCATTATTTAAGGACGCCCCTTGTATTAGTAGTGAACAATCAACCTGATCCATATAGTTATTTGTTAGCGCAAAGGTATATCCGGCAATCATTATCGATATCATTATTTTCTATGCAACACGGTGAACGTGGCACGCTCTTTAGGGACCGATCGTTTATAACGTCTACGGGGGGGGGGGGGGGGGGGGGGGGGGGGGGGCGGGTGGAATTTGGGTGGGGGTAAAAATTTAGAAGACATAGATTTTAGGGGGGTAATTTTTTGGCACCCTCTCTCAAAAGAGGGGGTAATTTTTTCAGGGACACTGTGGTTCAAAACTAAATAATAATATGTACAAGCTATCGCGTCGTGGAGTACAGCGCTACGCCATATAGCAAGTACGCGAATTTCGGCGCGCTTCGCGCGCAACGGAATGTACAAAAAAGTTTTTGAGTACGTGCGCAATGGAATGGCTACGAATATCATTAGAAAACATATCTTAGCCAGGAGAAAAAAACTGACTCTCCCCAAAAAGACGCTCTGCAGTAATAAGCATCGGAGCTGTCTCAGTTCGAAAAAAGAAGGCCTAATTATTAGGCAAGCGTGAGTTCCACTTTACGAGGATAGAGATTAGTCATTTTGACCCTGCTTTACGCACGTCATTTGCGATCTTTGTTTATTACACACAGCAAATGGAATGTTCATCTACATTTTCTTTGAGGTTTGGTGAAATGCGTTCATATCATGCATAAAAATTAGGGCGCGCTTCGCGCGCAACAAAAAGAGAAGTTTCTGTAAATAGGAGGATCCTTTGTTTACATTTGAGCTCATTAGCATAAGCAATGTTCAGAATCAGACCGTTCGAGGGAGCTATAAAATGATGCGTTCTGAATATCAATAGAGTAATGTAAATAAAACATAATTGGAAAATTTCAAGCTGGTATCTCGAATTCTAAGCGCGTGGTGCAACGTTCAATTTAGAGGAAACATGTGAGCAAATTAGCGTTTTGCCCCAATGATTTTCATACAATTTTGAAAAGCTTCAACTAGCCTGAAAAATGACACAGAAAGAAAGGAAACAGGTCAATACTTTTTTAAGAATGAAAAATAAACTTGTTTTGAGCTTTTCGTTGCATTTTCAAAGCTAAAAACGGCGTTTCAAAATTTCGAGAATGTAAACAATGACGTCAGCAAGGATCCTCCTATTGTCTTCCATTAGTTCAAACGGGGATCTAGTTACAGGGTGGGGGGTAAACTTTTTAGAACATCGATGTTATGTGGGGGTTATTTTTGTATCGCCTTTTTAATGAGGGGGGTGCGAATTTTAACATTCAATAAATTTAGAAAACCACCGCCCCCCCCCCCCCCCCGTGGACGTAATAAACGATCGGTCCCTTACTGGCAACGTTCTTGCTATACCCAAAAATCTGATAAAAAATCCCCCCCTCCCCTGATTAACTTGTTGCCACACTGTTTATTGGCCTTGTTGGATTGCGATCTGCTTTGATGTGATGATAAGTCATAGGGGGGAGCCAATCACCAGGATACTCATTCGCGAAAGCAGGAGTGAGACAAGTCCATTTTAAGACTGTAGATTTGAATCCCGCGACAAATACGACACAACACAATTTAATTTCATTGCGACACGGTGCCATCAAAATCTTACAGCTTGTGGGGCCCTGCGTAAAATAAAAAACAGTTTGAGGGCCCGTGATTTCCAGGCCCAGCAGCAAACAAAACAAATAAATGCAAGATTTGAGTCTCCTTTACTTGTTCCTATTTCCATCCGCTCTCTAATACAATCTGAAATCAATTTTGACTGATGTAAAAATCTAACTAAACACTGACTGGCCGGTTTCTGTCCTTCATCGTTAATAACTCCTGCCAAAGAGCGTGTAGCAAGTGGCCTTACGTCCACATGCGGGGTGGACGCACTTGGTGTCAGGGGCGAGCTGAGCGGGTTGGTCGAATGGGATGCATAGTGTTCTGACGTCATCCTCCCTGCAAGGACAGCAATGTACGTACGTAAGTATAGCGTTATGCAAATGCTGATGTACTCCCCCGGCACAGAGCACTGCGGACTTTGCCTTTTGAATAGGTCAGTCAAACTGGCAAATTAATAATAACAAAGCACGACACCCACTTCACGAGTCTCTCACCTCGCGCTGTCTTTTGTGATGTTTTCTTCGCAATCGATCTCGTCACAGAAAGGAGCATAGATGATCTGGATTCAAGAAACAGAAGAAAGGAATAAAGAAGCAAAAGAGATTGATGCGACTCTCCTACTAGTAAAGTCCAAGACACATACATGTGATTCAAGTGGCTCATACCGACCTTTTGATTGTCCAAAAGGGAGCAGAACTCATCCCAGCTCGTTGTGATAGCAATGTGCTGGTCAAGATCTTTTTTTGCTCTGTACAGAAGAACAAAGTAGAACAAAGTCGCCAAAATGTCTTATACATTATCGAGCCTTTGCCTCTGTGAAAGGATTCCGGCCCCTGGAGTCCGGATTCCTGGATTCCAATAGCTGGATTCAAAGATCCCAAAGTTTACAAAAGTGGATTCCGGTCTGCAGCGACCGGATTCCTGATTGCAAAGACCGGACTCCGGATTCCAACACCAGGATTCCGGATTCTCTTACATGGGGCGATATAAATACAGTGGTTGTCGTTTTCTTTGCCTTTGTTGTGGTCTTGTTTTATCAGTGTCTTTAGTACTCAATACTTATACTCACTTTGCAAACATCTCATTGTGTATGGTTTCAAGTGACGTCTTGATGCTGTCGACTAGATCCTCATGCTTAACTTTGTGCTACGAAGGGGGGAAATAGTAAATAGGCAGTGTGGCTCCTTTAACTTGTGGGCATGCACGGATAATAGACTTCCTCGGCTTGGGTGTAATGTTTTCCTATTTCAGATCACGTGGCATTCCCATGAGAATTCTCTCCTTCTTTTTCCGCTACGCATCGAAGGATGACAGTATATGAATGTGGAAGCGTTTCAAACAATGAGGGAATACTTATGGGAATGCCACGTGATCTGAAATGGGCAAAACATTACGCCCAAGCCGAGGAGGTCTATAGACTGCGCTAGCGTTCCGTCTTGGCCAGACAGTCTGAACTGATGCCGATAATATGTGTATAGTTATTGTTCTTTCTCACTTATCTTTCTTAAGTTCGATGAAGTTCAGGTATTCGGCGCGAATTCTTAAAAGAACGAGGTACCAACTAATTCTGACTATATAGATACTGCAATTCCGTTCAGTTGGTATTACTCTTCTTTCAGACAGGCGACATATTGCAAGCAATGAAAATTTAAGGCTCTAATGAATAAGCTCGTTCTTGTTCATACTTTGCTGTAATCGTGCCTCTTGGCCATCACAAATTGACTGTTCTTCACGTCACGTGGTCCGATCTCGATCCTGATGGGGACGCCCTGGAATCGGAGGAAAGGGAGTGAGAGGGGATATGCTGAACGAGCTCCAAGTTTATCAGTTTCGTATACCCACATGTACAACAGCCTGGAATTCAAACTGAAGGACAAGAAATCTTTTGCTAATTCCATTGCTATACGTAGTTAGTTAGGGTTGTTCACGGTCATGAAAGAAGTAAACCCTGCGTTTTGTTTCCACAGAAACATGTGACCTTTAGGGTGGGAAAAGCTGAAACGGTCTAAGCTCCTATCAGGTATAACTGCTGTTGAAAATGACAAATTGATTAATAAAGTGACCAATTCTTCTGGAATTAAGAAACGGAGCTCCAACGTCGTCAATATGAGCTGCCTCAACTTTGTGCTCTTTTCTTCAAAGTCGAAAATCTTTTCCTCGCGAAGTCGAAAATTGAAGCCTAACAATGCGTGGCCCTCCTCGGTTTCCGTAATAGAGTCTCTAGGAAAAGTCGGATAAAGCTTAGTCCAACTTGCGCCGCCTAAAGGTACCTTCAATTCCCAGTGCCTGGATTTCCATTCTGGCGTGTGGTGCTCGTTGAAGTCTCCCTTGACTCGTATTCCCGCTGCGCATAAGTCCCGTTCATACTGATGACACCTTTCTAGAAGAGCGTTCTTCTCTGTCTTGGCAAGGCTCAACGTCATGCCATATGGGATGATAACAACCTAATAGTAGCAAATGGTCAACGGCTGCACAGCAATATTTTTGGTGAGAGCAAGTACTTTGTAACGAGCGCCGAGAGTGATCTGGTGGGCTGGGCTAGTGTGTTATAGGTCATGATGAAGGATGACTATCCTGTGTAGGCCACTTTTGGTGGTAATACCAGTCCTATATCATGACCATGGTCATAATTATATACAGTGTGATGGGAGGAGGCTAGTGTGTTATAGATCATGACTAACAGTAGTATAGCCACTCTTGATGGTAATACCCGAGCTTATATACCATGGTCATGTTATCCGGTGTAATGGGGGAAGGCTAGTGTGTTATAGATAAATGAAGGGTGACTAACCTGTATAGTAGCCACTTTTCTTGGTGGTAATACCAGAGCTTATATGACCATGGTCATGTCATCCAGTGTAATGGGGCTGGGCTAGCGTGCTATATATAATGAAGGGTGACTAACCTGTACAGCGGCCACTCTTGGAGGTAGTACCAGTCCTATATCATGACCATGGTCATGTTATCCAGTGTAATGGGGCTGGGCTAGCGTGCTATATATAATGAAGGGTGACTAACCTGTACAGCGGCCACTCTTGGTGGTAATACCAGCCCTATATCATGACCATGGTCATGTTATCCAGTGTAATGGGGGTGGGCTAGCGTGCTATATATAATGAAGGGTGACTAACCTGTACAGCGGCCACTCTTGGTGGTAATACCAGCCCTATATCATGACCATGGTCATGTTATCCAGTGTAATGGGGGTGGGCTAGTGTGCTATAGATCAGGAAGAGGGACTAACCTGTACTGTAGCCACTCTTGGTGGTAATACCAGCCCATATCGTCACCATGCACCATGGTCATTACACCTATAGTACGGGTAGTGATAGCCGAAGAGTTCTGGTACACGTAACGCTTCTCCTACAAGCGTAAGAATAAACGTGGTGGTGTACAGGTGAACAGGGCGGTAAGAATCGCTAGAGCAACAGACAGACATAAAAAACAAGCAAGCAAATAAACAAACAAATGTAGAGCTATATCGGGACGTTCAGGCCTGCAACCCAAACTCAAACCAAACATAATTCAAACCATTAATCAAACAATCATGCAATCTTGCCACGAGCACTAACCTTAATGTTTGGATCTGGATCTTCAAAGACGATGTCAAGTATCTTAGAGTAGTTCTGTCCTAGATAATGCGATGTACCACCTTGAATGCCTCTGCCACTTGCCGGTATGAAAACCTCGACTGTCGTGGTAAAATCTGCGCTGGGGAATCTTTCTTTCCCGGTCTTTCGTCCCTTGATCGTAGGGATTGCCATGAGGTCTCCGTAGACTCTTGAGTATAGGTCTAGGATTGTGTAAACCTAGGAAAAAGTAATTTGTGATTGGCATCAGAAAATATGTTATGCACTCCAAATTTGCACTACAATCGGAATGGACTCCAATGCCATTATTATTATATTATTATTACGTCTGCACGCTAGTTAGGCCCCGTCCACACTAACGCGTTTTTGTTTGAATCCGTATTTTTTTTGATACGTTTAGGCCTTCCGTCCACACTAACACGCTGCGAATCCGTATAAGTTTGAAAACGAATACTTTTGAAAACGCGTTAGTAGACATGGCCTTAAAGTGCCACTAGCACCTAATTACCACTTGCCTGAAATTGAACCAAATTCGGCACACAAGTAGCAGACATCATTATCTTTAGCACTACGCTATTTTTTGAGGAAAATAGCGTATTTTCACGCCAAAGTTCGAATTTTACTAGGGCAGCTCTCCAAAAAATAAGTCGTAGTGTAATATGTCTTACTTCTCCGGTTCTAGTCGTCGCATTTTGTACGCAAAAAAAATCGGCAAAGTAGTTCTATCGGCGGCCATTTTCTCCGTGAAAACGTTTGCATTCTTCACGGAGAAAATGGACGCCGATAGAACTACTTTACCGATTTCGGCGACGTTTGTTGGGATCAGTAATGAATCTACGGGAATTTGGTTGCTTTTGGGATGTAAGTACATCATCGGAGAGCACCTCTCGGCCGATTGTTTGGCGATCGAAATTATTTTTGTGAAAATAATCGTGTTCGAATGAGGGTTGTTTTGGGTGATTTCGGTCGGTTCGAGTGCTCCCTTGTCAATTTTAGTGTATATATTAACGTGAGGTTAACCGATTTTTTTCAAACTCCACAGAGGCAATGAAGACAAATACCTCTAACTGCTAGGTAAGTTTCGTGGATTTTTATTAACAATTTATTAACACAAAATATGGGCTTGGGTCCCCTGTGTTCAGATCAAATAAATTGTTGTTGTTTTGTTATTGTTAATCAACACATGATATGTGCAGTAAGATTTTCAAGGTTCGTCCTTTATACTAAAAGGAAAACAGGAAACGAGATAAGATACCTCTTCGACAGCAGACTCCATGTCCGCAAAGGCACTGTGTCCTTCCTGCCACAAGAACTCGCGATGGCGAAGAAAAGGATAAAGACGCTTGGAACATTCCCATCGCTGGAACAAATTTAAGTACATGTACTTCAGCAACGTCCTCGTAAACCGCCACTACAATCATCATGATAATGTTATCATAGCAAGAACATTTCGCCAAAAACTGTCGATGCAATCAGACTTACCACTACATTATTCCACTGGTTGTACTTGAGTGGTAAATCTCGGTGAGACTGGATCCACTTGGCGTACGCCGGATACATAACTAAGAAATACGCCCGGGCATTAAATGACTCGCAGGCCAGGAGTTAGAGATTAATTACAATTTATTAATCAAAACTGTTGGTATATAATACGTACCAGTTTCACTCGTGTTTCGTATTGCAATGGGTTCTGCGAGCTCGAATTCAGCAGAGCGTGTCACCCAGACAATCTAAAATAAGACATATCCGAAGAAATACTGTCGTTTTTATGGCAAATCCGCGCGGGCTGCCTGTGGTGTTGAAACCTCTTCTCAGGCCCCTCGGCGGGGAACAAAAACAAAATGGCGACCAAGAGAACGATGTTTCTCGAGTATCTGCAAGTTTTGGGAAATGTTCCTGCTTTTTCGCTAAGATATGAGGAAAACACTTACAGACCTTCCAAATAAGGTAAGGGGGAATTTCCTAATAAGAAAGTTTTGCAACGTCGGCAAATTAACGTTTTTTTACATTTCAACGTTTGAAATTGATTATTTAAGCTTATTAACTTAAGTTATAAACCCTACCTTTACGTGTCAACTTCAAAAGCTAAAAAAAAAATGAACATGTAACAACAGCTTATAGAGGGGAATGGTTAGGAAACCTGACACCCTGTAATTGTACTATTTCTCACTTTTTCAGAGGAATCCTTTTTGTGCAGGGTCACGGTACATAATTACCAAAATTCAGCCAGTGAGATTCAGTGTACAACCAGACATACATACTAGATGAGCATGAAACAAAAGATTGTTTACCGACGACCGGTTAGCGCAGTGGTAGAGCGCCGGGCTTATGTTCGGGAGGTTGGGAGTTCAAACCCTGGCCGGGCCAACACTCAGGGTCTTTTTCTAATAATTGAGGAGAAGGTGCTGCCTTTGCTCTAACATCTGCAAAATGGTTAGACCTTCGCGTCTTCTCGGATAAGGACGTTAAACCGTAGGCCCCGTCTCTCACATACACTACACTAACCGGAACCAGAGGGACGTTAAAGAACCACTAGGACCGTCGGAAGTTGCCCAACCTCAGTGTCACAGAACTCACAATACTAACACACACTCATTTATAAAGCTGGTTCTTATAGGATGAGTTATCCATTAATGTAAAGCGCTTTGAGCCGCGAGGATAAAGCGCTATATAAGCACGTTATTATTATTATTATTATTATTATTGTGCAGGGTCAATATATATATCTTATTAGATGTTTTTTCATGTAATACGGGCGGATATTTTACGAGTTGCGAACGTATTTCTCCGAGCCCCGCAAGGGACGAGGAAAAATGCGAGCAACGAGTAAAATGTCCGCCAGTTATTTATTATACGAAAGGGAGGATCTCTCAAAACCTGAAGCCCTGAAGGGGGGATCACAAGAAGATTTCTAAGTAGTTATTCCAGCAACTTCTCTATCATTTGCGTTTTTCTACTTCACTTCACTCAATACATAATAAAAATTTCGCATAAAGAATATCAACTAATATAGTCTTCGGCAACTCGCGCAACGAAGACACTAACTTCGAACCGTTCATAAGAACAAGTGTATCTTGGCGAGGAAAAACAAACTCTACCAAAAATGCCCTGCAGTGATAGGCCTGGCGGGCAGTCACTAGTGTTTGAAAGAAGAGTAAGCGTGAGTTCGGCGTTTCTTTGCTCTTATAATTCAAATCGGTTTACCTGTTTACCAGTTTTTACAGCTAGTTTCAATTTGGATTGCACAAATCATGGCTCAAATTCGATCAAATCATATATTTTTCTCTAATGAAAGAACATTTTCAAAAACCGTGAGATTTTCAAGGCAAACCGTGAGATTTTCAAGGCAAACCGTGAGACCGTGAGACCATGCCTCAAACCGTGAGTCTCACGGTGAAGCCGTGATAGTTGGCAGGTCTGCGTGATGGCCTAGAACGCGAAGGTAAAACAGCGTCACTGTCGTGGCGTTTCATGGACGCTAAAATACGGCCATCGTACTTGCTTTTCAAGTAAAATCACGTATATTTCATAGGCACTTTAAGGACATCAAGTGTATGAGAGCTCGTATGGGATTAAATATTTGCTTTGAAAGAGGTCGAGATTTATTACCTCCGCAGGCAAACCGTATGTGACGTTGGTTTTCGTGTCTCTCTCCAGTGTTGAGTTGGACATAAAGATTGGGAAGTATACATTCTCAAATCCTAACTTCTTGATTTCCTTGTCGAGAAAATCTATATGGTTTAAAACAAAAAAATTAAATAATATACTTAAATAAATTATTCCCTATACAACAAGTATATAGCTTACGCTAGTGCTGGGAGGGCGGTCAGCTTATAGCCGCCCTATATATATAATGCCCTATATATATATAGCCGCCCTATATATATAATGCAAAAGAATATTCGATCGTCTGTCTGGGGAGGTAAGGTAAGGTAAGCAGCTAACAACCAGCTGGCAAAAAAGGTATTCTATTAAGTTTGTCGACATTGCAGCATATTCCTGCGCCTCGGCCTAAAATGGCTTGCTACTTCATAGTACCTTTAATCATTTCCCAGATAGCATAGGACCACGCCCTCAGTATATAACACCCGCTGACGTCATAATACTCGATCATCTCGGCCTTGGTGATAACTTGTGAGTACCACTCGCTAAAGTTCTCCGCCTTTTTCGCCTCCAAACCCAACCTAATGAAACATAAGACACGTAAACATAAGATTCAACCGTTAGCCTGCATAGCAAGCGTTACCGTGGGGTATCAGGGTCAGGGAAAACCTGGAAGTATGAGATTTTCGATGATTTGGCCGCGCGGAAAATTCGATCGCACATTTTTCTAGCCTCTGAAACTCACTTGCTACGCAGGTATGTCTACCTCCTGATCACCCAGGCACCGCGGAGACGGAGAGAGGGGGGGGGGCAATAATTGGCCGCCACTTTGAAAATATTATATATATTATTAAATATTTCACGAAAGACGATAGTGTGCCTTTATTATGTCATCACGTGACCGTCATACATTACGTTATTCGAATTTTTCAGCGTGACAATACATTCGAAATAGTCCCAGTTCTAATAACAAGTTTAGTCTCGCAACGTTTTGCCGCAAAAAAATTAAGGCCATTGGTCTCTAAAACAAGTCCTGTCGGACTTAGACTGAACAAGATTTTTGAAAAATTAATGAAATATTGCGGTTTTTATTTCAAAGGGGCCTGGGGCGAGTAATTTTTCTGATATATCTAAGAAATGAAACATTCGTTTAATACAGTCCGGCTGGATTCTTAAAGTAGTTGCCAATAACTGTTTGAAGGTGGGATTCGTTTGGCTCCAATAAACGTTTCATCTGGGACTATTAATCCAAAAATACTATTGCTCGAGGTCAACCAATCAATCAATCATTTACTTGCATTCCATATACACAAATGGCATTGCAGAGGGAAGCAAATTACAGTTTACATTAACATTTAAAATACAATTTATGACTTCATTCTTTTCTCAAAAGCTTCATACACAAAATGAGCTGATTTTTTACAAACGTAAGGATCTAAATGTCACTGACATTTGAAATTTGAAATGTCACGCACGTAAGGTCAAAACACCTAGGGAGATCTATTTGTGGAATGTAATATGAATCTGAACTCCTTTTTGGAATAAATGCTGGCAGAAACATGTTTCTGATGCTGGTAAACACCCTCTTTTTAACACCCCCTATGCTTTTTTAGTGATCACTCTCGGACCCTTGCCACCTGAGTGGCAGGACGTCCTTTCTATTTCGGTAAACAAATTATCTAACCTTGCTATCTCGTGTGCGCTTATATCTCCTATGTCACGTACTTTCTGTGGTATCTGTGTAACTTCTTTCTTCTTGTTGTCCATGGTTTTCTTTACTTCGCTTTTCAACTCCTCCTCTGTCTTTGTTCTTAAAACAACCTCACAACACGCAGAACTAGTTTATTATTTGAAGAGCTGTACCTAAAATACAAGACTCTCTCCAAATAAGGACACAATGCCTTTAACTAGAAAACAGTGTCGATTGTTTAAACCCGTTGACAGATAATTGCAAGATAGCCAAACAAGCAAAACCCGAAGGCTAACCCTTGCCCTCTTGAAACCTAAATTCTTACAATAACATGCGCAACGAAATCCTCTGTTGCCTTCTCGAAACTAGCATCACAAAATAATCTTACACGTGAGTAACACAAACATTACACAACTGCTAAAGTGCTGATAACAATCTACAGAATTCCAAAACTTCACTTGGTTACATCAGAAACATTTTTGTGGATGTAACCAGAAACATATAAGGGAGTGAAACAACTCCCTTATATATTTCTGGTTACATCCACAAAAATGTGGCAAGTCGATCTAGAGGAACAGTTTATTTAGAACAACAAGTCCTTTAAATAGTACACGTGCACATCACTAGGAGTGACGATCTTAGGAATTTATGCTCTTAAAATATTCTGTGTCGATTTCAACAGATGCGAAAAATACTTGAAGCTACAAGTCGAGGCGTAGTCTCCTCGCAGCCACCCGGATTTACATGAGGGAGGGTGCCCCTAGGGGATAGGGCCCGGGGGGGGGGGGGGTTCTCCCATGTAAGAGAGATAGGGGTGCTCGTCGGGACATCGGAAAATATACCCTAAAAAATACCAGGACATAAAAAATCCAACCCCTAAAAAATACCTTATAAAACATAATGACCCCTAAAAAATACCAACAATAAACCTTTTTTGTTATTGTTTATTGTTTCTCATCTCAAAACAAGCTTAGTTTAGAGCTATAAATGAACAAAGAAAGAAAGAAAACGTTTTACTGGGTTTGTGACCCTTTCATTCATTTGTGTACCCCTAAAAAATACCATTAATTAGTGAAAGCCACAATTTTTCTCCGATACCCCCTAAAAAATACCTGAAACTCGATTTTGACCCCTAAAAAATACGACGAACACCCCTATCAGGTCGACATGTGAAGAACCCCCCCCCCCCCCCCCCCCCCCCGGGGGGATAGGGGCACCCTACCGATAAGAGTTTCCCTTCCCTATTGTATTATACGGTTCGTTCTACATGCGAGATAGGGTGCCCCTAGGGGAAGGGTTTCCCTACCTTGAGGGCAGGAAAACCCTACCTAGTAGGGGGACAAGTTTTGTTTACATAAGCCCATGTAAAACCAAACAGGAGGGTCAGCCCTAGGGGCTAGGGCTATGTTTTGTTATGATAACCGCTAGTCACGTGGATAGAAGGCGCGGATTTCGAGTTTCAAAATGTCGGCTTCAAGCTATAAACCTGGCGAGTTTTTTCGCAAGCATCAACTACTTGTCTTGGTGCATCTCGCAGTCGAGCTACAGCAATTGTCGTATTGATTTGCCATTTGAATTCCCATCAATTCAAGCCGCCGTTTCTCGAGAATGAGATACGTTAATAACAATCCACATAACTGAAAAGCGACCACAAGAGAAGAGAGATACATTAGAATTGCGATATCGCAGCAGCGATTTCTTGGCGGTCCGCCATCTTTACTAGCACTGCGAGCTTGGTGACCGCTCCATCTATTGTTTGCCCTTGCCCCTACCAGGGAGGGCGCCCCTACCTAGCGAAAACTTGTCATGTAGAACGACGGTATCCTCAACCCTATTAGCTAGGGTGCCCCTATCCCCTAGGGCACGTAGCGAGTTCGGGATCGACGACGAGGAAACTCGCTAGGTGATAGGCCGTTGAAAATGTAAACAACGCAACAACTGGAGCAACGGCTTTCCTGGGGCCAAAGGGCTCTGACTTCGCAAGTCGGTGAAATTGGCTTGTCGAAGTTCAACGTAAAAAAATACCGAAATTCACCGTGCTCGGATGTTTTAATCGAGACAGCGCTGCTTTGTAGGAAAGATCAACGCAAGATCCTGGTGTGATTAGGGCGCCGATCGAGTGGCGATTTATCGAAGAAATTCGGTCGCGATGTGAGGCGTCCGAGAGTGTTGTTTGGAGCCTTCCCCTCTGGTTAGAGGGGTCTGGTGGAACCCTCGGAAACACTCTTCGACGCCTCTAGACGAGAAAAGACAACAGGACAACTTAATGTAAGTCTTCTACTTTACAAAGCCACATAAACACTATAAATATCGCCAAGCCAGAATAAACGTCGATTGCCTGTGACCGAACATACTCACTCTCAAAATACCAATTTCCAATTCAAAATCAATCTAACAAAATAGCTTCTTTTACTCCTGTGCATGTGGCTAGACCTATAGTGAAGAAGATGTGGAGGCTCCTGTAGATGGGCCCCTGGTCCAACTCGTAAACTCATAGGGACATCAATCCTTGCAGGTGGGAGCAGCAAACAAACAATCAATCTAATAGATGCAAGATTTGAGTCTCCTTTACTACTTTACTTTATACAATCTGAAATCAATTTTGACTGATGTAAAAATCTAACTAAACACTGACTGTCCTTCATCGTTAATAACTCCTGCCAAAGAGCGTGTAGCAAGTGGCCTTACGTCCACATGCGGGGTGAACGCACTTGGTGTCAGGGGCGAGCTGAGCGGGTTGGTCGAATGGGATACATAGTGATTTGACGCCATCCTCCCTGAAAGGACAGCAATGTACGTAAGTATAGCGTTATGCAAATGCTGATGTCAAGTGGTGTATCCTCCAAACACAGAGCACTGTGGCCTTGCCCTTTGGATAGGTCAGGCAAATTAATAATAACAAAGCATACAACGACACCCACTTCCCTCACCTCGCGCTGTCTTTTGTGATTTTTCCTTCGCAATCGATCTGGTCACAGAAAGGAGCATAGATGATCTGGATTCAAGAAAGGAATAAGAAGCAAGAGATTGATGCGACTCTCCTAAAATCCATGAAACGCGATTCAAGTGACTCGCACCGACCTTTTGGTTGTCCAAAAGGGAGAAGAACTCATCCCAGCTCGTTGTGACGGCCATGTGCTGGTCAAGATCTTTTTTGCTCTGGACAGAAGAATAACGTAGAACAAAGTCGCCAAAATGTCTTATACATTACCTAACCTGTGCCTCTGTTTACTAGTATTCGGATTCCGGATTCCAGTCCCTGAAGTCCGGATTCCTGGATTCCAATAGCTGGATTCCAGATCCCAAAGTTTACAAAAAAAGTTGGATTCCGGATTGCAGAGACCGGATTCCGGATTCCAACACCAGGATTCCGGATTCTCTTACATGGGGCGATATAAATACAATGGTTGTCGTTGTTTTTGTCGTGGTCTTGTTTTATCAGTTTCTTTGTCTACTCAATACTTATACTCACTTTGCAAACATCTCAGTGTGAATGGTTTCAAGTGACGTCTTGACGCTGTCGACTAGATCATCATACTTAACTGTGTGCTACGAAGGGGAAAATAGTTAATAGGCAGTGTGGCTCCTATATAACATGTGGGCATCTTTCGTAGGTTAGATGAACTTCAGGTCGCCCCATGACAGGTAATCCGGAATCCGGAATCCACCGAAAAAAAGAACTTGGAATCCGAAATCCACGCTTGTGGATTCCGGAATCCATGGACCTGGAATCCGAACCTCTTTGGATTACCTGTCATGGGGCGATTCAGGTTCTTAAAAGTACGAGGTACAACTAATGCTGACTAGACATTGGAATTCCGTTCAGTTGGTATTACTCTTCTTTCAGACAGGGGACATATTGCAAGCAATGAAAATTTAAGGCTCTAATGAATAAGCTCGTTCTTGTTCATACTTTGCTGAAATCGTGCCTCTTGGCCATCACAAATCGACTGTTCTTCACGTCACGTGGTCCGATCTCGATCCTGATGGGGACGCCCTGGAATCGGAGGAAAGGGAGTGTGGATATGCTAAACGAGCTCTTATAGTTTATCATTTTGGTATACTCACATGTACAAGAGCCTGGTATTCAAACTGACGGACAAGAAATCTTAGGGGTGGTCTATTTCGTTTCTTCTGCTAATTCCATTGCTAAACGTAGTTAGGGTTGTTCACGGCCATGAAAGAAGTAAATCCTGCGTTTTGTATCCACAGAAACATGGCATGTAACCTTTAGCGTGAACTGCTGTTGGAAATGACAAATTGATTAATGGAATGACCAATTCTTTTGGAAGAAACGGAGCTCTAACGTCGTCAACTTTGTGCCTCAACTTTGTGCTCTTCGAAAATCGTTTCTTCGCGAAGTCGAAAATTGAAGCCTAACAATGCGTGTCCCTCCTCGGCTTCTTCGTAATAGGCTAGAGTCTCTATGGAAAGTCAGATAAAGCTTAGTCCAACTTGCGCCGCCTAAAGGTACCTTCAATTCCCAGTGCCTGGATTTCCATTCTGGCGTGTGGTGCTCGTTGAAGTCTCCCTTGGCTCGTATTTCCGCTGCGCGTAAGTCCTGTTCATACTGATGACACCTTTCTAGAAGAGCGTTCTTCTCTGTCTTGGCAAGGCTCACCGTCATGCCATATGGGATGATAACAACCTAATAGTAGCAATTTGTCAACGAAGCACTGTCATATTTATGGTGAGCGCTGAGTCATTCGTTAAAATATTCAGTGAGCATCGAGCGCTTCTAAGCTATTTTTCGAGCAAAAGCTATTTTTCAAACAAAAACAGCAGCAAGACATCTGCAATATTCTTACAGGTAGGCTTGTGTGGTATAGACAGTATAGATCATGTAGGGATGGTCACTCTTGGTTGTAAAACCATCCCCATATCATGGCCATGGTCATGTTATCCAGTGTGATGGGGGAAGGCTAGTGTGTGATAGACCACGAAGGGTGACTAACCTATATAGTGGCCACTCTTGGTTGTAATATCCCCATATCATAGCCATGGTCATGTTATCCAGTGTAATGGGGGAAGGCTAGTGTGTGATAGACCACGAAGGGTGACTAACCTATATAGTGGCCACTCTTGGTTGTAATATCCCCATATCATAGCCATGGTCATGTTATCTAGTGTGATGGGGGAAGGCTAGTGTGTTATAGACCACGAAGGGTGACTAACCTATATAGTGGTCACTCTTGTATGGCCATGGTCATGTTATCCAGCGTAATGGTGGTGGGCTAGAGTGTTATAGACCATGAAGAGTGACTAACCTATATAGTATAGCCACTCTTGGTGGTAATACCAGAGTCCCATATCACCATGGTCATGTCATCCAGTGTAATGGGGTTGGGCTAGTGTGTTATAGATCATGAAGGGTGACTCAACCTATATAGTATAGCCTCTCTTGGTGGTAATACCAGAGTCCTATATCATGACCGTGGTCATGTTTAGCCAGTGTAATGGTGGTGGGCTAGAGTGTTATAGACCATGAAGAGTGACTAACCTATATAGTATAGCCACTCTTGGTGGTAATACCAGAGTCCCATATCACCATGGTCATGTCATCCAGTGTAATGGGGTTGGGCTAGTGTGTTATAGATCATGAAGGGTGACTAACCTGTACAGTGGCCACTCTTGGTGGTAATACCATCCCCATATCGTCGCCATGCACCATGGTCATTACACCTATAGTACGAGTAGTGATACCCCAAGAATTCTGGTACACGTGACGCTTCTCCTACAAGCGTAATAATAAACATGATTACGAGGTAAACAGGGCGGTAAGAATCGCTAGAGCAACAGACAGACAGACAGACAGACAGACAGACAGACTAACCTTAATGTCTGGATCTGGGTCTTCAAAGACGATTTCAAACATCTTAGAGTAGTTCTGTCCTAGATGATGCGATGTAGCACCTTGAATGCCTCTGCCACTTGCCGGTATGAAAACCTCGACTGTCGTGGTAAAATCTGCGCTGGGGAATCTTTCTTTCTCACTCTTTCGTCCCTTGATCGTAGGGATTGCCATGAGGTCTCCGTAGACTCGTGAGTATAGGTCTAGGATTGTGTAAACCTAGGAAAAAGTCATTTGTGTTTGACACCGGAAAATATGTTATGCACTCCAAATTAGCACTACGATCGGAATGGACCCCGAAGTCGCTGCACGGCTGCACGCTAGTTTAAGTGAGAACACTATATCAAATCGGCTTGTATTGTTTCTTCCCTTTTCTGATCAAATAAACTGTTGTTGTTTTGTTGTTGTTCATCAATATGGCCTGAGCCGCCTTGTCCTTGCTTTCATAGCTCAGTTGGTGGAGGCGTCACACGGGTATCGTGCAGATCATGGGTTCATTCCTTTGGAAGCCTGTAAACGATTTCCTAATCTTTACATAAAATATCCATGGACACTGATATGTGCAGTAAAATGTTCAAGACTCGCCCTTTATACTAACATAGAAAAAAAGGAAACGAGATAAGATACCTCTTCGACAGCAGACTCCATGTCCGCAAAGGCACTGTGTCCTTCCTGCCACAAGAACTCGCGATGGCAAAGAAAAGGATAAAGACGCTTGGAACTTTCCCATCGCTGGAACAATGAATACTTAAGTACATGTACCCCAGCAACGTCCTCGTAATCACCATCATAATGTTATCATATCAAGAACAACATTTCGCCAAAAACTGTCGATGCCATCAGACTTACCACTACATTATTCCACTGGTTGTACTTGAGTGGTAAATCTCGGTGAGACTGGATCCACTTGGCGTACGCCGGGTACATAACTACGAAAAGGCGTGAGAATTTAGAAGCGAAGCGGACATTACGTGAGTACGTGAGTCGCAGACCAGGGGTGACATTAGAGATTAATTATAATTTATGTATCAAAACTGTTGGTATATTATACGTACCAGTTTCACTCGTGTTTCGTATTGCGATGGGCTCTGCGAGCTCGAATTGAGCAGAACGTGTCACCCAAGCAAGCTAAAATAAGACATTTCAACGTTTGAACTTGAATATAAATCGCTCCTTCACGTGTCACCTTCAAAAAGGCTAAAAGCTTGAACATGTGTGTTACCTGTAGCGTTTTGTCTGTTTTTTTTTTTCAATTTTAATGCCTATTGTGATGTTTACAAGACTTCACATGCCATCCCAACCGCTTGTGGCTGTCACGTGATGGCCTAGAACGCGAAGGAAACAGCGTCACTGTCATGGCGTTTCATGGACGCTAAAATACGGCCATCGTACTTGCTTTTCATGTAAAATCATGTATATTTCTCGATAGGCACTTCAAGGACACCCTAAGTGTATGAGAGCTCGTATGGGATTGAATATTTGCTTTGAAAGAGGTCGCGATTTATTACCTCTGGTACACTGTATTTCACGTTGGTCTTCGTGTCTCTCTCCAGTGACGAGTTGGACATAAAGATTGGGAAATAATAATAATAATAATAATTGTTTAATAAAGCCATATCGCAGCAATTGCTGAATTACGAGGCCGGTCAGAACACTAATTACAATATCGATATTACATAAGTATAAATATTATGGTACTGAAATGCTATTTACAGTTGGCTCTGGTATTTGATCGTACATAGATTTCCGAATCTGTTTGTTTTAGCCATCACAGGTACAGTGGCGGACGAACCTGATCTCAGAGTATATGGCCTTTCGTGTGACACTTGTTGAACTAAGCTGCCCAGCAGAGGGGAGGAGGAGCGGGATCGCCTAAGAAATTTAATACATGCATCCTCTCTCCTCTGCTGTAGCGTCTTTAGGTCTGCTTGTGCGAGCGCATCCTCATACCGCAAATGAGGAGAAATGATCTTCAGCGCCCTTTTTTGCACCGATTCTATATGGTCACTCAGATACTGAGTGAGGCCAGCCCAGGCGGGGCACGCATATTCTAAGACAGACCTAATGACGCTGCAGAAAACAAGAATTAACTGGTTATTCGATAACCCACACTTCTTAAGTGCACGCAGTGCATACAAGCGTTTGCTGCCTTTCTCAACAATATGTATGACATGCTCGTTCCATGTAAGATTATCCGACAAATAAACGCCTAGCACTTTGTAGCAAGAGACCTTTTCAATCAGGGAATTACCAACCAGAAGAGGGGCTGGTGGAAAAGGGGAGTACTGTAGAAAACTAATACACATTTCTTTGCATTTTTTACTGTTAAGCACCATGCCCCTAGAGGAGGCAAAGGTGTAGATATCCGAAACAGTAAAATTCAGGTATGAAGGAGAAAGCCTGGGAACAAACTCCATGACAGTTGCGTCATCTACATATTTGATTCTATTAACACAGTTCGACGCCATTTTGTTCACAAGGATGCAAAATAGTAGAGGAGCCAATTTTGTCCCTGGGGAGTTCCCCCATTCAGAGTTATAGGCTGGGAAAGGACTGCGCCTACCCTCACTCTCTGGTTTCTGCCGGTAAGAAAGGCAGCAATCCATCTGACCAGATGTGGTTCCACATCTAGGTCCTCAAGCTCACGCAGCAAGACGTTATGATCCACAAGATCGAAACCCTTGGTGAAGTCTGAGAAAAATATTCTGACATACATCTCACCAGAATCAATAGTCTCCAAAATAGTGTGCAGCAAGTATACCAGAGCTTGCGTCGTGGATCTTCCTGGAAGAGCAAATTGCTTGATGTCGAGCTTGTCCCATACTCCTCTGAGAAGAGATTCAGCAGAAAAACCCTCAAGTACTTTAGCCAAAGGCGAAGTCAAAGAGACTGGCCTCAGATCACTATCTACAATCCTTGGAGGGCGGCATTTCGGGACGGGGGCCACAATAGCTTGTTTTAATTCTGATGGAAAATAACCCTGTTCCAACGAGGAGTTGTAAATATCAGCTATAGCAGGGGAGAGTTCAAACGCGAACTCTTTCCACACAATGTTCGGTATCAGCTCAGGACCGGGAGATTTCTTTATCTTTAAGGCACGTAGGGACTTATACACTGTGCGCTCCGTGACATACAGGTGCGCAGACACGGGTCCGTAAACCGGTAGGAGAGGCTCCAAAGGGCGGAAGTGAGCCGTCAGGCTGCCAAGGAACTCATTGAACCTTTGGGCGAGTGCGGCATCATCAGGAATGTCACTGCCAATCAGCTGAAGTATACATTTTCAACTCCTAACTTCTTGATTTCCTTGTCGAGAAAATCTATACGGTTTAAAACAAAAACTCTAGACAATATCATGCAAAAGAATAATCATTTCATCGTCTGTCTGGGGACTAATATGGCATTCTATTACGTTTCTCGACATTGCGGCATATTTCTGCGCTTCAGGCTAAAATGGCTTGCTACTTCTTATACCTTTAATGATTTCCCAGATAGCATAGGACCACGCCCTCAGTATATAACACCCGCTGACGTCATAATACTCGATCATCTCGGCCTTGGTGATAACTTGTGAGTACCACTCGCTCAAGTTCTCGGCCTTTTTCGCCTCCAGACCGAACCTAATGAAACATAAGACACGATTCAACCGTTAGCCTGTGTAGCAAGCATTACCGTTGGGTTTCACGGTCAGAGAAAAACCTAAAGTACGAGATTTTCGATGATTTGGCCGCGCGGAAAATTCGCTCGCACATTTCTCTGGCCTCTGAAACTCACTACGCAGACTATCCAACCATCACCACTATTTACTATGGGTAAATAGGGTCCTAAGATCGCCCAAGATTGCCCAAGATCGCAACATATGAAATATAGAAAAAAACAAAAAAACGCCTAAGATCACCGTAATCTTGAATGAATGGATTTTCTGTTCAAATATAACACTATAATAAAAACACTATAATATTAGTGTTGAGCACGCTGGGCAAAGCGATAAACTCACCATAAAAGCTCTTGCCTCTTCACATTCTAATTTACACGCACGTTTGTTTTTCAAACCGATTTTATGATCAATTTTCTGTCAGCGAAATTTAACTTTGAGAGGTCACATTTCTGTAAATGTGATTATATAAAAAAATTCCTGACACGCGTTTTAAGATTATCTATCTATGAATGAAATTTAGTAGAGTTTAGTCATTTTTGCGTTAATGCGAAGGGTTAGGAGCTTCTGCAGTAAAGACGATATTTTTTCCTTGTCACATCCAAAACTTTAACTTGAAGGACACTTTTTCCAGAGGTAACATATTTCAACAGAAAATTCATTTTTTCTTCCGCGAACACCTCTCGTAAGTATGTACCTTATTAAGAGCCTCGCCCGCCAACAATTCATCAACAATTCATTCGGTAAACAAATTTATAGACATTGTTTGTAGATTATTATTATTATTTTATTTTCATCTCACACACCTTGCTATCTCGTGTGCGCTTATATCTCCTATGTCACGAGCTTCCTGTGGTATCTGTGTAACTTCCTTCTTGGTGTCCATGGTTTTCTTCACTTCGCTTTTCAATTCCTTCTCCTCTGTCTTTTTTCTTCCTAGCGCAGGCCCCCCTTCCTCTTTCATTTCTTTCTGCTCAGCGTTTAGGAGAACAGTTACCTCTCCGGCATCGATCGCTAACTGCAGGGAATTAAGAACGAAACTAACAGTATCATAAGCAGAAAGTGCACTCAACAAAAATGTGGCAAGTCGATAGAGGAACAGTTTATTAAGAAGAACAAGTCCGTAATGGTACACATGCACAGGATCATGCAGAGTCCATTACTAGGAGTGACAATCCTTCACATTAGGAATTTATGTTCTTAAAATATGCTGTGTGGATTTCAACAGATGCGAAATCTTGAAGCTAGTCGAGGCGGGCAAGGAAGTAGTACATATATTACACTACATACAGAAAACATAACTGCTCTATGATATTTTAGAAGGTATAAAACAAGAGAATGGAATAAGCTCGTGATAATAGAGATGAAGAAAAAGAAGAAAGGGATCCTAGAGGCAGATTATTTATTCTTTTCTTTTTTCTTTCACTTTTTTGAACAATCGCCGGTCTCAAGGAGATCAAATAGTGCATTTTGGAAGATCACGTAGCTTTTCTCGAGAAAGAGTCATCATTGCTTTTGAATTTCAAACATTTGATTTCATGTGTTTGTCGATGGGAAAGCCGAACACTTCCCATTCTTGTGTCATGGGTAATTCAGCTTTTCCATTAATGGTTTCTACAGAAATTCCCTGTGATTGCAGCGTGGCCTTGATTTATGACCTAAATAAAATGTCAAAAGACAAAATAGACTGCTAGCATCAGTCCCTATACGGACTCTCGTCAAAATACGTTTATGATGTAACTATAAACGTCAAATATGCGAGCTCGAACACGGAATTAGCAAAAGTAAAGATGTTACTGAATAACCGAACACAAACCTGGTCTGCCATTATACCGGTTACACCATGAATAATAAAACTATGCATGTAGTTCCCAAAGTATGGAAGCCAGTAGCCAAAACATTACTGGAGCGGGTTTCATCAAACTGTGTAATGCCTGGTGCACTCCTTGCGAGATAACGACGTCAGGATTAAATATCACGCGAACAAAATTTAGTGGTCTCAAAACGTTCAACAAAAAATAACATAAGGTTGCTTTGGTGAAGTAACCTAATGACGATCCATGGAAAATATTATTTCAATGCTTTTTTCGTTGCAACATAACGTCTGGTCCTAGTCGCTAGTAGTGTGCACCGGGACAATGGCTATTATTCGGTGTTGAGTTCGCTCTACTAATCATATAAATATAAACAAACGTAAAACAATACAAATTTAGCATTTCAATGTACGAATCGGTACGAAGCAGTTTCTCTTATTAGACGAAGTCTATAACGATCTAATCATGAGCAGGTTTTGGTACAAATGAGTAAACTCTCTTGATGATCATGATGAGCTTTCATAATACGTGACACATCGGAACGGCTTATGATTCCGGCATATGGGCAAAGCCTTCCATTGAAAACAACTCCATAGCATTGATTCGATTCAGCCCAGCGTTAGATTTTTGCTTGTTTGTACATCGGGGCATGCTCATTTGCATTAGGAATGGCTCAATAGACCAGCGGATGGGTTAAGCCTTATTTTAATATTTATTTATTGCGAGCGAGCGTTAGCGAGTGAGCATACTAATCTTGACAAGTCCTAACGCGCGCAGAGCATTCTGGGATAGCCGCAAGATGATATCCGTGCGCAGCGTTGAGATTTTTCGTCTGGATGACTGGAACAATGGGATAATCGATATCCAATCGATATCAGCTGGGGGTCACATTTTCAAGATGGCGGCTGCGCGATGGTGAACTCTGGTTCTTCGACTTAAAACTGTTTTCTCAAGCCCTGAGAGCGGACTTTTGTTTCTAGGTAAGTTCTTCGTTTCTTTCACTTGCAATTTTAAACCTCCGTTATTGCTGCGACGTTAGGAGCAGCAACATATTCGCTACGAAGAATGATTCCCTGCGAAGGGCGAGATTTGCAGCCGGCCACGATTTGCATAACACGATTTTATTCGAGGTCGCTTCAACGGGCTGGACGTACGGCTTTTGAGCCTCACAATCACGACGACACATTTTGCGATGGGGGATGTAGACAGGAAATAGCACTCACCCATGAGATCTCCTGATATCGCCCGGCGAAACATCTCCGCTTTTGTAATGCCGGGTTTTACTGCATTTTATGCCTTTTAAGGTACGTGTGAGACCAAATAAATGTTCACAATGATGAGATGTACGTTTATTTTAGCTATCTGTGCTGTACTTTGCAAGAGAAGCGCTATTTTCACAATCAATTTGGGTTTTATTCAGTGTTTGTTTATTATACAGTTGCAGTCGCGTGCCAGCATCAGATTATCCGATTGTCTTGTGTTCGAAAAAGCTGAAGACCTGCAGTGAAATGCAACTTTTGCTAACAGCCGTCTACAGTCGGTATATAAATGTTTATTGTAATTACCAAATTTCTCGGTTAAGCTGCTGTTTGCCAAAGCAAACGTCTCTCACCTTTGTGGCTTCTACTTGAAAGGCCAGGCATGCAGTAAAACACGACAACAATAGGCAACGGTCAATCAAAGAGAATATAGCATTTCTACCCCAACAAGAAGCAGCCGCTTAAGTGTACACCAAGGCCTGTAGATTGTAAAATCGCGCTCGCAGCATTTTACTTTCAATTGAAACCGCTAGTTATATATTATACCACTTGACCTTTTGTCCCGGAGTTTTTGCTGTGTTTCGACGATAGATTCCACGGCAACCAAAGCACATTTCGCTTTCTCTCCATATAGGCATAGGACTGACCTTCCCTTTTCATAATGAATGCCAAGCAAGACAAGCATATTATGCGGGAAGGTTGTGATTACAATAGATGGTATACAAGCAGCTGACAAGCAGACAACAGTTATCGAACCTAGATATAGCTGATTCCTGATACAATCATTGAAACAGAATTCATACTGGATTGTTTCAAATTAATATAACAACACGATCAATCTCTGAACGTCCTGAGGCTTTAAAGAATTGTGACATCTGTGGAAACTCCATACAATGGTTGTGACAATTGTACTAAACAGTCTATTGCATTTGCACTGTCATATTCAGTCACCTCCTGAAGCTGCATTACATAGACAATATTATGTCATGTGGAGATCTTTGAGTGATAAAATTTATAAATTTTGAGCACAAGATGATCATAGTTTTTAGCTACCAGTGACAAAAGAAATGGATATTGCTCTTCTGATGATTTCTACAGAGGAGGCACATTCTCTATTGCCGCGAGCACTTCACTTTCTATTAGAAACTTCTAGTTTTAATATTTATTTTCCGTTGAAAACAGCTCCAGAGCATTCCATTCAGTCTGGCCCAGCGGTCAAGCGTTATTTTCACCCGCGAACAAAAACCCTATAGTTAAAACGTGGCAGGACCCGGGGCAGGACTACTAGAGCAGAGCAAACTCCTAAACTGACTGAGATGAGGGTAAACTACAATCGAATCAAGTAATAGCTTTTTATAACAATTTCTAAATAAATATTTTTGAGTGCTTGGTGGAGAAACATTTCACAATATATCACAAATTTAATGACCAAAAACTTCCAGACTTCTTCGAAACTGTTTTCTCTATTGGTGTTGTTAATTGCAGACCAGGACACTGAACACATGCTCAGCACAGCCTTGTACCCAGACGTTTTTTTTTTGCGTTTCTCTCTTGCGGTGATTTCTCTATGAACATTGTTTTGAAGCCGTAGGGACTAGGAATGAGTAATATGACACGGCGCGCAATGAATTGTGGGACAGGCGCTAAAATATAATTTTTCTACGCATATCGCTCTGCGCACCCTGCTAAAACTATCCCGCAAACCCTTGCGCGCCCTTGAAAACCTGAACGAGACTGCTAAGTACATTTGCCTTTGTCACGCGCCGTCATTTTGTTTTCAGAATGACCCGGCAAAGCAGAAAAAAGCAATGAGCCAATCAACTTTTCGGTTCTAAAACAAATAAGGAGTACTTTTTGGTAGTACTTTTGTACCATAAATCCCAGCATCCAGGCTTCACTTTCCAACATGTGCAAAATCCGCGCCCTGCTTGGCCTCGTTTCCATGCTGAATACTGAATCGGCTGACAAAGGTGACAAGGTGTGACAAAGGCGAATGCACCACTTTACACTTCGACGCTGAAAAAAGCATTTCGCGCGTTTCACAAGTATGTCGACAAGACCTGGCTGTGCTCCTAGCCTAACGTCAAGGGAAAACATGGTCATGGGAGGGGGAGTGGACCCCCTCATCACCGCGTCTGCATGAGAATGGACGATTCCATTCATTGTGGTAGTTGTCGGACATGGCTTGGGCATTTCTGAATAAAGAAGAGCGCACGCGCTTACAGCTGGAATCGTCCATTACGGTAGAAAATTACGATTGGGCCTTTTGTTCGTGATTTTATTTCTTAAATTTCGCGGTTTCATGTGTAATGATAAAGCATTCGTCGTCTTTCGGTGCCAACAAATATCCCACTGAGTACCCTAAGCATCTTGTTAAATTGCCTACATGACCTGAATAATTTAACCGTTATCGTTAATAACTCCTGCCAAAGAGCGTGTAGCAGGTGGCCTTGAGTCCACATCCGGGGTGGACGCACTTGGTGTCAGGGGCGAGCTGAGCGGGTTGGTCGAATGGGATGCATAATGCTTTTGCGCCCATGGCAGGTGCTCCGGCCTCTGCGACCTCCTCCCTGCAGAGAAACCAGAAGCGCATGTTACAGTACTCTGAATTTACAGTTGGTTTTCGCTATCATTCAATCAAACAATTCTGTATTCTATTTAGATATAATTCATTGTCAATGTCCAATCTTCATTCAATGACGAATGTTAGCTAGCTAGCTAATACTCAAGTCTCTTTGAGGGTCGTGATGCGAAATTTGTCACGTGGAATGAAAATCTTACCTCGCGCTGTCTTTCTTGATGTTGCCTTCGCATTCGATTCCGCCGCAGAAAGGAGCCTGGATGATCTGAATTTAGAAAAAATGTCACTGAGTATTGTGTAAAATAGTTACACCAAGCTTCAGACATCCCTGGGTTATGGGACGATTTAGCAAATAGAATCGTACTGACTAATGTGTAAAAAAGACTAAGTTACACCAAGCCTCAGACATCCCTGGGTTATGGGAAGATTTAGGAAATAGAATCTTACTGAGTATTGTGTAAAAAAAACTACGTTACACCAAGCTTCAGACATCCCTGGGTTATGGGAAGATTTAGCAAATGTTACAGCAGTTTCACATAACATGCGTGGAGTTTGGCAGTTTTTCTGCGTTGTCACTCAATGCGAACTGTGCGAGCCAATAACATTCTTAACCAGTGCACTCGGATGGCTTCGCTTGCGACACATGTCGTGACAGCAAGGATTGATTGATTGAGTCATTACGCAACAGACCCCAATGCTGGTCACCAACCTTTTTATGGTCCAACATGGAGCAGAATTCATCCCAGCTTGTGGTCACGGTCATGTGCTGGTCAAGATCTTTTTTCGCTCTGTATAAAAGACAATTAAACAGGGAAATGCTTTAGTTATGTGGTATTAAGATTTACTGCAATTTTAGTCAATGGCATTGAAATAGCGACATGGCAACGTCCAGGTATATGGTCTAAGGAGCTCGTCTCCCATTTCTTTGCCCGGGGTACAATCCCCGGCTTGTGCTGCTACGAGTTTTTCTCTGCTGTCATGTTTTAGACCTTCATCGTGGTTCGTCGAGAGTAAAGATCATCGTGAGTAGGAATAATTCGATATTTCTCCTGTGTTCCACATCTCTTGGATGCGGCAATAAACCGAGGTCTCGCCTCAGTGCTCTTCACTGCACCTCGTGCCTGTGTACGGTAAAGAAGCACTCGGGACGCCAGGGAGTGGCAATCCTCGCTGACAGAACTCAAAGATAGCTAAGCCACATTCATGATTGTGAACTTCATGCATTGCAAGTCCACCTGTAGATAACTTAACCACCTATCTACCATCTATTTGATAATACATAGAGTATGGATATTTGTGGTATACAAGTGCTAAGTACTATTTACAATATGAGCGGCCGATTTGTATGGGATTTACAATTTCGAGGCCGGAGGCCGAGAAATTGTAAATTCCATACAAATCGGACGCGAATATTGTAAAGTACTTATGATATGTCAAGACAACAACTCTTTGTTGAAAATTATTTGTTTGTATTCTTTTGTTGAAAACAATACTATTGAAAATCCAAGTACTATTGAAAATCCAAGGCAGGATGAATTCAATTAGTTGAAAAGGTTTTTAGGATTCTTTTGTTTTATTGATGACAATGAATAGGCCTTTTGTTGTAAATGATGTAATACACAAAATAATGAACTGGCTTTTGTTATCAACTTTAGCCGAAAGTTGTGCAATGAAATCTATTCAGTCGATGCTAAGTACTGTAAAAAAATGCAGCGTGTAGCGCTTTTGGTACGCCAAACTCGTCACAAGTCGCTTGCTCTGCTCTTCAAAATCGTGTGTCGGGATGGGACTTTCCGAAAGTCTAAAACACGGCAGGACAGCAGTTGGAGGCATTCGTACCGATACGAGTAACAGGAGATGCGAACTAAATGGTTGGGCTTTTTGAGAAAACAATCGAGCAAGAAATGAAGGTTAGTTTTATTCTGAGTATAGCGACTTTGCTTTATCAGACTTGTTGTTAAATTAAATGTAAAATACATTAAATATCGAACTATTTCCATGTGTTTAAGGTTTCCAAACTGGTTTCGAAAGCATTGCACGCAGAGGGATTGGAAAAGATACAACAATGGAGCAAGTGAACAAGACGAGGTCAAGAAATTGTTGGAAAGGCAGTGGAGGGAAAGCAGTTCAACTGAGTCAGACTCTGGTTATTTATTGAAAATGCGTCTTTTTAATGCTGTTAGTTTTATATAATAAGACAGCTTTCTGGTCAAATGAACACTAGTCTGCTTGCAGCCGTTCTTGAACTTATTCTTATATTATTGTCGACAAACCAACTAGCCTAATTGTTGTAACGTTTGTTTTGCCAAATGCTTTTCTTGCTTAAAGTTTTGAGTAATGTTTTTTCATAGTCGTAATTTTACTCGAATAGTTCAGCAGTGAAGGGTGGGGTTGATGAATAATGACAATATTTAATAGATCTATTAGTATTCTGTAAATATTTATAGAATACTAATATCGATATTAGTATTCTATAAATATTTACAGAATACTAATAGATCTATTAACTATTGTTATTATTCATCAACCCCACCCTTTCCCTGCTGAATATTCAAGCCCTCCCCGCTCTTTTAGTTTGATGGATCTTGTATCCAGTTTACAAGGCTAGTCATGTGACCTGAATTGTGCCTTCTCATTGGATACTTGCTTCATGAATAATTGATGAATATTATAACATTGCATAAATACTCACTTTGCAAACATCTCATTGTGGATGGTTTCAAGTGATGTCTTGACGCTTTCGACTAGATCTTCATGCTTCACGGTGTGCTGTACGTGAAAGAGTACCAATACTGTCAACACATAGCGCTATGTTCCAGCCAAACAAACGTCAAAAAGGTTTCTCCTGTGTGGAAGACATTGTGGTCGTGTACCCGCACTCACACATATGTAGATTTAGAAACAAGACGTTGTCTTGAGGACAATTGCGGGTGCAATCCTTCTTGTCATCAAAACTGAAGCTCCTTTCTATTATTTTAATTTGACAAACAATTCAAAAAAAAAAAACACTTCCAGGCACATCCCTGCTAGCAGAAGCCTAGCGAAGACAAAGGGAAAGAGGCTTCTGCTCCTTCAGGCACAAGGAATTCGTGAAAATTAGCCAGTTCTGTTTGCTACCATTCCGTTTCACTGTGGATACGGTGCTTGCTTACCTTGCTGAAATCGTGCCTCTTGGCCATCACAAATTGGTTGTTCTTCACGTCACGTGGCCCGATCTCGATCCTGATTGGAACGCCCTGGAATTAGAGACAAAAACGATGGTTAACATAAACTCATCAACAAATGCTGCCTCGCTCGTCGAGCCAGGGGCGTGGAAAAACTTAGGTACCCATAACAACAGAGAGACGGAGCGTGTTAGGTCCTCTTGACGGCAGATATGGTCAGAAAAGAGAAGTAAGCTGTGCAACGTGAAACAACGTTCCAGTCAGGTTAATTGCATTAATGGGTTACCGATGGAAAAAGTTTGCTTTCATCATTTTCACAGTAACGAACTAATTGTGTTCGGTTGACCAAGAAGCAATCACTACCAAGTCGCTCTATCTCCATCTAGATCTACCTTCAGTTCCCAGTGGTTGAATTTCCATCCTGGCGAGTGGTGTTCGGTGAAGTCTCCCTTGGCTCGTATCCCTGCGGCGCTTAAGTCCCGTTCATACTGATGGCATCTTTCTAGAAGAGCGTTCCTCTCGGCCTCGGCAAGGTTCACTGTCAATCCACATGGGATGACGACAACCTGGAGAACAGAGTATATGTTGATTAAGTACTGTCCATATATTTTGGGCTCTTGTACCACTTATTATACCTTTAATTCATGGCCATGAATTCTACCGCACTCTACTCTACGTCAAACCTTATTCTTTTTCAACTTAAATGCCAAAAGACGTCCGAAGTCGGGACGGTTCGTGTGTTATAGATCATGAAGGGTGACTAACCTGTACAGTGGCCACTCTTTGAGGTAGTACCAGCCCCATATCATGACCATGGTCATGTTATCCAGTGTAATGGGGGTGGGCTATTGTGTTATAGATCAGGAAGAGGGACTAACCTGTACAGTGGCCACTCTTGGTGGTAGTACCATCCCCATATCGTCGCCGTGCACCATGGTCATTACACCTATTGTACGGGTAGTGATACCCCAAGAGTTCTGGTAAACGTAACGCTTCTCCTGAGAAATGAATGTAGAAATAGTAATATTATCATCCAGTTCCGATGGACAGTGCGCGTAGATGAGTTAGGAGTTCTTGGACGGCTGGTAAATGACAGGCAGTAACTACCAGGTGATTTCTTGCTCTCAAAGTAGCCAATAAGAACGATTTTTATTGCATCGCCAAGCATTTCAAACAGATTCTAAAACTATTGCAATTGAGCATTTTAAACTTTCCCAAACAAACATACAGACAAAGAATAGCGAAACTAGACAGACAGACAGACAGACGGACCCTCTTGAACACGTACCTTGACATTTGGATCTGGATCCTCGAAGACAATTTCAAACATTTTCGAGAAGTTCTGTCCTAAATGATGCGATGTAGCACCTTGAATGCCTCTGCCACTGGCAGAAATGTAAATCTCGACAGTCGTGGTGAAATCCCCACCAGCGAATTTCTCTGCCTTGGTCTTTCGTCCCTTGATCGTGGGGATTGCCATGAGGTCTGTGTAGACTTGCGAGTAGAGATCTAAGATGGTGTAAACCTAGAAACATCGGAGAAGTGAGTCAAGTTGCCTAAATCAGCGTAGATACGATTTCCATACCATCTACTGAGCCTCCTCCAGAGGTAATTCTGTAGGCAAAAGGAATTGCGTGGGTTTGGGCTTCCTGTGTTTCCTCTCCTCTTAGAACATTTGCTCATTTCCCATAACACAGGAAGCCCGAGGCATTGCTTTCGCGTTTTTCTCGTTTTCATTCGTTGTTCTGGAGAGAGATGCGGAGGAATCTACCATCTACTCACGGGATTTAGTATTATTTTACTAGAACTATAGTAAACGTGGCTATTGGTCTGCTAAAAATTACCTCTTCAACAGCAGATTCCATGTCGGCAAAGGCGCTGTGCCCTTCCTGCCACAAGAACTCGCGAGAGCGAAGAAAAGGTTGAGGATGCTTGAACTCCCACCGCTAAAACAGGAACAAGACGTGAGTACAAACTTTGAGGAACTACTACTCAAGTAACCTCGCTCATTAGTGTGAAAATAAGAGATAACCCTAATTAGCAAAACCATCGCTTGCTAGCTATTGGCGCGGTAAGGTTTACCAGGCCCTATACATCCATGCTTTTAACGACAGGGATTTTATGGCACGGCTCGGATAAAAAGCGGTACGGGTCCCAAATTTAATGGTACGACTCGGCTATATTTGCGCTGTGTAAATGGCTTTGCCGTACTACATGTTTACGTGGGGAAGTAGTCCAAGAACCATTTTTATCGGAGGCGCCGTGGCAAAAATTTCTGTCGTGTTTGGGGCTTTACTGTGTTCAAACTAAACTCTGGCGGGCCCCCATTCTTATGTTTCTTTCCCCACTCCCACCCCCCTCGTCTTTTACGTTCACTGTGTTCAACAGACCTGTCGTTGCCTTTTGCCCCAATCCTTCCCACCTTAATTTCATCACAGTGAGACTGGCGAGAATTGCTTTACTATTGATGATGATGACATCAGACTTACCACTACATTATTCCACTGGTTGTACTTGAGTGGTAAATCTCGGTGAGACTGGATCCACTTGGCGTACGCCGGGTACATAACTACAAAAGGCGCAAAGAATATCAAATGAATTACCATCCAACGCAATGGACATTTTAGAATCTCGCAAGGCGCAACACGACGACGAAAATATCTACACGTAAAGCACCTACCAGTTTCACTCGTGGGCCGGATAGCGATGGGTTCTGCTAGCTCGGATTGACCTGACCGCGTCACCCAGGCAACCTAACAATACAACAACAAGGTTATCATCGGAGAACGCCACTGAGTGTCACACTTTCGGTTGTACGCGGATCAAAATAGTTGAACTATTTTACCTCTGGTGCAAAATCTGCGATGTGAGTCTTCTCTCTCTCCAGTGCCGAGTTGGACACGAAAATGGGAAAGTATACATTTTCGACTCCTAGTTTCTTGATCTCTTTGTCGAAAAAGTCTGTGAGATATAACAAATAATGAAACGTCAGTAGCGTAATAAAGTTTCCAGCTTTTTTCACAAAGAAACACTAAACTCTAACTAAGGAGACGTAGGAGCGGGGTGAGGGGGCTATCAAATAGATACAAATTTACGCACTAAAAATCGTTTGCACAGCTTTTGTACTTGCATAACAGGAATAAATACAAGACGCTTTCAAAGGTTGTTGATCTACGTTCGGCCACAAATTCGTCCTTTTTTGCCCCTGAGAAAAACAAGTTCCTGCGTAACTCGACGAAAACCTGTTGTAGCTCTTACGTGCCTGGATAACTTGTTCTCTGCCAGCTGTATTTCGTTGAGAGTGTTTGTTTGTTTTTGATTCTCATCATACCTTTAATGATTTCCCAGATAGCATAGGACCACGCCCTCAGTATATAACACCCGCTGACGTCATAATACTCGATCATCTCGGCCTTGGTGATAACTTGTGAGTACCACTCGCTCAGGTTCTCGGCTTTTTTCGCCTCCAGACCCAACCTGAACACGAAACGAGGCGCGATTCATTATCTTATCACATCATCAAAATCAGCCAATCACAAACGTTTCTCTGACAGACGCTAAGTATATAAGATAGATGGAAGAGAGGGAGGTAAAATGCTCTAGTTCCTAGTTTACCTAGTTATCTTTTTTTGTGCACTTTCATCCCCGGCGTCACTAGCAACTTTCTGTGGTTTATGTGCAGCTTTCTCTTTCTTACTGTCTTTAGCTTTCTTTTCCTCGCCTTTCGCTTCCTTTTTCTTGTCCTTCTTTCCTTTTCCTGGTGCTGGTACATCTTCGCCTGTCGTTTCTTTGTACTGAGCCTTCATCTTGAGCAGGGCAGCTACTTCTGCATCGACTGTTGCCTGTGTTAGAATGCAGCAAGAACTTTGTCAGCCAGTGGCGGATCGAGGATTTTTTTCAGAGGGGGTTGCAGCACTGAGTTGGACTGGTTATGATCCGTACTGAGCTCAAATAACTACTAATCTATCACTCTCATAGGGGAACCCACCCCCTAGATCCGCTCCTGTAGCTTATCGAATCTCGACAGTATTCAAATTGCGAGCTATTTCGACATCTCGGCCTGCCCGAGATGTTTTTTTTACCTCAAGCTTAAACGGTTTCCTCTTTCGGAAACCTTTTATACCTTCTCGGTTCCTGATGATTTTAGCTGTCGAACCTTGTCTCCCTGCTCAGCGATTGCCGCTAACAGTTTTTCGGCCTCTGGTGAGCGCACTGATGCCTGGGCCGCGGCTGGCTTGTCCTCTTTTTTTGGCTCTAGCTTATTATCCTTCTTCTTGTCCTTTTTGGGTTTGCCTCCCGCCACATCTTCGCCCGTCAGCTCCTTGTACTGTACTTTGAGCTTCAGTAGCAAAGCCACGGCAGCGCCGACTTGCTCCTGGAAGGAGAATAAAATCACATGCATTGTACATGTTCCCTCCTAAACTCATTATAGATCCCCTGTCAGGCTCTACTTTGGAAGAATTACGTGTAGAAATTTGGAAATAATTAACGAAAACAAAGTTTCATACTTGGTTTTCTGAATTCAATCGAAAATAGCACACTACATTCTCTCAATCCAGCCGATGGAAATGGATGCTTTGTCAGACTCAATTATACTTTTTCTGGCTGAAAAAATGGCGACTGACTGTGGGTCTTTGAACAATGAATTAGAGAATAGGTTTCGAATACATCTTCTCGTTAGGGGTTCCTCTAATCATATTAAGCCAGGCTGTTATAGTTGTTATATTGCATTGAAACCCACGGGAAGCGCTTGCTACGCAGGCTACATGGTCCATTATTATTTAGTATAAACCAACTAATGTTCTATTACAAATCCTGCATTCTGATTGGCTGAGCTACTAATGGTCTATTAGTGATAGACCGTGCATGGCAAAACCACCACCTTTCTTTGAACCTTTCTTGATTTTTTCAACATAAAATAATGGAATTCATTGCCAAAACCGACCAACTAGTTGGTTTATACTAAAACAATTAGACCTCTCGTCCTCATGTGCTATGATATCAATAGACCATTCGAGCTTCGGCCTCATGGTCTATTCATCATAGCACATTCGGCCTTGAGGTCTAATTGCTAAATAGCACGTGTTTATTCGATCAAAGCGCGCGCTCTGATTGGTTCTATCATGGTCACGTGGCCGGCTACAAATTCAATGTTGCCCGCGCGGGCTACAATTAAAAATTGTTGCCCGCGCGGGCGACATCGCTAGAGCGAGATATTTTGGCGGACTATTTTTACCGCATTTTCTTTTTGCTATATAATAAAACACTTAATGACTGCACCCTCGGGAAACAGGGAGTTTTGTTTTCCCTCGAATCTCGATGTAGCCCGCGCGGGCTACATTGAGTTTGTACCTTACCACGTGACCATGATAGAACCAATCAGAGCGCGTGCTTTGATCGAATAAACACGAGCTAAATAATAATATGGGATTATTCAAAGCTTCAGGAGGCTAGATTCCGCTAAGAAAATAGCTCGAAAAAAGCGATATCGCACGAGCCGCGCAGCGACGAGGGCGATATCGCCTTTTTAAGTGCTATTTTCGGCGGAATCTACCGACTGAACGCTTTGAATAGACTTGAATCCTATGATATCTCGTCCTCAATTTACACAAAAAAGAGATATCATAGGATTCTATATGTTATTTACCGGCTGGGAAGGCCTCGGTCAACATTTTCCAGGCCGAGGTCACAGGTTTTCCCTATACGGACCGACCTAAAGCCGGTAAATAACTTATTTATTTTTTTCCAATTACCTTAGGCGCGCCAGTGGTCTTGAGCTGGCGTACTTGGTCACCCTGTTGTGTGATTTCTCCCGTTAGTCTCGTCACTTCTGCAGGGTCGACAGGAGGCTTGGCTTGGTTGGACTCGGAAGCTTGTTGCTTGGAACTAGACTTGCTACCTTTTTCTTTCGTGTTGTTTTCAGACTATAGAGGAAAACAAACAGCAGAATTAAACTTCATACAAACAGCTATTAACTCTACTAGAATGGAAACTTAAAACTTGGAATCTTTCTCGATAAAAAATTGCGCTTTTTAGTCCAGGGAATGTGTACCATCAATTGAAACCAAACATATGTCTACTCTATCAACAGAGCTGACTAACGCTTGTCGGATTAAACAAGCAGACCTAAAACTTGAACCCCGTGCGAGAATAAGCGACGAAGAAAATGAGTAAACATCATTGAAATGTCTAAACACAAAATGCGATGCAACATTGGGATTTTCTCAAGGTTTCTATGAATCCTAGAACACTAAAACATTGCAATCGAAGGGCAATAAATATGCTATATCCACATCATTTCTTTGGCAGAAGCCAAGAAACCATTTCGTGGCAAGTTGACTAATCCGAGAACTCGTAAAATAACATTTTATAACAAAACTTGCAACCCACCTTTGACTGCGGTGTCTGTACAAGAAATGGCATGATTGTGCCAATATTTCAGAAACAATTTTTCCAGATATCAAATCAAAAGTCGGGCTTATCTTTTTAATATTATTACGATCAGAGATCACGTGGTCAAACAGCGCCGGTTGAATGAAAGCTCTTGACAGGTACCCGTTACAGAAAACTACAATAACAATTAACCAATAGAAAGCCAGCAAGGGCCCAAATAATGGCCCAGTGACTGAGACACCAAATAATACTGTCTAAGCCATTTAAATCGATAAACCTAGTCGCTCAAGGTCTCGCCCGTTTACTATGTTTTCAAGTACCTTTTTAAATAATATTACCTAGGCAACGAGTTTCATTTATTCACACAGTTGGCTGATCAAATAATCTCAAAGAGAACAATAGACATCTACAATTTCTTACATGAGAATATATTATGCGGAAATTCTATAGATATGTATTATAACATAAAAATAGCAACTGCGCAAAGGTCTCTTAACAGACAAAGCAGACTCCTTCGTACCTTGCTTTTGGTTCCGGTGGGCTGTGGTTTCGTGTGACCGTCTGGGACTGAGAATAGTACACATGGACTCGCTCGTCCTGTATGGCGGCTAGAAATGAATAAGCAGAAAAGTTATACAAAGACGGGAATCTGTCTCAATCTTAGGCAGTTTTTCACATTTAGAAAACGAAGTTCATCTTCAAAAGCACAACTAAATCAGGAAAGCAAGATATGGTATCTATCATATCTGCGGCAGTTTTGAATCGGTTTTTAAACATTCTCGTACTGGAATTAATCCACGAGTTACAAACTCACCTGGTAGGTTCGTACGGCTGGTCACAGATAAAGTAGCCTCGCCTCTGGAGCTGAATGATCTGCCCTTTTTTCAGAGACGCCAGCTCGGACTCCCCAGACAACATCACCTCGGTCTGAAAATACGCGAAACACTTTCATAACTCAAAAAATCCTCTCCGCGTTACCTGCGCTATGACTGCCAGAAAATCCAGGACTTCGTACGAGACTTCGTACTTCATCCTATACTGTCAGCAGGGGCAGAAACTGTTTTGCACCCGCCACGATGGAAAACTTGGTCGCCAAAGTACAGTATATTAATGTCGCACATGTCAGGTGCAAAAACCCCGCCCATGAATCCCTCTAGTACCAGAGAACACGTCCCAGGCAATATGTTCATACTCCTTGATCCAGTCGCAGTTTCCCACTTATCGGCGATGCCATTTAGGGCCTACCACAAAGAACGTTCCGTATTCATCGCAATATCTAGTGGGTTTCACTCAGGTTTCTCCTTTGTTTGTTTTCGGATCGGGATTCCTGTGGCAGGCAAGCCACAGGAATCCCGATATGGAAGAAAAAAGTTCCCCAATAAACCCACGAGAAAGCCGGCTACGATTCACTTACCTTGGAGTTCTTGTTGACGTATTGTTTGAAGTCATCCGTCTTGGTGAGGATTCCCTTGGTGATAATATTATCATAGTGTACGGCGGCCACGGGAATGGGTGGGGCGGAGGACGTGTCAGCGAGCCAAGTAAGCTTCGCCGTCTTCTTGTAATCCTGGGGAAATAAATAAACCATACATGGGTCGAATAAAACCATATACACCAATGGGGTGCTAATTTCCACTTCTTCTTACCCCAAAGCATATAAGAACCGTGCCTTTTGTCATTTACCTTGTTTTCAAGATGTAGTTCTCCCTCTAGTAACTCGATCTGTCCTTTGGAATCCCTGCAAAACGAGCCACAAGATAATAATCATTATTTGCAAGTGTGTGATCATTGGGGTGGTGTGGGGAGTATTCCTTGGTGAGCTCAAAACACTGCACCAGCACCGATTTGTCTATCCGAATACTTGCAGTCCTTACTTGTTAATCTTGGTGACCTTGGTGTTCCCCCAGTTGATGAGGGTGACCATGTCACCAACTGATAGAGTCGCCGCGTCTTCTCCCTCGATTAACACCTTGGGACCTCGCCAGATTGTCTTGGCGCCGACATCGGCATTCTGGAAAAATGAGAGCAAACGGAATGACATGACACATGACGCGTAAAAAATTGATGAGCTTTTTGAGTACGGACAAAATACGGCCTTCACTCTTCCGCTGAAACGTGAGATAAGGTCCTTCTACCCGCTTGGTTTTATTGTGACTTCAGTATTTCAAAACGTTAACGAGATCAATGTAAGTATTTTCTGTGCTGAGCCGGAGATAAATGCTAGATTTGTGAGAGTAGAACACGCGCCCCGCCCTTTTTCAGAAGGGGAACCCAGGGACACGTGCGATAATCGACGACTGTTTACTCAGGCTAATTTTACCGGATGGATAATAACTTTTTCTGCCATGGCGTATAATGTATGCTACAAACGCCTTGACAAACCTTGGGGTGTAACGCACACTGGTGCTTCTCTTCTGTGGCCTGCGGCAGGAGGTATGGTACCATAGCGTCACTCTGAAGAGCTGTGTATCGTGGCGCGACAGGATCGATCACCTTAGAATAGTGAAACCACAAGTCAGATCACCAAGAAAAATGTCCGAGACAGATCATAAGTACTAAATATCTTACTCTCTGATCCGAAAACAATTCTTCGACAAAGCCGAGCCATTATATCATTATACAGTAAGTTTTAATAGCATCACTTGTGATGGGATTGAAAAACTTCCGCAACAAAATGTGCGGAAAACGTTTCTTTGTTCAACTCATCCCCGAACCCAGATTTCCCCGGCTCGTCGCGTCGCGTTGTAGGCTTTGGTGACAGTCACTGACGCATGCGCGAGATTTGATACAAAGCTGTTGAGAAAAAAACTTTCTGCGCATGCACCAACGTTCAAATCAGCCAATCAACGAAGCCCATCAAACGGCTGTTAGCAGCGCCTTCCCCGCGTTTATGATCATCAGAGCGTGGCGTCTTTCGACTGGTCTTTCATGCAGACCTGTTTTGTTTTACGAGTAAACAAAACTAATGTTTAATGTTACACACCTTTTTGTTGATGGCCCAGATCTTGTCCCATTCCATGTGTACATTGGCTTTAGAGGATCCTTGTAGCACGATAAACTCCCTGAGTCCCTCCACTGTCATGCCACGCCTTAGAACGCCACGTACAGTGGGGAAACGGGGATCATCCCTGTTATGGAAAAACAAGTATTAAACCGAACGCCGGCACGCATGGAAAATAAACATGGAAAAGTTCGGCTTGGAAACATATGCAGCTACTTTTAGTTTGCATAGTCGTGCTTGTATTTGAAGAGATGAACAGTGCACAAACACCCTTGAGTTTACAAGATATCTTTATTTGCTGCATCAGTAGTGCAAGATTATAGGTTCTGAATCCATCAAATCGCGCGCTCTGATTGGCCAACGAGCTGTCGGGAATCCTGCCATCAGGGTCGGGATAAGTCTAATCACGTTTCCAGAGCCTCTCGGTCATGCTGACTTGGAGGCTCTGGACGCAGACGAAACCGGAAATCTAGGACATCCGGTTTTCCATGTATGGTGACCGTCTTTGTCGGTTAGACGAATTTCAAAATGGCGGGCAGGAATATCAGCCAATCAGAATCGGCTATGATTGTCTGCCGCCAGAGCCTACGACAAACAACAGCGGAGTAGGCTTTGGGAACGAGATTGGGATAAGTCGTGCGCACGATGAATTCTGTGACACGCGCTAATTTGAGTGACGTTTTATGCCGTTTCAGTGTGAGCAAAAAAATTAGATCTCGGTCACGGTATTTCACGATCCGGACCTCCCAGCCGGTGATAACATATATAGATATTATATATAACACCAATGAAATACCGGGTGATCTCCCGCGCGAAAACTTGATATCTTCACACGTGAAAATAACATGTTATTTTCACATGTGAAGATATCACACTTGCCTTTGCTCAATGCTCGATTTTTAAGCTTAACTCAAATAAAATTCGAATTTGGTATTTCATTGATGTTTATATAATAAACAGAACATTACATGGCCGCTTGTAGATACGAATTTTATCTTCTCGTGTTAAAATTAATCTCACTCGTTCGCTGCGCTCACTTGTGAGATAAATTTTCAACACTCGAAGATAAAATCCGTATCTCCGCGCGGCCATGTAATATCCTCTATATATAACAATTACCATCCATCGACATATCCCTCGTTAACTATCCAGGTTAGCTTTCTCTTGGACATGACTGTATTCTGTAACGTCAGCCGACTGAATTCGTAGATGTGGGGCTTGCGAAGACCTGAAAACAATGCAATTTTTGATTATTTTCTTCTTTAGAACTTGGGCGTCTTTTCACAAACCATTTAATCAGCGGAGAGTATTCCTACAACGTACCGGAGCCTCAGGTATGTATACGATAATTAAGAGAGTTGAGAAAACATTTTCTTCGCGTTTATCCCCCCCCCCCCCCCCCCCACACACACACAAAAATCTACATAAAATTGTCAGAGGTTTTCAAAGACGCCTAATGTTTCCAACTTCCGTGGGCTGATAAGATCGAAAGCCGTGCCGCTTGTGGGGTCGTGTGTTCAGTCTTAGCTAGCATAAAGCAGCAAAAGGAACATATGGCGACTTGTAGTAGAGATTTACCTAGGGCGTCAATCATCCAGTAGTACTGGGGGTCCCTATCGTGATATTCAGTGGTCCGTAACGCGTGTGTAACGCCCTCTATACTGTCCACAATGGGGCAGGCGAAGTCATACATTGGATAGGCCCTGAAAGAATAACGATTCGTAGTTAGTATTTTGCTCATGGGCTTCTATTGCTCAGTCCAATGTCCTATTCTATGTCGCAGGGGCGAAGCCAGGAATTGTGGTTTGGGGGGGGGGGGGGGGGGGATAGGGAAAACATGTGACGAAAATTTTCAAATTTCCTCCAGCAAATACAGTAAATGTATGGGAAAATCTCCCGAGAAAGGGGGGGGGGGGGGGGGGCGGCCCCTGGGTCCCCTGGCTGCGCCCCTGTGTTGGGATAGCAATTACATACTTGTACTTGTTTCCAGTACGAACGTGTGTTTCGGGTTTACAGCGGTAGATTGTTGGGTCTCTCATGGCTCCATTTCCTGACTCGTAGTCAATCTTCGCACGCATACAGCACTGCTGACCGTACTCAGTCCCTTGTTTCATCTCTTCCCACATCTGGAGATTCTTCTCAACACCTAAAAGAAACACACATATTATTGATAAACTAAACTCAATGAAGCAAGCAATTGTGTTATATAGTTCGTCAACATATTCAAGAAACAGGGCTTGAGTTTGCAACACTAAACGTTTTTGATACTCACTGTTATCTCTGTTGGCTGACTTGATCTTTTGATCTCTTTCCTCCTTCATTTTGTCACCAGAAGTGTCGTCAACATAAGCTCTCCCTAATCTAAGTATTTTCTCCCCATACTGGAGCAGAGCTTCAAAATGATCTGACGTGTGGGAAAACATGTCAAACTTGAAATCCAGCAATTCTAAATCCTTTAAAATAACCTACAAAGAAAAAAACAACAACATTCTAACTGCATCTACAAGACATTGTATAAAATATGAGGGTATGAAAGAAGGCACTTCTCTCTCTCTGAGTTCTCTCTTTCAACTCCTTCACATTTCCCCTCATAAAGCCAGATGACAAACTAGGTATGCTGCTCTTTAAAAGCAACACCCACATTTATTTCCTTAAAACTGTCAGTAGTGTATAGGCTATGCTGCGTACAGTACCTGTTCAAACTCAGCATTCTCCTTGGCAGGGTTTGTGTCATCAAATCTCATTATAAGCTTGCCGTCATACATCTTCTTGTAGTACTGATTGAGGAGAGCTGCCTTAGCATGACCCACATGAAGATATCTAGAAGGTATTAGATATTTAGTCAAAATGTCTGGTATGGTACAACCTTAACCATAGGGGACATTGTACAGGGAGAGGGGAAGTTATACATGTATGTACATGAACATAACGTCTGAAAACATGTTTTTGTTACACACCATATAGGCGACAACAATGTTATCCTTGATTAAAGTCCCAGCAATAAAGATACACTCACATTGGAAACTGTGTCTTGCACACACTTGCACACACTAAGCATGCGTTGAAAAGAAAGCAACTAGCTTCATGCAGTCGTATGTCGATGAGTTTGTTATGAAATCCAAAGCTGATGGTTTTCAACTAAATGTAGCAAAGTGTAAGGAACTTAGAATAACATTTCCAAATCAAAGGACATTTTAGAGCCTATTGTTATCAATAATACGATCATTGAATGCGTTCCATCTGCTAAATTGCTAGGGTTATCATATCTAAAGATTTGAAGTGGAATGCACATGTGGAAATGGTATGTAAGAAAGTTTCATCTCGACTTTATTTCTTGAGACAACTAAAGCGCGCAAGGGTTCCAACTAAAGACCTTCTAAGTTTTTACACCACTTGCATTCGCCCGGTCGCAGAATATGCGTCCCTTTGTTTCATAATTCTCTACCACAATACTTGTCCGAAGAACTAGAACGCCTACAAAAGCGTGCGCTCCGTATTATCAGTTCCGGTGACTTGTCTTATAGGCAAGCTTAGATGTCTATAATATGCCAACATTATACCTCAGGAGAGAGGAGATAGGTGACACCCTGTTTAATGACATTGAGACTTTTGAGGACCACAAGCTGCGCTCTCTGTTACCACCACCTAACCCCAGTACTATGAACACTAGGAGGAGTCGCAAATACCAAGTGCCACGATATAGAACGAATCGCTTTAGAGACAGTTTTATAGTCAGCCATTGTAAATAGTCTTTTCATATTTTAGCTCTAAAATTTAGCATGTATTTATAATATATTAGCTGTTTTTATCCCATTATATTCATATATTTATTCTTATCTATTGTACAAATTATTATAATTCAGCCTCTGGCTGCAAGGATAATTTTTAATAAACCATCTTTCTATCTATCTCTATCTATCTAAGACAATACACCAACACTTGAATAACATCAATTTACTTTTTACTTCTTTTACGGTACTTCTAATAAGCATCATATATAGCACAAATTACTCACCCACTAGCTTCAGGAGGAAATCTTGTCACCACATTACCCATGGAGGCACCAGGAAGGTCAATGTATTTTCCCTCTTGTTTCATTTTAGTCTGTGAAGAAAACCTTTTGCATGAATTGACAGACATTTGCTTATATTCTTACTGATAACTTGTCTCCCATGCAGCCTGTCTTTTGTGTCAGTCATGCAATATTTTTGTGTTAGTCATGCAATACAACCTCCAATGGGGAAGGGAGACAACCTCCAAAGGGGAAGGGAGACAACCTCCAATGGGGAAGGGAGCATTGTGTGACCAACACAACAAATGGGTTGTGCGGGAGACCAACCAACAACAAGCCAAGAAGAAGAATTTCATTTGCTTACACCCATGTCTGTGCTGGTGCTGTCACTGGTGTTGTTACTAGAGATAGAAGCTGCCACATCTTTAAAGGGGTTTTGTGAAGCACAGAAGTGGTACCATCTCTTGACATGCTGAGCATTACCATTTGTCACAGAAGAGACCAGCTTGTTGTTTGCTGAAGAAATATTTAAATGAAATAAGCAATAATCATGATTAGCTAAAAAATAATGTGCTGTTACTCTAATCTCCCATAACATGGCTTAGTTGTACATACTGAACATGCACACCAGACTGGATAGTTAGGGGTTGCTTGGATACATGCATGTGTGATGGGGGGCAGTCGTGCTATTAGCCCACATGCTTTGCTTGTTTGCTGTTTGAGGAAGGTTTTTGTTGCATTCCCTCCCTCCCACCTCTAATGGGTAAATATAACTTCTGCAATAAATCAGTGTGGTTGTTGCTAGTGCCTCCACTGCAATGTTGCAATGGGAACCTCCTATTGCTACTCCTGCCTGCTTAGGCACCAACTCTCTACCTATATCATTGACCAGTTAAACCATGACAGTTATTTAGTGAATACCAAAATCTCAAGCAACTATGTGTGAATTCTGCAAATCCTCACCACTGATTGCTCCCCATACAGCAAAGTCTGCTAGTGTCAATGATGGTCCAACCAAGAATGCCACTGGAGCAAGACTTCTATTGAGAAGTTTAAGATATTGGTCAGAGTTTCCACTGTTTTGGCACTGAGAACTGAATTCTAGCCAGTGATCCACCTGAAGTTAGAATTAAGTGCATTAGTTGTTGCATAGAAGAAAATAATATTTGTTAATACCCCAGGGTTAAATGTAACTTCAACAAATTTGTCCCTAGATGCAAGTACTGCAATAATTTGAAAATTTTTTTTAGGAATCAGTGTCATACAAAGGTAGATTATAAGCCTTGGTGCAGGCAGTACCAAGATGGTGTTTTTTATCACACCCCAAGACTGCACAACCTTAATCATGAACCCAGGAGTTTCTGTGATAAAAACACCAAAAAGGGAAACTAATGAAGACTGGAGAATGGCTTCTCTCACCTGCACTTAATGTGCATAGGAAATACAGAGGGAATATGACCAGGAGTAAGTAGACTTTTCTTGTAATTGATACCAACCTCTGATTGTTGTAGAGGTGTTTTGCCATACAGGCCATGTGATGGTGCTAGTCTGGCAAGATGTCGAGCCACATTGTGGTCACCGGTCAGGGTGAAATTGCTAGAGCAAACAAGAAGTGGTCAAAATTTGAAGGATATTACACAGCCATTGGACTATCGCTAAGGTGGAGTATTCTTAGGTTTTTGCAAAAAAATCCTGATTCTGCATGTATATACTTATAAATCTTTCAGATAAAAACATGTAACAAGAAAGCAATGGCTTTTTTACAGGAGGCTCCCTAATACACCACTTTTGTAAACTGAAGTCAGGGTTTGTACGCTTTCTGAATGACAATATCCAGGATTTTCCAGGAAGTCTTTAGTTATTTTTCCAGGAGTTTTTATTGGATAGAAATGCCCCCTTCCCCCAAAAAAACATGATAAGTCTGGAGGATGTCATAATTTGCAGCCAAAAATTAGATTCCCGAAACTGACTGATTTGAGTTTTTTCTAGGAGTTTTCCAGGATTTTCCTTAAAATTCCAGGACTTTCCAGGAAGGAAATGAAAATCCAGGATATTCCAGGAATTCCAGGACGTGTACAAACCCTGTGAAATATAGGTTATTCCAGAAAATACCCATCCTAAAATGTCCTGGGAGGTTCTATGTATATGATGGGGGTGCTCGACAAAAAATGCAAATTTGACCCCTAAAAGATACCAAAATGGGTGTGGCCATGCTTCAGGATATCCCCTAAAAGATACCATTAACAAACGTGGAAAACGTCAATTCATCTTTTCCAAAGACCTGATACAATGCCACAAAACTGACAAAGATTAAGTGATTCAAAGCCCTCTTTTCTTAATTAGAAGAGCCCAATGCTTGATAGCAGAATTTCCTAGCTTTTATATTTTTACTGCCTAAAAGATACCACAGACCATGATTTTAACCCCTAAAAGATACGGCAAGCAACCCCTCCCAACCAATATGGGAGTCCCCCTGGGTACGATAATATCTGTCTGGGGGTTGAATTTAGACATGTATTTTTTGATTGGGAAAATTAGCATTAACACAAATACATCCAGAGTGGAGGGTTCAGGCCATACTGCATTGATCTCTTCCATACATGCACAAGATGTATGGCTATTTTCTACTGACAAACCCTCTCCTCCAAATCAAATGGCTGATCATTGTCCTCAGCAAGTGTAGAATTTCCAAGTTTACATATCTTTTTTTAAGTCGTACATTATTATATATTTTTTTTGTCTCAGAGTGATTATGACGGACCACACTACTGTATCACAACAGTACACTACTGACAATAAATATGACTACAACTCACTCATTTATTTTCAGGCTTGTATTTTCTCCCCATTCAAGTTTTACAAGACCTGTTGATTTTAGATGCTCAGCAGTCACAGTGTAGCTGGATAAAAAACAGCAAAACAGTGTTAAATGGTGATCAAACCGGGCGATCAATGAGAACAACAATCTCTTGTGTTTGAATCAAATCAGATCGCCGGCTTCTTTGACTGCGTCACATTTCAGACCGAAGCAACGACATTTGGCTTTTAGAATCTGGAATCTCATGACCCATGATAAAGCTCAGACTGAGGAAGACAACTCACTAACTCATCAACGACTCTTTCAAAAGCGAAACCGGCGAATTCTGGAACACGTGAAGACTAACGCGGAAAAGTTCTGCAGGGAAACCTACCCACTGGAGGCTTGGAAGAGCTTGCGATCACCGTATTGACACCCATGCTTGGCGAGGAAATCACAGAACACAGGAATCTGGCTCGCTGGACACCAGTAAATGGCAATTTCACAAACCTGACCGGTATAAATAGGAGACGTGTACACATCCAACGCAAGAGCGTGCAATAAATTGAAAGTAAAGGTCGAGATGATGTAATGCTGACCGGTAAACGAGCCCGCGGAATAAGGGAGGTCTGGGGTTACGAATTTAGAAAATTCTTGAAAGAAATTTAGGAATAACTATCCTTCTTTTGCATTTCGATTTGCAGTTGTAAAGACATATGTAATTGTGTTAGTATTTATAATAAATCCAGGAAAGTTTTTTTTTTCTTTTGCTGATTTGCCCGCCATCTTGAAAATTACCCAGAAGACCCTGGAATAATTTTGGTCAGCAGTTTTCCCCATGGGTTCGCTGTGTATGATGGGTAGAAGTATCCCAGCAACAAAATGGCGGCGAAAGCAAAATAAGAAAATTGAACAAGAAAACAGCGCAAAGTTATTGCAAATAGGTGTCTTTTATGTACATTTTAACAAGTGACAGGTAAGCCTGACTTATAAATATTGTTCGTCGTCAATGTTTTATTGCAAGGGTAGTATTTTCAAGTTTTATCGCGCTATTTACATTACCCCCGCGCCAAAATCCCTTGGTCGATGTGACACACTGATTCCTCTGTGCCCCCAATTGTCATTTGATGATGATAGTGTTGTAGTCCGTTTTTTGACAAGTTATACTGAAATATAAAGAACACAATAGTATTATCCAAAGAAATCAGGCGTCTTGCTTTTCTTGCAGTCAAAATGGTGAACAGTGCAACCCCAGAACTTATACAAGCTAGAAGAACAGAGTCTCTGGATGCCCCTGACATACTCAAGCTTGGAAGTGATTTGACAGAGAAACTCTTTGGCAGAGTCAATGTTGTTAATATCATGTAAGTATGCGATCAGTATTTAACGAGTAAAACGAGCTTATGTCTTGAAAATTGTACATGACAAGCAGAAGTATCATCAAGCACAATGAATGGAGCAATGGACAATTCCAGCTGTCAGTGGGGGGCATCTTGTATACAACTAATTCACAAAAGGTTGCTTTGGTGTTTGGTCTTTCAATTATAGTGTGAAACAAAGGAACTCTTTGCTTCAGTGACCACAGGTGTTCAATGACCAAAGTCCAAAGCAACTTTTCTGAATAAGGTTTATAGTGAATGGACAGGTTGCTTCCTGGTATGTGGGACATGCCAAAGGCATTTCTTTACTAAAGAGTGAGTGTGCAATTCTACAGTGCTGTCAAAGCATGTTTCACCACTTGCTACTACCACTTGCTGCTACCACTTGCTGCTACCACTTGCTACTACCACTTTCTACTACCACTTGCTGCTACCACTTGCTGCTACCACTTGCTGCTACCACTTGCTGCTACCACTTGCTGCTACCACTTGCTACTACCACTTGCTACTACCACTTGCTACTACCACTTGCTGCTACCACTTGCTGCTACCACTTGCTACTACCACTTGCTGCTACCACTTGCTGCTACCACTTGCTAAATCACAATAAAGATTTACTGATATAAGGGAAACCATCTGCTTCAAGATAAACATTTTGACAGATAGCTGGAATTGTCCATGACAAAGTTGAAAGCATAAAATCATAAGATGTGTATGACATGTATTTCCCTGTAAACATGAAACCCACCTACAAGTGAAGGGTCAATATACATGTAATGGGTTTGATGGTAGTTTGTCTTTTTGAAAGGACCTGAGTACAGTATATGTTACTTTGCAGTGAGAAGGCAAACTTGGCAGTGACACTTGTCAACTCCAGCAATGATGTTGTGGCTCATGCTGCTTTCTTTGACTACCCAAACATCCCAAGTGTTGACCAAGCAAGTTGGGATACTTGGATTAAGTCTAAATATGACTGTGACAAAGTAACTCCACTCAACAGTTTATTTATGAACTACTTTGTTACCAAGCATGACTATGCTTATGGCTGTGCCATGGAGATCATCAGAACTGTCTTTAATGCTGTTCCCTTCCTTCATTATATATTCATGGTGGTTCCCAGAGGAATAGAAATTGGTAGGTTGGAAATAAGAATTTATGAATTCACATCTATCTGGTGCATAAGGAATATAAAATTAAATTTGATTGTCCTTGAAAATGATAACTCTACTTTCTATGAAAATAGTGTTATCCATTAATATGGTCATGACTTAATAATGATAATGTTAATCATTGCCATTGATGCATAGAATTCCTTGTTTTTGTTAGGTAATGCATTGACAGAAATCTTCAAACCCATGCCCTACAATGAGTCATTTAGTGGAAAACTCAATTTTGAGGTTCAAGTTTGTCATCGACATGAGCACTGCCCAAAACTACATATCAGAGCTGCAAGGTAAACACCAAACATCAAAAATAAATCCTGAAATTTGTTCGAATCCATACAATTTATATAGGTTGACAGCACCATGAAATGAACATGAAATGAACATCAACAGCCAACACCATTCCTTTATTTCTCAGGTTTCCTAGGGAATTTCTTCTCAGTGTTATTGCCAATTCCCAAAAATTGTTTCCACTTTGTGTCAAAATTACTCAATTTCATGGCCGCTTTCCTCTTAATTTCTTGCCCCGAAAGTCAGAAGAGTTTTGTAGTTAATTTTACTTTGTGTATTCTTGTCTAAACTGATTTATCAAATTGTGTTCTTTTACCATTTAGAGTTGAAGATCATGATGATCTGATGCCAATTTTCAACAGACAAAATGATGTTCTGACCCAAATGTATGGTAGGTAGTGTGTATTTGAAGTTTCTTCTGTTTGGGGTGCTAAACTATTGTTCATATATACAGCCGATTGCGTTTGAGCGTTTTACTCTAACAGTTCGCACGTTACGTTTGAACGTTGCGTTGTGAGACAAAAAGTCGGCCGTTTCCAAGGGTAACCACTTGTAACCACTGTGTATTTTTCACTGACCAATCAGAGAGGACAGAACTCTTTGGTTCGCCATAGAAACGTCTCGTTTCATCCTAGAAACACAACTTTCAAACGTTCAAATATAACATGCGAACTGTTAGGGTAAAACGCTCAAACACAATCGGCTGTAGCATTGCCAAATTTTGATATGATACTGATGAGCTTTTCTCTTGTTTGTAGGAAATTTTTTCCTGGCTGAGCTCATTGAAGCACAGGATGAGCAGAACAGATGTCTGATTGCTGATGTATGTGGGGATTTCCTTTATTTCACTTCATTTAACTTTTTTGCATTTTTTCTATTTTATTCTCCCTCTCAATTCTGAATAGAATGGTCCACAAGTTTTGTTTCAAAATGTAATGTTTTCTCTCTATTTTTCCAAGTTTTTCCAACACTAATCTGAAACCAGGGCTCAAAATTAAGGCTGGTATAATGTGTGGTTCCAGGAAATATCCATCCCCCCCACGGAAGGGTGTTGAAAAGTGACGCCCACCCCTCTGGAATTTCCAGTCCCTTCTGTGTGTGTGTGGGGGGGGGGGGGGGGGATGGGTATTTTCTGGAACCACACAATACTAAACTCAGGCAAAAATGTTATGCTCATGGTTTCCAAATTAAGGTGCAATCCAGGGTGATAAAATTGGATAAAATGCATTTTATCAGATTCAGACTACTGGAGGGGTGGGGGTCAATGCATCTTTTTTTTTCCCCATCTGTAAATTGTTCTGGAGTTACAGACATTAAGTGTAACTGAATTCCTATGAAGTAAAAATTATGCCTTTTTGTATCCCATATCTGACACCAATGGTTTTTAGCCCTGCCTGACACTACTGATGGAGATTATTGCTTGATTGTCTGTTCAAGGTGGATGGTACAGCTGTAGGATTTATGGGTGTCTGCTCACAGGTCGACACAGGGATCCTGAACAGGTGTTTTGATCTGGGTCCATTCAATGGACTGCAGAAAGTCAAGGACCCTAAAGATGAAACAGATGAGCCTGTGACAACCAATGGTATAGTCGCTATTAATTGTATAGACTGCTTGCAGTCCCTTCTTTGGCAAACGTCTGTGGAAATGACGTGAAAACGAGTGCATGACAAGATAATGGTGTGAATTGCCTGCAGCTCTCGACGTGCCTTCGGTACTTCAAGCCATCAGTCCTTGTTTTCTCACACACTCGTTTTCACAGACGTTCACGAAAGAAGGGACTGCAAGCAGTCCATTAATTGTACTAAAAAGAATTATGAAGTGATTGCATGGTGCATGATTTGAATGAAATGCCAGGCACATGTCCACTTGTATCATGTGCCAAAAATCAACAACAGATAAATGACGTAGAGCAATATTATTATAAGAGCAATATTACTACAGAGGTGAACATGTGCCTGATGAATGTGGGATTATAAATCCCAGGCTGGATCCCTTTGTTAATGTGGTGCTGGGATGGTTGGTCTTTTGACAATCTTATTTCCTACAATTGTGTTTCTGCAGGGACTACCCTCCTCTTCTGGAATAGCTGCTACCTACCTGTTTCTCTGCTAACAGGGGCCTCTTATCCTTTATATTTGCTGGGCTACAAAGGAAGAGGCCTCTGCTAGCAGGGAATCTACCTAATCATTAACCTTCTTTGAAAACATTATTAACTCCAGTTTCTCCCAGTTGTTTTCCCTTCTGTTTCTCCATCCTCAAGATTGGGGATGGAGGAGGAGCTATGTGGTTCAATACATGTACCCTCACCCCCTGATGGGAGGGGGAGGGGATAGCTCAAAATGCTGATTCAACATGACCACATAATGAGTGAAAATGGAACTTTGAATTAAGAAATGTTTAGACAAAAATAGGCACCTCTGTTTTTGTTACAGGCACTACACAGCAACAAACAATGCCTCCTCCAAAAGATGAAATGTAAGTCTTGATCATTTGCTCATCTTGCACTCTGTAATAGGGAATATATGAGAATGTGTTCTTTGTTGAAATTTTCCATTCAGTGATGAGAAAATTGAAGAGGAGGAAGAAGAAGAAAAAACTTCAGGCAAAGGTAGGTTGACAAGAAAGTAGATGTGCATACAGAGAATTGGTCTATTAGGAAAAATCAACATCTTGGGATCCTATAGGTTAGATGCAACATTGCCAGCTGGGTTCCTGTCTGATCTCTTAAATCAATTGGATTTCACCTTAGGTTGAATGAAAATACCAGTTCATTTTACTAAAGTGTGCAGCAGTAATGGTGACCTAGAGTTTTAAGCCATCACTGCAGCCAAAGGAAAACAGATGAAAACATACAAAATTGACTTGGCAGAGTTAGGCACGAGCTGGTGATGTCTTAGAAAGCTTATTTTAAGCTCTGATCAGGTAAATGATACTGATTTCTTTTAGAAAGTCCAGTAGTTATCCCAAAGCTGACTGAAGACCACATGATACAAAGGTACTGTTTGCCAAATGGAGATTACCTTCCATGATCAACATTTCCAGATGGTGGTTGTGATTTTCATATATATGCATTTTCTCAATGTCTCATCCTTTCTCTACAGTTCTGATTCGGAGGATGAAGCTGATTCAGCTAAAACTGTAAGTATATCTTGCAGAATTCACATTTGTTTGCTGGAGTTCCATAGAGGCCGAAGTCTTTTTTTAAATTCTCTTGCTAACATAATTCTTTTCAAATATTTGCTTCCAGCCAACACCATTCAAAGGCCCTGGCAGTGCTTTCTCGATCCAGCTATTCTGCATTGATGAGAAATTTGAAATGAGGTAAATGAAAGCTGACACAAGAAGTTAATAAGAAAGTGAATATTCTTATTGTAATTTGTTCGTTTCAGATTTCTGTGTTTCAGTACTAGGGCACTTTTATCTTACCTTCTCCTTGCATTCTAGATCACATGACTTTTTACCAGCAGCATTTGCACAGTTCCCGGTAAGACAGTCTTTATTATTCATAATTAGAGGTTTTTAGTGATGATGTAAAAATTTGTAAAAAACTGTCGTTGAATAGAGAAAACAAATTAAAGGTAAATGCTTGATCTGTGCATGTTTCAGGAGCGTGATTACTGCGTGCTCACCATGCCGCACCTTGTCTCAGAGTTCCCCTTATTGCAGGCTTTCACGGTGAGTATAACTTAGTAGTATAGGATGGACCGTTTTGGTAGTATTTTTAGGCACTGCATATTTTGCAATTTCCCATTTTTGTGTGATATGACTTCATTTTTTTCTCCCTTTTAGAGAGTCACACCCAAGCTCCATAGTACTCTATCACAAGAGCTGTATGTCTATCACAGATGGGGGCTGATTGAGTAAGTATAAGATCCTAGGCGCGATCTCTAGTGAAATAAGCAGAGACAGAGAAGGAGATGGAGACGTAAGACCTTAACGTTTATGTGAAAATCGTCGTGACAGTGTGAGCGACGTTAGCGTAAGCCCGGAGACGTTAGAGAAAGGAAACCTTTCGTTTTGATTCTTCAGTACTGTGAAATTAATGAGCCTACTGCCACTGGTTTTTTTAGAAAGTCCTAAAAAGGTAGAGTCTCGGGAATGTCGAGCAATCTTGTCATAGTTTCAAATGTCAGATTTTCTTGTTCTTGTTATTTTGTTCTTGTTAAGTGTGTCATATGCCCAAATACGAAAAAAATTCTTGATTGCTTGGAGGATACCGTGTGGCTCTTTGAAATCTTGACTTCCTATTGTTAAATCACAGATCGTTTGGTGTGAGGCCTTGTACATCATCTGATGCATCTGCCGTGAAGAGAGTCGTCCGGAAATTGAAGGGGTCGGAGAAAATTCTTAGGTGAGTAGCTAGAACATTTTTAGAAAGATATCCTCCACTGTTCAATGTATACTGTACTCATGTTCTCTGTATTAAACGAAGAACCAGACCTTTAAAACTAACGGCAGATGATGCTCTTTTTCAGAGATGTTGACCAGTACAACAGCGCTCGCAGAGATCCAGTTAGTATTTGTTTTTCTTCAGTTGTTATCTTAATACATTTTCGCGCCGTTCCCGTGTTCGCAACTGGGTTCCCCAAGTTCGCAAACAAGATCCCAACTAAGGGACCGGTCATTATTTTTTAGAGTATCGGGCTGGATACATCGTACGGGATACGAAATTTAATTTTTATAAGATTTTTTAAAGTCACGTTTACCAGGGCACAGAAATTTCAGACTCAGTTTTTTATAAGTTCACAGAGACCCTCACAACCTGGGCTATATTTGCGCGTTTATGTTTTGTTTATTGGTACACCTAAAAGTTTGGACTTACTGTGTTACGCCTCTTACTATTAATTCCCCAGAATACTAAAAAGAAAATCATAGGCGGTATGAAAATTTGAACCGAATCTGAAACGGCGTGTGGAATTTCTAGAAAAGAAGAGTATTTTTGCCAGCCCGGTACTCCCAGTCAATAATGACCGCTCCCTACCTTCGTAATTTGGCGCTCGCTTCAGATAAAAACCAGTGAAAACTTTTCAATATTCACAGACCACCGCCAACGAAGCCTATGCGCAGCTAATATTCAACGTTTCAAAGCAACACTTCCCATCTTAGATGTAAAGTTTCAACCTTTTCATGACATTTCACAATAAGAAACTCCCAGCTTTTAAATTGAAAATCATTGTTCTTTTGATGCATGACGTAAGCCATTCGTTTTGTTTTTGTTCGGTTTCTGAACTAGTATCCTTGCAAATGACATAAGAGTGATGCATCCTATTCTATGATATTATCATCCACAGGACGGTACAGAGCTACAGGTGTTTGTTGCCGAGTGTATCGGTCAGGTCGTGGGTGTGGCTGTTTTAAGACGAGAAGAGGTACGCGTCCCTCCCCCTTCCAAGGCATAATGTCTGTTTTATAGCTTATGTAATTTATTTAAATCCTGAGGGAACAACCGTGTATAAAGTTAGAGTCAATTACTTATCTATGCCCAGTATTTTACTATTGCCTTGAGCGATGTTGCAGCAGTTTTGCTTAACGATGACACAGGGTGCTGTTGTTGTTGTTGTAGGATATCGAGTTCATCCGCTCCCACTACAGTATTGAGGACTTTGTCTACTTCAACCACCATCAGCGCGAGGAGCATGCGCACTTACACCACTTTGCTCTCAATCCCGTGTTCCAACAGTACTCAAAACACTTTCTTAAGGTTTGTATGTGAGGGCGTCACGATTAATCTTGCTTAGCCTGCATAGCAAGCGTTTCCGTGGGGTTTCAGGAGCAGAGAAAAGCGTGTAAGTACGAAAGATCGAGATTTTCGATGATTTGGCCGCGCGAAATGGGGCGAGAGCGAGTATGGAGACGCAGGCTAAATCTCGCTTGCGCTGTACCCTGTGGTCAAGCATTACTTTTAAAATTTCTTGAAAAATCCTCGGCAGTATTCATATTAGAAATCGTCCAGAGTACTTTAAGTACTAAAGAGGGCGGCAATTTTTCTTGCATTTGTCACGGTACTCGCTCGAGTTGTATTTTCAAATTGCTTGTGTAAAGAAGCGAACTCGATGCGATTTCTATACACTCTTCTGTTCAAAATCACAATCAAGTTGCAAAATGTTTCGAACATATTTGTATCGAATGTTATATTTCGTCTAATTTGCAGCTGGTTTATACAAGCAATTGTTCGAGTTGCAGCCACGGCAATGGACGATTCCAGCTATAATGAATGCGCGCGTTGCATGTCGGTAGTTGTGTTACAGTTCACGAAGCAAGTGCCTTGTATGCGCGCGTTGCGTCCTGGTAGCTGTGTTACATTCCAGAGACATTTCCAAAGAGAAGAGATAGCTTATGGCTGGAATCGTCCATTGCAACAAAATTCAGTGTAAACCTTAGTTATAGTGAACGTTTTGTCTGGAAAACGAGCCAGGGAACAATGAAGGCCGGAAATGGCAATGGAAATATTTCTTTCATTAAAATCCAAAAGCTAATCGAATGGAATCTTTTTTTTTTTACATTTTTTAGGAGGTCCTCCGTTTAGCACACAAGTCGTGTTTGTACTATCCTGTATTCCCAGCCTACTCAAAGTGTGAGGTAAGCATTTACTAAGAAGTCTGCTGCCGACAAATGTTATCCATCACATTTTTTTTTTGTTTTACTATTTACACACACCTAACGTTGCCTTTGTACTTACTGACAGGGTACCAAGACTCATACGATTGTGACGGCGTTGAATGACTTAGTGCCCATCAAGTAAGTACTAACGCTTAAAGCTGGAATTCATTCCTAGCTCATCTAGTCTGAAATAGGTATACTTTGTCAATAGTGGTAAAGATGACGATATGGGCAGTGGATGTATTGGGCATGATTGAAGTCAACGATTCATCATTGTGGATACTAGTGTGAACCAAATGATCTTATCGGTTTACAGGGCTGGAAATTAACTTTTTTTAGTCGACCAAGTGCAAACAACTGGTCGTCTGAACATAACGTTTGGTCGCCAGGTGTCATCAAGCTTGAAAAGAGCAACAAAATATTCGGTCGCCAGCTGGCGCTTTAGTTGAATTTTGTAGTCGCCCAACCCTGACTTGTCGCAATTCCCAGCCTTGATTAGTTGCGCATGCCAAGTAATGCTTTTATTTTTACCAGAGCTCGGCGTCAGATCATTTACCCAGTGGAACAGCTTGGTGGAAATGCCCCATCTGATCGCGTTCTCCAAGACAAGGTCCTTATTGCTAGCCGTTGATTTTTTTCTACATTTGATCTTTTGTACGTTTTTTCCCGTGTCGTTATCGTAATTTCTCGTCACTGTATGGTATGTATATTTTTAATTCCAGGAGCCATTTGCCTTAAATCACCTCAACAGGAAGCTAACACTTGAACCAAAGGTACCGTAAGAGTTAAACCATGCATTATAGGCCTACTCTTCGACCTTATCTCGCCGCGAGTTTATGCGAGATAAGGCGAGATAAGGAGAAATGGTCCAATTGAAAGGCGAGATAAGGCGAGATAAGGGAAAAATGGTCCAATTGAAAGGCGAGGTAAGGCGAGATAAGGGGAGATAAGGCGAGATAAGGGGGAAATGGTCCAATTGAAAGGCGAGATAAGGGAAAAATGGTCCAATTGAAAGGCGAGATAAGGCGCGATAACGGGAAAATGGTTCAATTGAAAGATGAGATAAGGCGAGATAAGGGGAAATGGTCCAACTGAAAGGCGAGATAACGAGAAAATGGTCCAATTGAAAGGCGAGATAAGGCGAGATAAGGGGAAAATGGTCCAATTGAAAGATGAGATAAGGCGAGATAAGGGGGAAATGGTCCAATTGAAAGGCGAGATAAGGCGAGATAAGGGGAAAATGGTCCAATTGAAAGATGAGATAAGGGGGAAATGGTCCAACTGAAAGGCGAGATAACGGGAAAATGGTCCAATTGAAAGGCGAGATAAGGCGAGATAAGGGGAAAATGGTCCAATTGAAAGATGAGATAAGGCGAGATAAGGGGGAAATGGTCCAACTGAAAGGCGAGATAAGGCGAGATAACGGGAAAATGGTCCAACTGAAAGGCGAGATAACGGGAAAATGGTCCAGTTGAAAGGCGAGATAAGGGGGAAATGGTCCAACTGAAAGATGAGATAAGGCGAGATAAGGGGGGAATGGTCCAATTGAAAGGCGAGGTAAGGTCCATGAGTAGGCTTCATTATCAACAGCCTGTAGATCACTCATCCGACTAGGCCTGCAACCTGCTTGTCGCCAATGTGACAAAGCTCTGCCGGTTTGGCCATTAAAGTGCGAGTATGACCAAAACTGTATCCTTGCTATAAATCCACTATGTTGTACTATAAGGCATTGAAAACATCTTCCCCAAATTCTGGTTGATAACATTAACTCTTTAGTCCTTTTTTCTGCCGCCGAAAACACCAAAATACGGCCACACGGCCGCCATCTTGGAGTCGCCATTAAAATCGGCTGTTCCTGCTACCTGGTTACCAAGTCAGAGGCCAGGCTACATTTTGTGACGTATTTTTATCCCCCGTCCATTGCCGGGACAACAAAAATCTCAAAATCTAACGGTAAATATATTACACACAAGCGTGACCGTTGCATCTTTTTTCCTCTATCAAAGCTCAGTCATTCCACCTGCAGATCTACTGTTATGACCTTTTGTTAGCATTCCGAAAGATGAATTTCACAAAACAAACATTAAAACATGAACAAATCAGGCAACGGAGGTCTGGATTTTGATGTAAATATTCAGTTGTTGACAAAAATTGTTCACGCGCGCGCTGCTGACGAAGATCACGCCACTTTCAACATAGCGCGCGCTCAGCTCTGTTTTGCAAAAACAATGTTGCTGAAGAATGAATAAAATATTTTAAGCTATTTTCTGATTGCCCTTCACTTTGATTTTCATCGTAGCTGTTCTGACATTGTTGAAGAATAAGTTGTGCTGAACTGATTTAAGCAAATAAACAATAGGTGTGAAAAGGTCAGCAACAAAATTATAAAAACAAGGTCGCCCATTTCTCCTCAAAAACGTGCAAAAAGATCGAGAACAACCTCATTTGTTGAAACTTCACTCATAATGTTCAGTGTGCTCCAAAATGAGCCGTATCAATAACGAATAAGACGCCTGGATGCTCAGGGGGGGATAAAAGTGCGTCACGATTCAAAACGAGGCTGCTATAACCGCTGTCATTTATAATTACAGGCTCGTATTTTGGAACATAAAATTTTAATGGCGGACGAAAAAAACGTACTTTTCGCAGACGTTTTACCTTGTATTCCGGGCGGAATTTTTCACTAAAATCCACTCAGCAAGAATGTATTGTGGATAATTAAAGTACTAGGCCGGAAAAAATGGTAGAAAAAGAAGTGAAATTTTGGTCATACTAGCACTTTAAAATTAAAACGTATCGCCGCAGGCCTGCATATTGAAACAAATAAGTGGCGAATAAAATTCAAACTTGGTTGTAAACAGCCTTGCGACTAGTTGCCCTGTGTCCCCTATGTAAGCCATGAAATACCCACTGGTTGTCCTGTGTCCCCTATAGGTGGCAATAAATGCTCGGATCGTCGTGGTAGGAGCATCTGATGTTGGTATAGCATTCCTGGAAACCTTTGTCTTGTGGTACGTTATTTAACAAATAGATCTCTTATTTCCGTACGTGTGTACTGTAATAGATGCACAGATGGCGTCATTCCGTACGAACAAAACGTACGCCACCAGACGTAGCACATTATGACGCCACCAGACGTAGCACGTTATGACGCCACCAGACGAATCACGTTATGAAGCCAACAGACGAAGCATGTTATGACGCCACCAGACGTAGCACGTTATGACGCCACCAGACGTAGCACGTTATGACGCCATCAGACGTAGCACGTTATGACGCCACCAGACGAAGCATGTTATGACGCCACCAGACGTAGCACGTTATGACGCCACCAGACGAAGCATGTTATGACGCCACCAGACGTAGCACGTTATGACGCCACCAGACGAATCACGTTATGACGCCACCAGACGAAGCAGGTTATGACGCCACCAGACGTAGCACGTTATTACGCCACCAGACGAATCACGTTATGACGCCACCAGACGAAGCATGTTATGACGCCACCAGACGTAGCACGTTATTACGCCACCAGACGAATCACGTTATGACGCCACCAGACGAATCACGTTATGACACCACCAGACGTAGCACGTTATGACGCCACCAGACGAGCACGTTATGACGCCACCAGACGAAGCATGTTATGACGCCACCAGACGAATCACGTTATGACGCCACCAGACGAATCACGTTATGACGCCACCAGACGAATCACGTTATGACGCCACCAGACGTAGCACGTTATGACGCCACCAGACGAAGCATGTTATGACGCCACCAGACGTAGCACGTTATGACGCCACCAGACGAAGCATGTTATGACGCCACCAGACGTAGCACGTTATGACGCCACCAGACGAAGCATGTTATGACGCCACCAGACGTAGCACGTTATGACGCCACCAGACGAATCACGTTATGACGCCACCAGACGAAGCATGTTATGACGCCACCAGACGTAGCACGTTATTACGCCACCAGACGAATCACGTTATGACGCCACCAGACGAATCACGTTATGACGCCACCAGACGTAGCACGTTATGACGCCACCAGACGAGCACGTTATGACGCCACCAGACGAAGCATGTTATGACGCCACCAGACGAATCACGTTATGACGCCACCAGACGTAGCACGTTATGACGCCACCAGACGAAGCATGTCATGACGCCACCAGACGTAGCACGTTATGACGCCACCAGACGAAGCATGTTATGACGCCACCAGACGTAGCACGTTATGACGCCACCAGACGAGCACGTTATGACGCCACCAGACGTAGCACGTTATGACGCCACCAGACGTAGCACGTTATGACGCCACCAGACGAAGCATGTTATGACGCCACCAGACGTAGCACGTTATGACGCCACCAGACGAAGCATGTTATGACGCCACCAGACGAAGCACGTTATGACGCAATAGCACGTTATGACGTTTTCTGTTCATCTGTTACAGTACACACACAAAAATTGCAGAAATTGCTCGTGAAGATATGAGTACGGTAAAACCCACGTATAAAAACCTAGAATTTAAGAACCTGTTAGGCTAAGATTGTCAAAACAAACCCCATGTTTCTTTGTTTTTTCAAATCAAATAACAACCTGCTTTAGGCAAATAGAGCAGATTTCACATGGCTGTCGAGATTTGTTGTGTAGTTGCAATTGCTTTGCGTTCTCATTGGCTACTCATTTAATCTCAGCCAATCAAATTCTGCAGTAAATGCAGTTGTGTAATTACTTAGTAATTGGTTCGGCTTTTGTTATTGGCCAAGAAAAAAAGCCATTTAGGAGTAAGTTGTGAATTCTCTCGATTCTGATTGGCTAGCGATTGCTCAATTGCGATTGTTTTCACAATGGTCATGTGAAATCCGCTCTAATTGTAGGTTCTTATACATGGTTGTTTACTGTAGTTGCAGTCTCAACGTTAAACTAGTAGTATTTTCTTCAGTATCGGTATAGCAAGTATCTTTCACTTTATTTTTCAGCCCCCACCTGAGGTTCAACAACTTGACGCTCATCTCCCCCCAGGGGCTACCTGGTCAGTCGGTCCCAGACTCTGTCGTCAACTCTTTTCTTCCTAACAGGTATATAACAGGTTTCACCCTCTCCCCTGGCCCCTAGCAATCCACGTGGCGGGCACATAAGAACAAGACCAGTGTCTTCAGTTCGCAGTTCTCTAATTTACGATTAACCATGTTCGTCTGGCGCGGGTTGTTCAAAGGTGGATTAAATTTAAGCCAGGTTTAGTTCTAAACAAAACCATCGAGTCACCATGGTAATTAATCCTTGATTAGTGCTAAACCACTTTCGAGCAACCGGACCCTGTTCGTGAAAGATGTTTAAACCCGCCCTCCAGATCAACCTTTCTCGACACACGAGGCTTCGTTAAGAGCTGGCTTCACTAACGTTTTTCTACCCTGTGTTCAGTTTGTGTTTTAGTGACCAGGACCACGCCCACCTTTCGCTAAGGACTTGGCTTAACATCGTCAAAGGGTCTATGGTCGGAATAGACAGGTCTGTATTCGGACAAACCAGTTTAGTTTAGTCTTCATAATCCTATCTCGAATAGCTTGTTATGGCTGATCGTACAGCCATTACAGCTAGTCTTTTCGTGTATCGCAAATATGCAACACATTTAAGAACCCCAACTGGTCGGGAGGCCAAGTCGGCCATGTACAAAGAGTGGACGAGGAGCTAGAGCGGGGACTTCGAACTGCCACTTGGCTACTGTTAATGTCATTGATTTGTTTATTTGATGTTTGCGTTTTTGTTTTTTTTGCTTTGACGCGTCAAATCTGAAACTCTACGTACGATGTGCTCTTACGGTCGATTTATTTTATGTTATTTATTTGTATTACTATTTCTTCCAGAACCAATCAAATTGTGAAGGTATCTGGTGGATTCGGAGTTCCCTACGACTATCTGGTGATATGTACTGGACATCAGTTCCAAGTGCCGTCACCTACCAGGGCTGATATTAGCACCCTGGTAACTACTAGCGAGGTACCACGCCCCCGTACTGCCGTGTACCGGGGAGCTCTCCCCTCCAACGTGTTCACCATCAACTCAGGCGGAGACGCAGCACTCACTCTCGATTGGATTAGGAACCACTTTCTCGCCTCGACAGGTAAGAGGGAGGCATTTGGGACACAACACACTTTACTTCAGAACATTTAAGAAAAGACCGCTCTAGCGTGGTAATACGAGGGGTGACAACACTAAGAACGGCTGTATGAGCAGTGAGTTGTTTTTTAGGTTGACGTCCCGAAATGGTTTCAATCTTTCCCGAAAAAAAAAAAAGGTCCTTGCTCCTTTCTTTGATCCATTGTTTCTCAAACCATAAAAGAAACGTTTCCCGACTTATATCGAAACTTACTTATCAGCCTCTCGCTTTTCTTTGCTCCCGCGAATCGACGCTCACGCTGTGAGCTAAAAACGCAGAAAATCGAGTGGTAATCAAAGTTTAATGCAGCCTAGTCCCTGGTGTTTTCAGCGGGCTTCCTGTGCTCGGAGAAGAACCGTGAGGAGCGCGAGGGCTGGGCCGAGGGAGAGGGTCCCCGGTGACGTAACATCCCCTTTACCACAGCAATCCCACCAAGAACTCCAGGGACTGGGCAGAGTTTGATTCATTTTCTATACGAATGTACAGGTAAAGCGTTGGTGTACGGCTGTACCCTTGAGGCCTACTCTATGGTACAAGGGCTTCTTGCTGCTGGTGTCCCCTCTCAGCGCATCGTCATGGTACAGCCACCTCCTCCTATACCATCTTGTTTTAACAACATAGACGTAGAGGAGGCCACGGGACAAGTACTCACAGACGCAGGTTTGTCCAGAGTTAGGACAAGTGCTTAACGTGCACGTCCAAGCTGCTCCCTCTTTGCTTGGATATTATGGAGTTTTTATATGCCCGAGCGCTAGGTCCTGTCACCAGACTGAAGCCCTGCAAGTTAAGTGAAACATCTGAGCAAATTTGGAGCTTGGTTGTTTCTTCCTCTGTTACAGAAAGCATTGTTTCTTAGGAAACAAGAGCCTTTTGTGCATCATTGTGATATCTCGTTTTGCGGCCTTCCGTTCTTTCAGCCGCCATTTTGTCATCTTAGCATTATAACGAGTCAGGGAAAGTATCCATTTCCATCGGCTGATTAAGGAAACGGAGTGGAATATTTTCGAATAAATTCGGTACATCAAGTATTAAACTTTGTTTTAGATTGATATTTCGATATTCCTACCTGTAATTTGTATTCTAATAGAGCGATTTTCATATGTCTGTAGTGAGGCCAGTCGCAAAGTGATTACACCAATTCTGAATAAAACCTATAGGGGTGATTACAACTCAGTGCGAATTACTCACGACAGTCATCTGAAATCCGCTCTATCGTGTGAAAACAATAGTAAAGGAGTAGCTGGCTAGGGCTTTTAAAGCCCTCTGATGTACCGTAGCACCGGACACACTCAGGCTTGAACAAGTGGCAGTATTATTTAGATAACGGCTGTAAAGGTTTTTCGTGTTCTGGTTTTCAGGAGTGGAAGTGCACGTTGGCTTCACCCTGGCGGAGTGGAATGACGGTCAATATAACGTGCCTATCGCGTGTGCCACGTTCACGTCTGAAAACAAACCATTGCGAATCGACTGCGAGGTATGTACATACTGTATCAAAACATAGGTACGCAGAGCGTACAGAAAGCTATTTGCTGATATTCTACATACTGTACCAACATTGTCGATATGGAAATTCACTCCATGTTGCCAAACCAATAACATTAATTGATCTAATGCGAAGCATTGCTACCTTACTACCCATAGTCAATTACAGTGTAATGTTCTGTTTTGATGCGCAATGAGGTCTCCTTATGATGCGATGTTCAAATTGAGCAAAATTGCAAGATGCGTCTTCATCCTAATTTCAATTGAAATTTGATTCCCGATATTTTTTATCCGGATCAATCATCTTTTCTTGAATTCAACTCTCCTTGCCTTATTTTACCAGGCGTTTTTCTGCTTCCAAGAGAAAAGAGTGGATTTCCAAGCGTTCAAAGGTAAGCATCACTGATAATTTAACACTAATCTGCTTGCACGCGGTGTCTTTATCGCGGAAAACCGCGGTGTTCGAGCATCACTGATAATTTAACACTAGTCTGCTTGCACGCGGTGTCTTTATCGAGGAAAACCGCGGTGTTCACTGATAATTTAACACTAATCTGCTTGCACGCGGTGTCTTTATCACGGAAAACCGCGGTGCTCGAGCATCACTGATAATTTAACACTAATCTGCTTGCACGCGGTGTCTTTATCACGGAAAACCGCGGTGTTCGAGCATCACTGATAATTTAACACTAATCTGCTTGCACGCGGTGTCTTTATCACGGAAAACCGCGGTGTTCGAGCATCACTGATAATTTAACACTAATCTGCTTGCACGCGGTGTCTTTATCGCGGAAAACCGCGGTGTTCGTGACAGTCATTGACGCATGCGCGAGAATAGATACAGAGCCCGTAAGAGAAACACCTTTCTGCGCATGCCCTAACGTTCAAAATCAGCCAACCAGCGAAGATCCTGGATGTCCCCATAGCCTCCCCTGCGAGCAGACGAGCCGGGGAGCTCTGGGCTCGAGAATTGAGCTGAGTGAAAGATATTTTTGCGCATGCTCCAACGTTCAAAATCAGCCAATCAGCAAAGGTTTTCAAACTTGGCTGTCACCAGAGCCTCCCTTGGTAATGAGCCGACGAGCTCTGTGTACGAGAATGGTCTAATGTCCGCGCTCAGTAATTAATAGTATTCCTGGCTCATTTTCTTTTTTGCGTTCAGCCATTAACGACAGTTGTTTGGTGTTTGACGGCAAACTGGTGGTGGACGCGAACTTCCACACAAACGATCCGTCCATCCGGGCGGCAGGACCGCTGACCAAATACCAGCGGAAGTACCACGCAGAGTCATGGTAGGTCACGTGATAGAAAAAAACACAAATCAATTTTGAATTCATGGTTTACACCTGTATTACAGCAACACATGGGCATCATCTGCTCTGGCTGCAATTTTTAAAAAGATTGTGATCGTAGAAGAATGGTGCACTCGGCTAATTAGTTTTCATTACAAGACAATCGTAATCAAAGAAAACAAAGAACAATGCGCGCAGCTAATTAGCATTCATTGCAAAACAATTGTGATCGAAGCAAACAAAGAACAATGCGCGCAGCAATTAAGCATTCATTACCATACAATTGTTATCCTACACAATAAAGAACAATGCGCATAGCTGATTAACTTTCATTACAAGACAATTGTGATCGAAGAAAACAAAGAACAATGTGCGCAGCTAATTAGCACTCATTAGAAGACAATTGTGATTGCAGAAAGCAAAGAACAATGCGCGCAGCTAATTAGCATTCATTAGAAAGACAATTGTGATCGTTTGAAATAAAGAACAATGCGCGAAGCTAATTGGCTTTCATTAGAAGACAATTGTGATTGTAGAAAGCAAAGAACAATGCGCGCAGCTAATTAGCATTCATTACAAGACAATTGTGATAATTTGAAATCAAGAACAATGCGCGCAGTTAATTAGCATTCATTACAAGACAATTTGATCGTAGAAAATAAAGAACAAAGTGCTAAACTAATTAGCATTCACTAGACAGACAATTGTGATCATTTGAAATAAAGAACAATGCGCGCAGCTAATTAGCATTCATTGTAAGACAATTGTGATTATAGAAGGCAAAGAACAATGCGCGCAGCTAATTGGCTTTCATTCGAAGACCATTATGAGCGTAGAAAACAAGGAACAGTGCGCGCAGCTAATTAGCATTCAATTGTAATCGTAGAAAACAAAGAACAGTGCGTGCAGCTAATTAGCTTTCATTACAAAACAATTGTGATCGTTCGAAATAAAGAACAGTGCACGCAGCTAATAAGCTTTCATTAGAAGACAATTGTAATCGTAGAGAACAAAAAACAATGCGCGCAAAGACCATCGTGTTCGTAGAAAATAAAGAACAATGCGCGCAGCTAATTAGCTTTCATTAGAAGACAATTGTGATTGTAGAATGCAAAGCACAATGCGCGCAGCTAATTAGCTTTCATTAGAAGACAATTGTGTTCCTAGAATATAAAAAACAATGCGCGCAGCTAATAAGCATTCATTAGAAGGCAGTAGAGATTGTGAGAGTCATAAGGAATCTTTCATTTTCTCTGATCTGCAGGAGTCATGCAAACTTTAATTCTAAAGAAATCGGAACAGAGGTAAGTGCGGAGTTGTCTTTTTTTCAACCATGTTTTTTACTTCAAAGTAATAATTAAATTTCTAGTCTTTGCGCTGAAAATTTAAATCTTATCAAGCGCATCAATGTTATACAACCAAATTCATTAGTTTTTAATACGAGTTTCGTTTTCCATTTCAGCTGGCGCATTCTATGCTGGCCCTGTTTGACCCCACCCTAGGGGGCCTCTCTCCTGAGCCTGTGTCAGATGAAGACGATAAACTTGTCCCGTTGTACAAGAAGCCCAAACTAGTCAGTGCCACACTACCAGGTAAAGTGTGCATCGAACAACTTCAAAGGAGTATCGGTATTTCAAATGAATTTCCTGACTTATTGGCAGAGATGGAAGGGTGCGTTGATTTGGCCCGAGTAAAGTAAAGTAAAGTAAATGTCCTTATTTAACGTCGATAACTCGTAATAGCCTTCGACTAGCAAACCTGAGGTCGACGGAACAGTTCTTTACAGTTCTTTGCTGTTGCGCGCCTTTAAAGGTTTTAAATCTTTGCAGGTGGCTATCAATATCTACACCTGGGCAAGCCTGGACTGAGTTTGCCGCTCGATTCTCTCATGGTTCAGCCTGAATACGTGAGTAGTATCCCCTCTTAATTCAGTGAAGACGTCTGTCTTGATATTTTTAGCGGCTTTTGTCCATTAATGTAGAAATTGCTGCCTCTCATTCATATCATCGCACTGGAGAGGATCGGGGCACGGTTGTTGGTGGAAGGGGCGTGGGTACATTGATAGAAAACGCGGGAACAGAAGGCAAACTGACCCGTTTCCCTCTATCCTCAGGGCCGTGAATTGTTAACCGGAAGTGCCAAGGAGGCGAGTCAAGGCCCAGGCTACTTCCGCCTTCACGTCAATCAATACAGGACTGTGGAGACCATCACGTGTTACACGAATAAGGTGCGTCTTTGCAACAAAATCCCACAAACTATTTTTAACCATGAAACTTTAGCAAGGTTTGGAGGGCGTATCGGTATATTATGCTAGTTTGTGTTTTTGTGATCAGCATTTAAAATGCTAATGATTTCATGTGAATAATTTAGCATTTATTAGACGACGATTTTTAGTTTCTATTCCGAGAAAATACATTTCCTTTATACCTCGTCATGTGTATGATAACTGGACATCAATTTGTGAAAATTTGGCTCAAACTATAATTATGCACATAGTGACGAAACTTCGAAAGCGAGTTGAGCAAAACTCCTGGGGCCGGTTCCTAGAAGGTCAGTTAAGAGTTATCTGTAGATAAACGCTTATCCATTGGATAAATCCTGAACAAATCCTATACAACAGATAACTTTTATCCATGGATACCTTTATCCAAGCTTTCAGGAACCGGCCCAGGATGATAAATTCAATAAATAGACATACATGCGTTGGGAGAAAACGAAGGGAATTTGTCTTTGCTTTTTCTAGAAATTTGCCGTCTAATAAATGCTAAATTATTCATATGAAGTTTTTATCTGGTAGTTCAGGAATTTTCAAAATCTGTGTATTTGTGTTTCCGTAGGGCGTTGACACGAGTAATCTGATCTGTCTGTATGGTTTACACGAGAGGTACCTTAATAGCCTGCTTCAGAGATTTGACGAGGGCCTTATTACGGATTTCTACAGGTGAGCCTTAGACGAATTTATTCACCACCGCCAGCCCCACCCAACAAACGGAGCAGCGAGGGTAGCAGTCCTATATTTAAGGAATGGTCCATGCTTAGTATGTCCAGCTCTGGAAGCACGCGGATAGCCCGATGAGATGGGAGAGTTGTACGAGGCGCAGCCAAGCCAATTTTTTTGCAAAATGGAGTTGAAAAAACAGTATGATGATTTCTCAAACGGCATAAATCTATCTTCCAGGTTCCCTTCACTTGCTTTCCATTTCAAGAGCTTTTGTGAAATAAGCGAACTCATTCTTACCTCCTTGTCTACTTGGAGTGATTACGTAATTTCTATGAACCATCTCTATTGGATATCCAAATTATTTTCATAGAAATCGACCAATCAGAGTGCGCGTTATATCGTATCTATGCTGTGATATTTAATGGCTCCCACCAGTACCACTTCCTTGTGACTAGCTGGTGTATCACACGAGTACTACATAGAAACCTCACAAGAAGTCACCTGTTATATATTTTTTTCAGCTTTTTCCGCGAGCCTTGGTGCATGGCTGTCTTCCACGACAGATTTAATGATTTTAGAGATGAGATCAGAGAACTACTCGTCAACAAACCAGTATGTAGTGGCCATGTCTGTCTGTCATCTGGTCTGCCTGTCTATCATCTGGTCTGTCTGTCATCTTGTCTGTCTGTCTGTCATCTTGTCTGTCTGTCATCTGTCTGTCTATCACCGGTCTTTCATCTGTATTCTGTCATCTGGTCTGTCTGTCATCTTTTCTGTCATCTTGTCTGTCATCTTGTCTGTCTGTCACTGTCTGTCTATCATCTGTCTGTCATCTGCCTGTCTGTTTGCCTATCTGTCTGTCATCTGTCTGTCTACCATCTGTCTGTCTATCATCTGTCTGTCATCTGCCTGTCTGTTTGCCTATCTGTCTGTCATCTGTCTGTCTACCATCTGTCTGTCTGTCATCTTGTCTGTCTGTCATCTGTCTGTCTGTCATCTGTCTGTCTGTCATCTGTCTGTCTGTCACTGTCTGTCTATCATCTGTCTGTCATCTGCCTGTCTGTTTGCCTATCGGTCTGTCTGTCATCTGTCTGTCCGTCTGCCATCTGTCTGTCTGTAATCTGGTCTGTCTGCTGCCATCTGGTCTGTCTGTCTGGTGTATTTGTCATAACTGTGCTCTGTCACTTTTGTCCCTTTGTCCGCTTGCCTGTCTATCTATCCACTCACACCTGCCTGTCTATCTCCGCCGGGCTCTGTTTTAGGTGACCGTCCATCCGTCTGTCTGTTTGTCCGCCCCATCTGTGTGTCTGTCTGCCCTTCTGTCTGTCTGTTGTTTTCTATGTGTTTGCCTGTTTCCCATAATCAACCATGCATATCCCATATCTTTCCGCTTCAGTCTCCCGATGTACCCTCGTTGGAGGAAAAGGTTCGAAAGATGATTGACGAAGATTTAGTGGTGAGTTTTAGACATATTGCTAATATTATTTTTGTGTATTCAACTCAACTCAACTCAACTTGATTATATCCTCTTTAAATCCTGCAAATAGCATAGCTAGTCGAGGCAGGCGGTGAGAGGACAAAGACCGAGAGAAAAAAGAGTTCACCTTAAGAAGAACTACGTGTAGAAATTTCGAAATAACCATCTGGTACAAACAAGATTGTATTCTTCATCTACCGAATTCAATCGAGAATATTGCAGTACATGCCCTAAATAGTCCATGTAAGTGGTTTCTTTCGCCAACTCGGTATGTTGCTAGGCTGACAAAATGGCGGATGGCAGAGGTTAGTTTGCAGAGTGATCCGGGTGTAAAGTGGATCAAACTTGCAAAGTGCTCCATTGACATTATTTTCTTCCTCCCTCTCCCTTAGCTGTCCAAGGATCAGCGTCGTAATCTCACAGACTCCTACGTGGCGTCGCCGGCCAAGAAAGCAATCGAGCACCGTCTGTTGAGCTTCCTAAGCTACAACAGCTATCACCTACCCATGTACGCCAAACCGGGCATGGTCTGATCACTACTGAACCACCCCTCCCCTAGCCAGGGCACGCCTTTTGTTAGGTTTTAGGTCCTATAGGACAGTGAGAGAAATATATCTACAAAACAATTGTAAATAGCGTTCAGAACAACGTGTAAATTGTATATGTTCCAATAAATCATTAATAGGTAGTTAAGTCTTACATTAATTAAAATTGGTACCTGGGGCGTGGTGAAGGGGAGTGAGGGCTGGATGGTAGTAGAAAGGGTGAGGATCCTAAAATCCTCTGATTTATATTTTCTTGTCAGGCATTCATTGACATGCGGATAATGTTCCCCTTTTTTGAAATTCATTTCGTTTTTTTAGCGCGTATTGGGTTTTTCTTTTCCTATTAGGCATTCAAGTTTTTTTTCGTGACACATGGGGCTCCTTAATTTTTTTTTCGACATTTTTTTTTTTCGTTTTCCGCGTTTTTCTTCTTTGACGCTGAAGTGACACTGGGGAGAATATATAGGCGATCCATTACTCATCAAAATATGTTTTTTGTTGATTGACTTTGTTACGTTGTCATCACGTACCAGTCCTACAGATACATTGATATTACTTTCTACCCGCGAGTTCTTTACTTCTCTTGACTTTTACCGTTTTGTTTCCACAAACTTTACCCGTGCGTTCCGCAGGAAGTTTGTTCACTACCTCGCGAACTATTTTATCTGTCATTCAAAACGACAAAAACAAGTTTTCAAGGATTGTCTTACAACTGTAATACAATACCCAAATGTTTTATTTCACTACGCCTCTATTGTTACGGTGAATTCCTTGGGAACCTGGCTACCCTCAAAGTTTGCTCTGGGGTTTAGCTCGACAATCATGGATGTCATGTCACGAGCAAGGTTTTATCGTGTTTACTAATCTATTGTTCGCGTTCAGGGGTTTGCAGTGTTTTATTCCTGAGAAGGAAGACGCAGGAAAAACTCAAAGTGATTTCTGTTTCACTTTGACGTGCTATGTTATTGTTTACCTAACATTGGAATTTTCTCTCGCTGTGAAAGCTGCGATTCACGTATCACAAATCTATGCTTATGGAAGGATTCGCTTTCCAGTGAGGTCAGTACGGCGTGCAGTGAACGTCGATTGTCACAGACTCCTTCCTAGCCTTGATTTATCGCTTTGTACTGAGCAGTGCAATTCAACTGATATCTGCGGGTTCAACCTTATGGATGAGCTAGAAAAGAGAGCTGATGTCACTTTTGCCAGCCCCGATATGTCTTGTTTCTGTACTTCTCGTCTCGCAAGCTGTCAAGTCCGAGGGTGAGTTGCGAAATCCATAAATATGTGAGATTTGTACAAGCTAATTCTAATCTGCAAATATTCTATTAGCTCGCTCCTCACGATTGTAGCGTATTTTTAAAATGCCATGTTTTGCAGTAAAAGAATAACATGCATGCTAGAGGCAATAAACCGGAAAATAAACGGAATAATGCGACTGCCTCTGTCTACGGGAAGCTTATTGATACAGAGGCAATGAAACGGTTTAACGCTGCTTGTGACAAGATTTACACGATTCACGTGTCTAATTACACAAATTTCTGCCGGTAGTGGCGTACACAGCCTATAGGACACTATAGGCCTGCAAGTATGACACTGCATTCATAAGCTTGACCTGTAGATTTGCAAAATACTGCGTACTTTTTACTGCGGGACACGGGATCTAACCCTTGATAGGAACAAGGTTCAGGATTCAAGATTTTATCAAAGGATATTACCGGGATCGAAAACAAAAACCAACTGGATGCTTAAAAATGAGGTGGGATTTTTGGATCTGGGTATCTTGCTGGGGTTGCATGCAGCTTTATCTTTAAGTGAATTCTTCAACCATAACTTTGCTCTTTTAGGTCCTACAATTGCCAGTAATGTAAACTGTAGTGTAGTACATCGCCAGAGCGAGGCTGTTCCTGCTTGCTGTGTATTCCCGTTTATCTACCAAGGCGTCCCGCGGGACTCGTGTATCCCAGGTGATCCGGGACATGTACCATGGTGTTCGACCACGGTAAACTATGATGTGGATCAGCAAAGGGCAGACTGTCCTGGTACACATCCAAATGCTTCAAGCGCGGGTACTTGTCTCAGCCATATACCGACTTTCAAATAAATTTAGCATCTATTGTTTAAAGGGAGCTTGTCACGCACCTGTGCAGCTGTTCTGCGGATCTCAAATCAAAGAAGTATCGTCCCGTAACGATGGCCAGCGAAGGCTAAAAACCTCGAAAACAAATCGTATATAATCTCGCTACTTCTCAATCCATCGGGCCATGCTTTTTAGCTATACATATTCTTAAATAGTTAACTGAAAGGATGGGTCTTATAAGTTTTTTGCTGATAATTCAGTGATCGCTCCTGGAGCATGCGCGTATCACGCCAGGCTCCCTGGTACTTATTTAACTCTAGATTTACCTTTTCACGCTAGACAAAGTGTCCTCTAAGCTGCAAATCTAGATTTACCTTTTACACTAGACAAAGTGTCCTCTCAGCTGCAAATCTAGATTTACCTTTTACACTAGACAAAGTGTCCTCTAAGCTGCAAATCAAATTTCTAACAATTAGAGATTCGACGCGGCAAATGTTCGACGTCTGAAACTGGCCTAAGACACTCGTAAGTTTTATGCATCTCCAAACAATAAACCCAACTCAACTCACACCTAGAATTTACACTTTCCAGATGCGACGTGTAACCGATTCCCATCAGGCATTGCGCACTTGGCAGGTGGCTCAGTAGCCGCTGACCAGCGCTGGCGCCTGCAGTGCAATCCAGGTCAGGCTGTGACGTCACTAATGGAGGAATATCAGACCACCAGTGGATCCGCAGATCTGCGGGACGTGAGGTGCTGTAATGGGCCTGTGTATCAGAACATCTCACATGTGTTCAGTAATATGTCGGACAGGACAGGTGGAAGTGTCCGGCCAAATGAGAAGTGGATGGCCCAGTGCTCGGACAACTTCGTTCTTACAGGTCAGATTGTAACTTTTACCTCCCTTGACAACAAGACGAAAATGATTTGTCAACCCAAACAAACTTTTGAAGAAGAACTAAAAGTTTGTTATTTTTGTTTCAATGTATAGGCTTACACTCGGCTGAGAAAGCTACCGAGACATCCACCAAATTTGGAGAGATTGACGCCATGAAATGCAGCCTTCTGATTGGCTACCGTGTATTAAACCGCTCGTGCGTGTCCGTTACTATGGCAGCAAGCAAGCCAGAGAGCACGTCCGCCACGTGGGGCGCGGAGTGCCCCAATGAATATTTTATCACCGCAGTCTTTAGTGATCGCAGGTTGTTTGGAATCAAAAAAATCAAATGTTGCCCTATCGAAAGTGAGTGTTGTTAAAGTGAGTTCAACGTCTTGCCACTGACATAGCATTTGACCGACTCTCTAGACTTGCAGCCCGTAAGCTGAATACGCTGGATCTCACGGCGCCAATGACAACCAAGCGGTCGTAAGCACAGTCACTGAGGGTGGTCACTCCCGCGTCCTAGAGGTTCTTTAACGTCCCTCTGGTTCAGGTTAATACATATGTAGGTGTTCAGGCAAGCCTGTGGCCGCGTAACACTAATGTCGTGTATGTGCAGAGACGGGACTTACGGTTTTACGTGCTTGTCCGAGAAGACGCGAAGACGGATGGGAAACATTGTTCGTTTCCGTGCATTTTGTCCTAACGGAAATTTCTGTTCCATTTCCTTGCGCAAATGCATGGGTGTGTGCCTTGCACGAGGTCATGCACTTGTGCTGTAGAGGATTAATGGAAATTCACTTTTTATTATTGTAGCCGTGAGTTACCCGTATAAGCCATGCGCTTTTGAAGATGGAATATGTGCGACATGGTCAGCGGCGACGAATGGCGATATCTCATGGAAGATCGGGGATGGAGCTGGAATTGGGATAAAGGATCATACCATCGGGAGGACAACAGGTGAATACGAGAAGTCTAAGAGTTTTTTTTTTTCTGTTCAACTGGGCTGATCGAAAATGAGAAATAATCGTAATTGTAAGCCTTGTAACAACAGGTATAACTCATACAAAATTGTGGCCTAAATCCACAAGGACAGGAGAACACTTCAAAACGCATGTGTTGTTTTACGCCTAAGTGATACGCTGTATCCGCAATAATCAGTAATAAGTATTTACCATCAAATTTATTCCTTGTGTTGTTTGTCGTGAGTGTGAACCAGGTCTTACCGACTGTTCCCTTTCACAGGCCATGTCTTGTATGCAACCAGTAGCCAAGCAGTATTGACTCCCAAGACAGCAGTGTTTGCTAGTATCGGCCTCCCCCCTTCATCCTCTGACCAGTGTATATCGCTATGGTACCGCGGAAGTGTTGGCTCCAAGCTCACCATCTCTGCGCTTCTGTATGATGCGGAGCTTGGCGTCTTGTTGACAGATGACGTTGGAAGTGTTGAAGACGCTAAGACGAGCGCGTGGACAGAAATACAGGGGCTGCTGCCTGATAACACCAAGCATCAGGTTAGTGGGCATGATTGAATTTTTCCTGCTCGAAGGACCATGTCGCAAATACCGAAGGGTAAAAGGAGAAGCAGTACCGGCAGTAGGTATTTGCGAAGATGTTTATTCTGTACGCGCTTTTGCGTCAAAGAGGTATAATTGGTAATTACACAGGTATCCTGAGCTATATTTACAACAGTTTGATACGGAGTATAACCAACAGTTAATCAATGCTATACGAGTGAAATGCAGCAAAAGGTGATAGTTCTATTTGCCTTCTGCTAACCGGAAACTAACCGTGCAAACAAACACACAGAAAACATTTGAAATATGTTATTATAAAATAGTTAAGATAGTACGCGCGCTCTGATTGGTTGAGAGCTGTGCATTCTCACATTATAAACGCACGGCAGATGCAATCAATAAAAAGCGGATTTCTGTGGTTTATAATGTGATAAACGCACTTGGGATGCTGGAAAAAACCTACGGCTTGTGAGTTTCAAACTTTCTCGTGTTTTTCCAGCATCCCTTGTGCGTTTATCACATTATAAACCACGGAAATCCGCTTTTTATTGCTTTAACTAAAATATAGACACTTGTTTGCCGCTGAAAGCAATAACACGAATCCAAGATTCTTACACTTAGTAATGGACTTGTTTCAAGGCATTTTGTTTTAAGGTAGTTGCTCGCCCTTACCAAAGTATAAACCTCTGATTCTTGTTCGCCACCTCATGTCCATGCTAATTCATGATGTGTAATATGTTTCCCTTTCAAGCCGTTCCAAATCCTTATCGATGGTATCGTGAGTCAAAGACAGTCGTGGTTAGTGATGGACGATTTCCAGTTCAAACCCAAGAAATTCTGTACAGGTTTGTAGTGCCCATCGTGCCGATAGATGTGTTATGGGACAATACGCAAGTCGTGTATCTTTGGCAATTACGGTTTCTCTCGGCCTGAATAAATGCCAAAGCGATCGGAAGTGTTTTCCCGCCCTTGTTGGGGCGCGGCGCCCACCACAGGAAACCCACCTCCTAGCTGGAAACTAGCCTCCTCCGCAGGCGTCTGGCGTGGATCGGAGAAATCGCGTGGATAAAAACTACGGATTGGGTTGCCTGTGTTTAAAAAAAAAACGGAAATGGACGTGAAACGAGAGAGGGACTACCCCCAAGCTTAATGATTTTTGTTCACCACAGGTAGCACGTCCTACTTTAGCTCACGTTTTCTCCGGTTCCAGTGTATTTAGCGATTACTCCGATCCACAAGACGACTGCGGAGGAGGCTAGCTGGAAACAAGATCTATCATTTTTCCCGGTTTAGACGCGCGGGAAACATTGTCGCGCGCAACAAATTTTGTACCGGGGACACAAACAAATGTTTCTTCACCAGAAAAGAAGCATTTTGTGCACGCGACACGAGCACCTTGTTTCCTAGTTTAGCCACTACGGGATACACGCAGGACACAATATTACGGGATACACGCGGGACACAATGTTACGGGATACACGCGGGACACAATGTTACGGGATACACGCAGGACACAATGTTACGGGATACACGCGGGACACAATGTCACGGGATACACGCGGGACGCAATGTTACGGGATACACGCGGGACACAATGTTACGGGATACACGCAGGACACAATGTTACGGGATACACGCGGGACACAATGTTACGGGATACACGCGGGACACAATGTTACGGGATGCACGCGGGACTCAATGTTACGGGATACACGCGGGACACAATGTTACGGGATGCACGCGGGACTCAATGTTACGGGATACACGCGGGACACAATGTTACGGGATGCACGCGGGACACAATGTTACGGGATACACGCGGGACATAATTTACGGGATACACGCGGGACATAATGTTACGCAGGACACAATGTTACGGGATACACGCAGGACACAATGTCCAGGGGTGCTTACCATTGATAGAGGAAAACCGGTCGCGGTTTGATCAATGTCAACTGGTACAAAATATTCCTCTTCGAATAATAGTTAAGTCGCAACTTAAGCCTACTTATTTTTCCCTCAGGTGTTTGCTGGCCCGTTGGACCGTTACAAGGAACTACCAGTATTCATCATGGGAAGATGATCTTGTGGCAGGCGACGTGTCTTCATGCTGCAAGCGCTGGTGACGAGACCTCGGCATTGATCGGCCTCTGGGAGAAGCTCGGGAGCCGTTTCCATGTGGTTGAGTACTTGAGATGTTGCTATGTGCCTCTTGTGAACTCGCAGAGTGTCTATTCATTATCACTTATTGATAAGACAGGAGGGCCAATAGCGGCACACGCCATGTGGAATGCTCAGTGCAAGTTGGGAGACGTTGTTACTGGTGAGATGAGTGAAGATTTCTTTTCTTTTTAATATAGTTCATCTTTAATATTAGAACTCCTGCGAGAAAAATGCGATTTGGGACTAATGAGGAGGAGGACTGAGGAGGACGAGACCTGCAGAGGACTGAGGAGGAGGAGGAAACATTAATCCATTGATGATGATGATGACGCTGATGATGATGATGACGTTGATTAAGACCAAGATGGTGACGATGACACTCTCTATGCCGATGATACTGATGTTTATCTTGATGCCTATTGTAGTGATCTGTTGTTTGTGCCGAATATGCTGATGTTATAGCTACTTGTACTTCTGAATCAGGGACCGCGGAGGGTAGGGGAAGATGGGGACCCACGAGACGGGGAAACCGCAGAGACGGGGGAATCGCGCGGAGACGGGAGAATCGCGCGGAGACGGGGGAATCGCGCGGAGACGGGGGAATCGCGCGGAGACGGGGGAATCGCGCGGAGACGAGGCGGAATCGCGCGGAGACAGCGGGACTGTTTGACAAATTTTCGTACAATTTCTAGTATTCACCCACCCACTGCAAAGTGTGTTCTGCGGGCCATGTGAATTTTCCAGGTATTCCAAATGTCAAGTACTTTGCTCTCATTGGTGTTCTTCACAGGAATCTTCAGCTTGAACATGTTTCACGGTCTGTACGAGATCCAGTGCGGCAAGCTAGCCCAGGCTCAGACCAAGCTCAACTATTCAGCATGCGTGGTGGTCTGGAGCGAGGTCCGTGATCACGCAGGTGTCGAGGTGAGCAGACATTTGGAGTGTCCCGCTGGTACCGTTATAGTAGCGCTGTATGACCACCTAAGCGATAATAATATCACTTACCAAGGCTTCCTGGACGTCGATGCCATTAAATGCTGTCAAGTCGAAGGTGAGCTCAAGATAAAAAGTTGAGTTGATGAAAATCCGCGAAAAAATCAGGAATCCGCGCGGGCTACCTGTGTTTTTTTTCAATCTCGACCCAGGCCCTTTGGTCGAGAAAAACATGTCGACCCAGAGAACGATGATTCTCGAACAACTTCAAGTTTTGTTGAATTTTTCCTGTTATATTCGCTAAGATATGAGAAAACATACTTACATACCATCCAAATAAGGTATGTTTCCTAATAAGACGTTTTGTAACGTCGCGTCAATTAAGTCCACAGGTTTTGGCCAAATTTTCTTGATGTGGAATCGTTACACCAACAGAGTTCATAATCTATGAATTGTAACTTCACTCCTTCTGCAGTGTCAAGCTGTCAGTCATCGTCCGATTGCCATAGCAACGCCGACTGCGTCAATTCCACCATAAAGCGCTGTGTTTGTCGGGATGGTTACCATGGAAATGGGAAATTCTGTCGCCGCGACAATCCTGTTTTTCCGCCAACTTCTCCTTCCAAAACAACCATCAGGGTTGTTGATACGACGCATACGACTGAATGGCTGACCACAGCAAGCGAGGGCTCAGAGGTCTCCACGGTCGGTGCTAAGGTGGTCGTTTCTCTCGCGGCAGTTACCAAACCTTCTTTAGAGAGGAAAGCAACTGATGCAGAAGAACACAGGTAAAGCCGGGCCGAGTTGTGGTTCAACCGTGAAAAACACGCAAAATTTTTATTGTTCACGGTTTCGCGCTTTTCGGTGCTACAATCGTGACCTAAATTATCAGGACGGCTTAGTGATTTCGATATTATTACCGATGAATATGTAGGGAAATCCCGCGTACTCGACCATTCAATCCATTATTCTCGCCCCTTTATGCGCTGCCTCCCCGAAGGGAGTGGCTTTAGCGATACAGGCGTTCATAAATGCAAGTAGTTTAGCGTGCGCGTGCGCGAAGCAAAAGCTATTGGGAAGCCTGTGTCCCATATTAAACTGGCCAGGATTGTAGATTAACTAGTATGACAAGTGATATTACTGAGTGTTTCCCTTGAAATCTGTCTGTATTTATTTCTTGTTTCACGTGCCTCAGCTCCGTAGTGATGGTGGCCCTAAGTGTTACCGCCGCTGGGCTGATTGTGTTGCTAATCGTGGTGGTTATCGTATGGGGTACGCGTAGACGGCGAATCGGTGGCATAGCCACGCCCAAGGAGTACGACATGCACGCCCCTATGAGCGAGATGACGGTGATAAACAACTTGGACTCGAGCTCAACTGGTAGGTTTGCACAGTAATGTGTGTAAGCATTACTAAGAGATGTTATGGGGGGGAAATACGAGACACAATATCCCTCAACTTGTCACGTAACATTGCTACGTTGTCCAAGTTTTTGATCGGTGTTGCGCAACAACAACTTTTTTACCCGCGCTCTTCTACTTCGCGCGACACGTTCGCTCAATGCAGCTTGCAACAAATGTTTCTGTTGGGTGACCAGTTTGGGGCTCGGGGTGAAAACGCAAACATCGATAAAAACGATTAACTGTGTGTGTGTCGTATTTCGTTCCCAGCCTTTAAGTTGATAGTAACCCGTTACTAACCCGTGTTATGGCGTATATAGCCTAAAACATTTAAACTCTTTCCCATCCTTCCCTCATTCCAGGAGATGTGGATGAACTGGGCGTGCTTTGTTCGCTAACCGAATCGAAAGAGAAGGTAATGACTACACAACGGCCTAAAAGTAGTGTACTTAGTTGATATTTTACAGTTGTGGATTGTTCTTAATACGAGAGCTGTACAGTAGTACAGCAATGAAATGTTGATTGTTGAATGCCTTTTTCAGCTGCACGTGGTCAAGAAACCCCGTTCTGGAACACTGCTCTCGATAGAACACGCCTATGTATCTGAGGAGGATCTGGAACCTAGTCCTGTCACCCAGGGGCCTTTATACTTTGAGCTTGACAAGAACTCGTGTTACAAGGTATTCCGCATAGTTACATGGTATTCCGTATAGTTCCAAGGTATTCCGAATCAAGGTATTTCGCATAGTACCAAGGTATTCCGCATAGTTACAAGGTATTCCGCATAGTAACAAGATATTCCGCATAGTTACAAGGTATTCCGCATAGTTACAAGGTATTCCGAATCAAGGTATTTCGCATAGTACCAAGGTATTCCGCATAGTTACAAGGTATTCCGCATAGTTACAAGGTATTCCGCATAGTAGCAAGATATTCCGCATAGTTACAAGGTATTCCGCATAGTTACAAGGTATTCCGAATCAAGGTATTTCGCATAGTACCAAGGTATTCCGCATAGTTACAAGGTATTCCGCATAGTAACAAGATATTCCGCATAGTTACAAGGTATTCCGCATAGTTACAAGGTATTCCGAATCAAGGTATTTCGCATAGTACCAAGGTATTCCGCATAGTTACAAGGTATTCCGCATAGTTACAAGGTATTCCGCATAGTAAGAAGGTATTCCGCATAGTTACAAGGTATTCTGCTCAGTTAGATACATTTAGATGGTGTTCGCCATAGTTACAAGATATTCCGCATAGAGCAGATTTCGTATGACTGTGAAAAGTACCGTGACAAAGCTGTTCCGCGCCGCGACCGTGACCGTAACGCAACTACGCAATTTCATTGGCGATTTGATTCCATCTACAGCAGGCCAGGTTCCGTACCGCCACCGTGACAGTACCGCGGCACTTTTCACAGTCATACGAAATCTGCTCTAGTTACAATATGCCGCATAGTAAAAGGTGATAGCAATTTGTAAATATGGTATGCCGATGATTTGATATACTTGTCAATTCCTGTTTTGTCTGTGTTGTTGTAGACCACGTACTCACTGTGTTCGACCCTTGCTCTACCGGAGCCCCTGTACGGCGTATTGGAACCGGACGTTCCCGAGGACGAGGGGGTGGGGGCATACTTTTGTCAGCCCGCTAGAAACGAGCAGGAGTTGTACCAACAACTGTCACGTGAAATACCACGTGATCGAGTGGAGGTCGGAGTGCAGCGTCTTGGGTCTGGGTATGCACTAGTGTAACAGTAGTCTAGCACCTGAACTCCCCTACGTGGTTGTCTGTGGTCGTTTCCTTCGCTGCTCCAGTTACTTCCGGTTGCTTCCGGTTACGACCTTGACATTCTCGCCCGCCAGAGGGAGGGATTGTGTGCTTCTGAAGCCCCCCCCCCCCCCCCCCCCACACACACACGTTTTCACTTTTCACAAATTTGCATACATTTTCTGCAGTGCTCAATCCCCAAACTTTGTGATACATTCTTTCTTATAAGCCCATGGGAGAAACTAAGAGGATCGAAATTCTCATGTTACCCTAGTACAAAATGTCTTGCAAGGGATGTATTGCAGATATATTTTGGCTATCCATGATTCTGGTTTATTATAACTACTTGCTCCCATGACGCATCGCGGGCTACAACAGACAGTTGTGACAGTGAAACTTTTCTGAAATAGGTGTATCTACTGTACGTAATAAAGTATTATCAAGGGTCCTCTGCTAGTTTATAGCGGCCGTCATCAAGACTGGTTAAGTTATTGATCACGTTTTAAAATCTGATCTAATCTAATGAATCTTCGCATGTTCCTTGTCTACAGATGTTTTGGCCATGTGCTGCTGGGTGTCTGGCAAAAGGTAAGAACTGAAACTCCTTATTACTGTTTTATAATTTGCTTTTCGATAATCATCGATCACTGACACCCCGACAAAACGACTACGCATGCGCGAGTCACTGTGGTGGCTTGTCACATTTTACAAGCTTCTGGATTGGCTTCGAAAGCAAATTGCGTCTGTAATTTTAGCCTTTTCCTAGCTGTCGAAATGTGTCTTCTCATCTAAGCTTGAACTATTTGAAAACCAGAGCTTGTTTGTTTGGCACAAATATTGCAACCATCCGTACCCACTAACCCGCCTCACTAACCGCCTAACTTTTGGCACGATTTGGGAACTAGTGGGATACAATGTGTCCAGAATAAAAACGAAAATGCAAAGCCAATAGCACTGATAGCGGTTTACACGTGTGTTTGTACATTTTGTAGTCTCCTGGTATAGCCGTCCAAGTGGCTATCAAATGTTACGAGACTCTTCGTCTACCGATGACAGGATCAAGTTTCTACAAGAGGCAGCCATCATGCGGCAGTTTTCACACAGAAACGTGGTGTTCATGTATGGCGTAGCAACCCGAGGCGATCCGGTAAGTTTGTGATGGAAACGTACTATGCGTACAATACGCACTTCTTATCAAAGGCGCCACAGTTAAAATTGTTCGCTTGTTAGTCGGAGGCAAAATTCAAATTACTGCAGTGAGAAATACACGCGCATGGACTAGAGAAATTACAAGTTGCTGCTGATTGGTTTCCCTGTCAGCCAATCACAAGCCTAGTAAAACCACTAGCACTCATTGAACACGTGACTGCTTTCTTTGTAAGCCAAGCCAAGTAAAATCACTATCACGCGCTAAGAACGTGATAAATGAGCGGCGCAGTGAGAAAACAAAGTAAACGCAAATAATTTTCGACACTTATTTGAAACCCGTTAATATACTGTCTGTTTTTGTTTTAGATCATGATTGTTCTGGAGTACATGAGTCGCGGGAGTCTCAAGAAGTATCTCCGTCAACAGCGCTCCAAGTAAGGCAATCAACCCACTGCCGATGTCCAAAGAATGCATTTTTGCTAAAAATCAACTTTTCTAGCCCGAGTATCGATCAAGCCCTTTTCTTTGTTATTTGGTTTCCAGACTGGGAACGGATCCGGTGCTACACCAAGAGGCTCGGACCCAGTTTCTCAGCATGGCTCGGGATATCGCGGCCGGCATGCACTATCTTCATAGCCTCGCTTTCGTCCATCGGGTAAAGTATTAACAAATAATTCGTTATTTACGGGACTCTCCTTTTCCGTTTGCCTTGTATCATATCGTCACCTCATATGTAGTGGTTTTCTTACAATTTGTTTATTTTTTTGTTTTCTTGCTTGTTTCATCAGGATTTGGCGGCAAGAAATGTTCTCTTAGATGCTGACATGAACTGCAAGGTGTGTGCGCATGCGCAAGGCCGACTGCGTGGTACTTTAACTCGCGCTTTAGAGCAGATTTCGTATGCCTATGGTAAGGCACGGAACACGTGATATAGTCACGGCACTGCACTGCATGGAACCTCTCCATCTCATGACTAACATTGAGCCAATCACATCACGCGAAATGACTGATCAACCAATCAAAATGCTTAGACACGACACGATACCGTTACGGAATGCGCCTTACCTTTTTCACAGTCATACGATATCTGCTCTATGTTAGGGGCCGACCATTTAACTTTTGAAGGGGGGGTGTGTAGGATTTTTTTTTTCAAAAAAGCCCCCCCCCCCCCCCCCATGAAGTCACGTATCCGATGTATGCAACTGTAGCTCATGATAAGCTACCTGTGTTCTTTTCGTGTCAGATAGGAGACTTCGGAATGTCACGCGATCTGGTTCTTAGCGATTATTACAGGAGCAGTGGAGGCCGTATACCTGTGAAATGGACCGCCCCTGAGGTAGCCCCCTTACCTAACGTACACTGATCAATCTATAATCCAATCACTTGCCCTATGCATTCTCGAACGCACAGCTACCCGCCGCCTCAGACCCCGCGAGGATGGCTATGGTAACTGCCTTTCCTAGTTGTGCTAGGGACGTCTATTGTTATTTGATTAACAATACAAGGCAACATGGGTGTTGTATGGACAATCTTAGCCTACAGGTCCTAAAAATCTTCAAACGGTAGTGACGTCTAATCTTGTGATTATTTTTTGTTCAAGCTATAAACTATGGGCGATATTCAAGCGCTAGTGACGTCTAATCTGGTGATATTTTTGTTCAGGCTATAAACTATGGGCGATATTCAAGCGCTAGTGACGTCTAATCTGGTGATATTTTTGTTCAGGCTATAAACTATGGGCGATATTCAAGCGCTAGTGACCTAAAATCTGGTGATTATTTTTTGTTCAGGCAATAAACTTTGGGCGATATTCAAGCGCTAGTGACGTCTAATCTGGTGATATTTTTGTTCAGGCTATAAACTATGGGCGATATTCAAGCGCTAGTGACGTCTAATCTGGTGATTATTTTTTGTTCAGGCTATAAACTATGGGCGATATTCAAGCGGTAGTGACGTCTAATCTGGTGATTATTTTTTGTTCAGGCTATAAACTATGGGCGATATTCAAGCGCTAGTGACGTCTGGAGCTATGGCATAGTACTCTACGAGATCTGGTCTCTAGGACTGAAGCCATACGCGGAACTGGACAATAATGAAGTATGATCCTGTCGCATAATTCTTCTGCAATAAAAAGCAGTCTAGAGTAGCTCGATGCAAGAGCTTCCCTCTTTCCTCTACCCCTATTCTCCTTCCCCTCTCATCCCCTTCCCCATCCATTTTTCCCTACCGTTTTCTCTCCCCTCCTTCCTTTTCTCGTCTTCGCTCTTCCTCTCTTCACTCCCCTTTGCCCCTCTTCCTTCCCTTCTTCCCTTTCTTCCTTTCCCTTCTCTTCTTTCCTCTCCCCCATCTTCTCCCATTTTCCCTCTCCCCTGCTCTTCCTTCCCTCTTCTCGCTTCGCTGTGGTATCTTGTGCGACCCCGCCCCGCCCGACCCGACCCCTCTATCCTCGCCGTGTCCCTTGTCATGTCCGTCGCTAGTTTCTGCGAGATATATGATTGTCGAGGACTGTATTCAGTTTCCTTGCGGGCTAACTAATAAAATGTGTGTTATTTAAATCTAGGTAATCGAGGCCGTTTCGCAAGGTTTTCGCCTTCCTCCCCCTGACCACTGCCCACAGATGTTCTACAGATTAATGGTGGATACATGGTGAGTGCACATTTTTATAATCTTTCCTCAATGTCTAGCCTGTTTTTTATCGCGGAAAACCCGGTCCGTTAGCTGATCGGGCGCCTTCTTGGAATTTTCAGACGCGCTTCTCTCCTCCTCCTCCCTCCCCTTCGCCCGATTTTTGCAGTATTTCAGTATTGACAGTAAAAACGCGGTTCGCGCTTGACGATTTGCATGGGTGGAGAATTCGCAGAATTAAAACTGCGGTCATTTATCCATATATCTGTACTAATTGCCATATCATTTGATTCCACAGGCATCCCGACAGCCAGTCAAGACCCACCTCCAGTCAAATCCATCACTGCTTGTGCTTCAGCGACCAGCGAATCTTTCTTGACAATCTTATACCACAGGGTACCCACCGGGCAATGACCGGCTGCTGCCGCGTAACTCATGAGGAGAAAGAAGCTTCCTCAAATTCGCGTGTCACTAATTCGCATTTGCAACACGTGTATGCCGCAACGAGGAAGCCTGTTACGCGCTAAAGAGCCTGTGTCAGCCGCCATTTTGACAGCATAGCAACATACCAAGTCGGAGAAAGCATCCATTTCCATCGGCTGATTTAGAGAATATAGAGCAATGTTCTCGATTAATTTTGGTAAATCAAATCTGAAACTTTGTTTTTAGATGTTGATTTACGTAATTCGTCTCCTAAAACCGAATGAAAACAATAATAAAGGAGTGGCTGACACGGGCCCTTTAAGATTTACGTTTAGCGAAACCTAATCATGGAAAAATCTGTATTTACAACGAAAATGTAACCTTCGGAACTTCGCATGTTTGTCGATGGTAAAGCCGAACACTTCCCATTCTTGTATCATGGGAAATTCAACTTTCCTCACAAAATTAAGTGGCTTCTATCGAAATTCCCCGTGGATGGGAAATACCTTATGGGAGATTCTAAAGGTCCGGCCAAACGGCAATGATAGTACATAATTTGGTGGTGTCCCAACTATCATCAGCTATCATAGACTCTCTTTGTAGCGGCCAAACGGTAAATGATAGTGGATGAAAGTTGCAATGTCACGCGAGTAATATGGCGTACGACTTCTGAATATGCCTTATCACGGTTTCCGCCGCCATTTTGTTCAGTAGGCAAGCCGTGCAAAATCCCACATAAACTCTGCAAACGCGAAAGTGAAATCGTTGCGAAAATATTGCACATATGCACATGTTTTTGCTTGCCAACATGACCGTTTGGCCGTTAAGCGTACGGCCAAATAAAAACATGGCGCACACGGAAAAGCCGCACAGCCTCCAGGGTCGTAGCCAGGGGGGGGGGGGGGGGGGGGGCAGGGGGGCCGGGGCCCCCCTTTCTCGGGAGATTTTCCCATACATTTACTGTATTTGCTGAACGAAATTTGAACATTTTCGTCCCATGTTTTCACTATCCGGCCCCCCAGCGTGTAACACCCTCTGCAACGTTGCGAGACAGTTGCTGCAACGCTGTAGCAAGTAGGATACGATTCTACTTCTCGCAACGGATTGCAGCAACTTGTCTCGCATTGCAGCGTGTAACAGCGATTCCTGCAACTTGTCTCGCAATTTCGTTCCAAAAAGCCATCTCGGGCTTCTTTGCGCACGTGTTATCTGTATAAAAATGGCGGACAAATAGTAAAATGCTTGATACGTTGCGAGAGCGATCATTGCGAGCTAATATCAGCTGCAACGGCTCTTGCAACTTGTCTCGCAATGGATTGCGAGACAAGTTGCAGAGAACATTGCACAGTGTAACTCCACCTTAACTCCACCAAGGCTAGTAATTGTTAGATCGCCGTGGCTGATCGTTGGTCTCGGTTAAGTATGGTGTTTCTCGCGGGTAATATCTTTGGAGGCGTTTTTTTATTATTATTTATGAGTATTTTATATTTTGCTATGATATTTCGTTTCGTGTTATACACACATTATAAGGAGATGTAAATTTCAAAAATAAAACAAACCGCTGTAAAATATGTTTTCATATTAATTCATCGCACTCACCTATAGTACCTTACACTTTCAGTGAGAGACTTTCAATAGACAAATTAACATATATGAGACGATTACAACGTAACATTTTGTTGGATTCCCAATTGTCAAAAAGCTAATTACAAGCCATTGCACCGGTAATTAGTCTTTCATAAGCAACCAATAAGAATCCAGGATTCGTTATATCGATACAGAAAACAAACGTATAAATAATATTCTAAATAGAGGGCGAACCAGATTGTAAAAAAAAAAACAGCGACACGAAAGGTAGCGAAGGAGGAACATTCGAAATATTTTAGAAAGATTTTATTTTAAAATCTCTTACGAGAGTATGGGATGTTCGGCGTCAGCGGTTTATATTGAAGAAAGCACTAAAAATCCCTCTAAAACAGCGCTTGAGGTCAGAAGTATCAGCGAAGTGATAATCGGCCGAACCTCATTCGGTCGGGAAAGCGTCAACTCTATGGTCCCCGTACAAATTCTTCGAAAAGACGTAAGATTCGAGGGTTTTGACTGTTGTGATCTAGCAAGTAATGAAAGCACAGACTCTGACCTTTTTGTGAAGAACATCTCCACCGTTAGCTGATGATCCACGGATAATCGAACAACAGAACTACGAAGAAAAGCAAATCGTGGAATGCCGTGGAATGAGTAAAGGGAACATTAGTACACTAAGCTATAGCAATAAACACCATTCACATATTCCTGAACATCAATGTTATTGTTGCCCAAAAACAGCTTTAAAACATGCGATTTCGGGGAAAATATTGAAATAACGGTAATTCGGTTACTACCCGCTTTTTCTGCGGTGATCGGGATTTCAAAGAGCTTGTGAGCTCCAATTTCTTTTTGATCGTGTTGAAGTTATACCATGTGATCAACATTCTGCGTTTGGCCTCCTCCTCGAATGCAGTGATCGCGATATTTGCAAATTTTGGACGCGATATTACGGTAAAAAGTACAGAAGTGTACAGAAGTAGGAAAGGAGTGATTTAAATACTGCAGAATGGTGTCATGATCAGGACGCCGAAACGTTGTGTTTTAAATTTAACTGTACTTTTTACTTGTCTTTGCATAAGCAAATCTTTACTCATCAATGTATTACGGTTTGCGATTTTTGGACGGGATATTACGGTATTCGAGTGTCCCCTTCGTCCCCCTACCACAGGCTTCCCAGGATCATTGAGCGAACTTTTAGAGTTGATAGTTTGCAGTTTTATAGTGTCGCTGTGTGAAGTTTGACTGAGTTCGATAAGCGCTAAAATATGAGTATCTACGAAAAATAAAAAAGTTTGAAAAATACCCTTATCTAGTCCTTTAGTACTTCAATAAATCACTACTTGCGTTTATTTCGGTCAGAAATACACTTTTAAGCGAGTTTTAGCCAATTTTATTGTCACCTCTCACACTACTATATGTTCTGGAAGGCCGCAAACTGCAAAATTCAGAACGCTCAGCGATCCAAAAATTTCCCTCGATTTTTTCCCAAAAATCATCGTCGCTTGCTCAAACAAACCTCGCATAATAAAAGTAAAACTATTCAGCTTTGTTGTTTACCTTTCTCGTGGAAATCAAACCCTCTCTGGCTGATATAAATGGCGAATCTTTTCAGCCTCGTCCATTCGTCCTGAGAGCAATGGCGGCCCCGCCAGTAAAGTCCGTACCAAAACAAAAAATTCCGAACGCTCAGCGATCCAAAAATTTCCCTCGATTTTTTCCCAAAAATCATCGTCGCTTGCTCAAACAAACCTCGCATAGTCACTTCCCTCGCTCTAGTCACTTCCCGTCCTAGAACCGGTAAAACTTTTGTTGCGCGCGAATGCGTGACCGGCGAGATAGACTTGATTGATTCAAGTCCAATGATCACGCGCAAAAACATTTTACCGGGTCTAGGACGGGAAGTGACTAGAGCCTGAGACAATGTCTGGCCCACCCCTCGACTGGAGAAAAAAATGTCTCAACGGTTTGTGTTTTGGTACGGACTTTACTGGCGGGGCCGCCATTGCTCTCAGGACGAATGGACGAGGCTGAAAAGATTCGCCATTTATATCAGCCAGAGAGGGTTTGATTTCCACGAGAAAGGTAAACAACAAAGCTGAATAGTTTTACTTTTATTATGCGAGGTTTGTTTGAGCAAGCGACGATGATTTTTGGGAAAAAATCGAGGGAAATTTTTGGATCGCTGAGCGTTCGGAATTTTGCAGTTTGCGGCCTTCCAGAACATATAGTAGTGTGAGAGGTGACAATAAAATTGGCTAAAACTCGCTTAAAAGTGTATTTCTGACCGAATAAACGCAAGTAGTGATTTATTGAAGTACTAAAGTTCTAGATAAGGGTATTTTTCAAACTTTTTTATTTTTCGTAGATACTCATATTTTAGCGCTTATCGAACTCAGTCAAACTTCACACAGCGACACTATAAAACTGCAAACTATCAACTCTAAAGTTCGCTCAATGATCCTGGGAAGCCTGTGCATAGAGCCCTTTGTGACTCCCCAGCCCCCCTCCCAGCGAAGTAAACGTTTTAGTGTCAAAATGTGGGGAAAAACCTGTTTGCCCCTTCCCTCCAGCAAAAAAAAAAAAGGATGACCAAGACTTGCCTCCCAGATAAAAATTTCTAGCTGCGGCCTTGATCTTATATGTGATAGATAGTGAGTAACAGATAGTGAGCTGTTAGTGCAGGATTCGTGATAGTATGCGAGTGGGATCCTATTTCCTGTAGTTCTAGATCCAATTTGTCTAGGTATTTTACGTATATGAAGGGTAGTAATGTAAAGTACTGTTGATGGAATAAATTATTATTTGTTTATCTTTCGTGAAATCATCGCGGTTGTTTTTATTTCATTAGAGTTTATTTTCTTGTTTGTAAGCTAATGGAACAATGTGTACTATTTTTAATGAAGCATAGACAAAAGAAAACAAAGCAAATAGATTATTCGATTTGGGCGACGTGGTTGTAATATCAGCAGTGGCGGATCCAGGATTTTACAAAGAGGGTTCAGGGATCCAGGATTTTACAAAGAGGGTTCAGGGACGGCAAAGGGGGTTCAGGGACGGCAAAGGGGGTTCAGGGACGGCAGAGCGGGGGGGGGGACTTCGTCAAGTTTTCATATATATTTTTTCACTGAACTCAGTCCCCCACCTTTGCATCGCCGTCCATGAGGTTCCGTTTTTTTCGTCACTCCTTCCGATACTGATCCGCGGGCAATATAATTTGCAGAGATCAGTCATGCGTGGTATTAGTATCACAATCTGCCACAATAAAATTCTTATCGTTTTGGTGCTCAAGGGGGATTCCATGAACCCTTCGAACCGCCCCCCTCCCCCTGGTTCGCCACTGATCAGATGCTATAGTATACAGTAAAAACCCGCGTATAGGAACCTGAAATTAACAACCTGTCAGGCTTACTGTACCAATCTTTGTCGACATGTGCAATAAGACAACTTGGCATCAGTGATAAGGCAAAGTCACGTGCAATTGCAGTCAATCATCCCTTTTCAGTTAGGATATTTATGCAATTTTTATTCTAGAATCTCCCTATTGATAGTTGGGAGAACTAGGGAATTGACCTACTGACACACCAAATTTGTCTAAGCGCGTCCGAATGTGTCCCGATCCCGAAGATGTACCGAACCATTCCGGAAGATGTCTCGAGCTAACAATAGCAAGAGACTCATCAAAACGCTGGTGCGCTGTTCGTAAAGGCCTCACAGGGAGGCGAGGCAGTGGTGGAGGGGGAATTCTTGGGGACTCAGGTTCTGCCAGCTTTGGTGGTTTAAGGGGAGGGGGCGATCCTTTCCCAATTTTTGTTTTTTGTTTTTTGTTTTGTTTGTCTCTTCGAAAGCCTGGAACTACTGCTCAGGTAAACCCGCATTACACCACGAGTAGGCATTGACCAAAACGACGCAGTTTGTTTAAATTTAGAATAAATACTTTTCCATCCGACTGAATCTGTGAGCAAATAAGACACTTTTGTTTTTGTCATTGTCCGGCCCGACTGCATGCACTGCCCTCTGGTTGTTGAAAGATTCATCCCGAAGCCCGCGGGTACTTGCGGGTACGACATTGCCATATATGGAGGTGGGCTCTAAGGAAACGTGATGAAATGATGCGCGACAACCCGATTCTCAAGTCGAATACCACATCGTCAAACAGGACTACGATGAGATAGAAGGCCTACCAGAGGACGAAAAGTGGTTAGAATGAAGCTATTGGATATCGGGAATAGCTAGAAAGGGAGAGAAATGAAGCGGAATTTGGCTCAGTTAACTGGTGAGTATTTGTTTCGTGCTATGTACTTGTAGCTGTGCTGTTGTTGTAGTGTTTACTTCGCAGTTTGTCCTCGCGTTTTCAACTTTATTGGTGCACATTATTACAACAATTCTCATGGAATAATTGCAGTGTCACGTTTAAATCGGCAATTTTGTCCTTTCTTATCCAGGAGCAAATCTAGTAACACAATTTAGTTGAATCAGTACAATGGATAGATATGAAAAGCTCTGCAAGGTCGGTGAGGGATCCTATGGAGTCGTCTTCAAATGCAAAAGCAGGGAAAGTGGCCAAGTCGTTGCCATCAAGAAATTCGTGGAGCCCGAAGATGATCCTCTCATCAAGAAAATAGCTATGCGAGAAATTCGAATGTTAAAGGTAAACACAGTGCTAGAATACATTCATAGGAGCTGTATCCTCAGTATCCTGTGAGTTTTGTCCCCCGAAAGAATAGCTTATTCAAATTTCTGAGAATGTTGCTGATTGCTAAGCACTTTTATTTGCTTTTGTGATTTGGGGACTGAATTCATTTCAAAGCCAAAAATATTAATCACTTCAATACTTTTTTTCAATCTCTGCATTCTTGAAAAGTTATTTAGAATCCCAAAATTTATTGTTCAAATCTTTTCTTACACAAAAGCTGCTTTCGAAACTGAAGTAAGTTATGTAAATACTATTGATAATATTCGGCGCGTTCTTCTGAATGTTATGGCGACGTGAGGAAGTCATCACTCTCTCAACTTGGAGACAAAATATTGTTAACTTCGAGTGGAAAAGCCATAAGAATAGTTTAGTCCTTGGGAAAAACAGGCAAAAAATGTTCGAGTCTTACATTTGAAGTGAAAAATCGGGATTCACTCAGCGAAAGATTTTCTTTGACACGTTTTAACCATCAAATCACATCCTCGTTTTGACTGTTGCTATGCAAAACATACTAATATATTTGGTGGCGTCGAAACTGCAATGTTTTTTCTGTTAGAAACCGACTTTGCTTTGCCGAAAAGTGTTCGCTTTGGGAAATCCGGATTAAGTATATTGTTTGACTACAGCTTCTAAAGATTCGTAATCACAATTAAAAATGCATTTCACATGACACTGAGTTTTCTACTTAATTTAATAGTCACTAAATCAATTTGTGATATTGGTACTATTTCTTTACACGAATGTGTGAACTGGGACTGGGAGGGAGAATTTGGAGCTATTATACCGGTAGTTTGCTCATTTTCTTTAATTTACAATTGCTGGAAGAAATCTATGACTAATTAATTTCTTACTTTCTATGAGAACGGTCTGAACTGTGCTGTAAATAAATACATTATTTTTAGCAGTCCAGTCCATCAAATAGTACGCTGTGATTGGCTTGCTAGTGGCGCAGAATCCTATTAATCCTGTCTCTGGGTCTGGACGACTCAGACAAATGCTAAATTCTTCGGCATGCTAAATTCTCTGGCATGTGCAGTAATTTCTGTGGACTTTTATTTATTGCTTCTTTATTTGAGCGAAAAAATCAATATATTATTTTACTTTCTTGGGCCTGATCCAATTCTCTGAGGATATTATTATACAGTAATTTGTGTTACATAGCTTTGACTGATATCTCTTCTCGAGGACACAAATAGATACCTTGATAGATACCTGTAGTTCACAGAAAAGATCCATCCTTTTCAAAAATGTTGATTGGAACATGATGTTACAATATACCTGCCACCAAAGGCTCATGGGAAACACAAATTTATTCACCATTCCACAAACTTCGGACAATGAGGGTTAAATGGAAAAATGGGATGGAGGGTCAGTGTCATTTAAGCAAGGCAGCAGCAGCAAGGAGGGTCCCATGGCAAAGATACCATGGGTACACCATCAGCACCGGTCACACTGATTTATCAGTGGAAATTATACTTACCTTACACTATGATGAGCTGGGGAGGGAGGGTGGGTAAGCGAGCAACCCTTTCCCCAAAAGCAACAAGCTTGTAGCAAGCACATGGCCGATTGCACCATCAGCCCATGTAGTATGCATACACCACCAGAGCAACGGCTAGCCAACTGGGTCAGACTGCAGGCTTGGTAGATGCTGAAATTCTAATAAAAATTAGATTCTAATAATACAAGGATATCATTATAAAGGGTTGCCATTGGCAAAGATTTGTCCTGCTAGAGCTTTGAATTTGTCCTGCTAGAGCTTTGAATTATTTTTTTGAATTTAAAGTGATTATATCCCCACCATGGCAGGAAGTGGAGATTTCCAGGAGGGTGGGGTCAGTATGCCCCTGATTTCACATACAGACACTTCATTTTTCAGTGGAAATTCCAGGAGATGGGTTCATACATGTATCTGCAATTGCAAATGTCACATTTCTCAATCAATTGCCTGCAAAATGACCCATTCTCCTGTCTCAAAAATACATATTTCCACTAGCCTCTTGGACAAAGAAACTGCATTCTCAGGTGAAATTGCTGCTTGCACTCCCATGATAATTCCTGCGCTAGTCTGACATTCAGTTTTTGATAAAATTCTCTGTTTCGTTCTAGACACTTAAACACCCAAATTTGGTAAATCTACTGGAGTGCTTTAGAAGGAAGAGGAAGCTACACTTGGTGTTTGAATATTGTGACCAAACAGTGTTAAACGAGCTGGATTGCCATCCCAAAGGGTATGTACACAAACTAGAAAATATTTGTTCATTCTTTGTTTTTGTTTTTTTCAACGTATTCTGACAACTTAACATAATAAAGGCCAAATACCTCAATCAATAGGAATGCACACAAGTCTGATTTTCACACAGTTTATCAACATCTGAAATCTACTATAAATTTATCAAAGGGAATGCCAACATATTCAATAGATTTGCCAAGTTTTAGACTGGTACCTTATATTGCAAGCAAGATATAAGCAAACGAATGTGCAAACTGTTTACATAATAATAATAATAATAATTCGTTTATTAACACCTTTTGCAGCTAGGAGCTGAATTGCAGGTATGGCCAGGCAATTACAATAAATAGTTAAATAATGAAATGTCCAATGTCAATCCACTTATCCCGCGTATTTATGCGTGCAGAAGTTACCAAAGTGATCAGTGTTCGTACGAGTTAAATGGTGTGATAAAGCAGATCTAAGGTTATATCTAGTAGTAGTTGAAACGAGACAGGACTTCACAAGGTTAGTAACAGGGTTTTTGCGGTTTTAGGTCTTTGATAAACTTACAGCAGGCTTCAGATCGCCTGTCCGATAGTGAAAGAATGCCAGCTGATACTAGAGCCACATCATATGGAACGTGAGGGTATATGATCGCAAGAGCGCACTTCTTAACCCGTTCAAGGGCCAGGCTTAAATATTGCGGCAGGTCAGAAAATACAACAGATAAGAATCAAGGATGGAACAAATAAGCGCGCAATATACCGTCACAATATCAGGCTCCGCCACGCCACAACGTTTCAGCTTCCTTAATGCATATAGTCAGCGGTTGCACTTCTTAATTACGTAGTCACAGTGTGCCCCCCACGACAAGTCATTAGAAATCCAAATTCCGAGGAATTTGAAAGACTTGACACGCGAACCACCGATAGCGAGGGGCGGGACAGATGTAACTGTTGTAATGTAGGAAATCAACCGCCATGGATTTACACTTTTTCGGATTTAAAAGCATGTTGTTACCAATGGCAAAGCAATTAATGTCATTAACAATAACATGTATGGCGTAACATGTAACATGTATGGTGCCGCCATGGTGGAGTCCCTCGGAAGGACTCCAACATGGTGGCCAAATTACCAAATGTGTAGTAAGGCCACAATATGAGCTAGCACTGTCCAAAATGTGATTCATTTGCATTTATTTTGCATGTTTGCTTTAACCGATGCTCAAAACGGGAGAATTACCTGAAATATGGCATGAAATCAATGCCTAAAGAAGCGTGACTAGTGACCGATATCTCAGGAGCTCAAAACAGGAATCCGATTAAATTTGGTGTGAAGACTCCTATTGGGGAACTGTGTAACTGGTCTGAAAAGCACAGTTTCACAGAGTCCATAGTTTCAAAGTTAGGATTTTGATGACGTCATCTGAACACCAAGAATAGGACGGGTACTGCAATGCTACTGCAGTTCTAAAAAATACATTTTTTGTTTCAGAGTGGATGAGTTGCGGGTAAAAAAGATTATCTTCCAGACATTGACAGCTGTGCAGTTCTGTCATCAGAATAAAGTGAGTTGTAGTTACAATCAAATGCAAAATGTTGGAACACTTTGCTGAGAGAACATGCTCTCCCTGCCCTCCCTTCAGTGTTGTCGAAAATTGTGTCCAGTATTATTTCCTGCTTAACATTGGGAGGGGAAGAAAGGGCTTCAAACAACTTTTGCATTTTGGTTGTACCATATTATCCCATTTCTGTCTTGCTAGTGATACAATGGGCTATAGATTGAATCAACTGTAAAATTTGCCTTCCCAAATCTAAAAAAATCTTACTATCACTTCGCTTGATTTACACTTATATAAACCTGAAACTTGGTATGTATTTTTACTAATTTCTGGGCACTCTTTCTAGTGGTGTGAATAGATTTTAGCTAGCTTGTCATTTAAGAAATATAATTACGTTTTGGTAAAATTGATTAGAATTTGTGATAGTGTTGCCAATCTTTTGCCCACAAACTTGGTAAATAGATTAATTTCAAGTTGCTCTTTCAAGAATATGGATGCATTTTAGCTAAAATGCTTGTATCAAATGTTGAAGATTTGTGATGTCACATTGTGCCTAAATATAGCTGACAAGGTACCAAAATGTTTTTTGGAAATAATTTGAGTGGGAGGCAGAGTGTATTTTAGGGTCAAATAATTTCGAGGGAGGCCGGCTGGTCAGAGGGTCGTCCTCGTAATCTGGTGACCCAAGCAAGACCTCACTGACTGACTCCTCAACCATTCTTTGTAACATAGTTGACTTGGTTTGCCTCCTGGCCAGTTGGGTTTCTTAAATGTGTTGTCTATGTGTGATACTCTAAGAAATTAGCTATAGTGGCTGTATATCAGCTGTTACAAGCTATTCTAAAATTTGAGTTAAAACAAAGTTTGTTTGTTTGTTTTGTTGAGTCTCAGTTTTGTTTTCTAAAATTCTAAATATATTTTTTTCCTTTTGCAGTGCATTCACAGGGATGTGAAGCCAGAAAATATCTTGATTACCAAGAACGATGTTATCAAATTATGTGACTTTGGATTTGCAAGATATTTTGGTGAGTACATGTACTTACTGGTAAGTGATGAAACTATAATTTCTCTCGCTTGCTATTTTTTCTTTAATTTAGGAGTATTTCTTCCCATGAGAGAGGAGGGTACTACCGTCCTATATTTTAGGGTCAGCAGAGTTGACAAATTCTCAAAATTTCCAGCTTTTAAAAGCTGTCTCACAATCACTGTAAATATCAGTGAAGTCATGGTGGAGGTGTCTATTTGCCACAGTGGAGGTGTCTATTTGCCAATATGTTTGCAGCCTGAGGCAACTCTAATTGTTTTTAGTATAAGTCAGATTTTGCACCTAGGTATAAATTGCCTGCCTCCTACTTAACTAATCCTTTTTTTCTTTATCCAAAATTGTAAACTATAGATTAATGTAAAAATGATTTTTGTTATTGTTGTTGTTGTTAGTATAATTACTCAATATGTGATTAGGGGTAATTTGTTTAGTTTCTCGTAATAAGTGCATGCATGATCGCGATCCCCAATGGTTTCAATGTTAGGTGAAAATAGCAAAATATGACAAATATTTTTTGTCTGGAATTGCTTGAGTATACTAATACATATATGTTAATACATATATGTTATTTACCGACCTAAAGCCGGTAAATAACTTATTATTTTTTTCCAACTCTAAAATTGATTTTTTCGATGAAAACAAGCGCGTGCAAATGGTTACCGTGACCTAGGTCAGAGATAGGAAATTATTGCCCCCGCGCGCGCGCTCAGAGAACCAATCAAAATGCAGAATTCGTTACCGCGCCCTCGAGGAAAAAAATAATGTATTTTATTGTTTATTGCTTGGAGCGAGCGTAGCGAGCGGAGAGCAAGTCTATTCTTGCCGTTACATGCGTGAGAGGGGATTTTTCATGTCTTTTTCATGTCCACAAAATCAACTACCCCCTCTCAAAAGTGAGGTCAGCGGTCAATATATGCGCCGTACATGCGCGAGATGTTAGTATAGACAATTTTCATGTCCCGGTTGCAATGTTCATGTCCATATGCATTCTTGACGTTGTTCAAATGACATTGGACCTCAGAGTTCACGTTTTCGATAACTGACACACGTAGTTTTAATTACGGTCGAGCAATGTTTATCAGAATTCAGCTAGGTTGTTCATTAGGCTCGCGGGTTTCCAGTTGGTCAAGCAAACAAGTGAAAATTGTGTAAAATTAGTAAAGGACAAAGTTCACAATTTGTGTTAGCGCTAGTTCCATAGTAGGTCAAGAAATACTGAAGTCTTACTTTGAGATACTTTGCTTACATTTCTGTTCATGCTGACGTTGGCACTTAGCGGGAGCTACACCTAGTCAATGCAAGATTTAGCTTTTATCTAAACCTCTCGAGACCACTCAAAGTGATGCCCGTGAGACCGATAACTTAGCTGAGCAAGTGAGCAACCGTCATATTCTATTTAGCTTACAACGAAACCCAGCTCTTACAGCTGTCAACCATACCGTTCTGAACTAGATCTAGGCGCCCGAGAGAAATTCAATATTTATAGAAAAAAACAAAAAACAAACACATTTCCGGCTACTGCACTTTTACAGTCGACAACATTTCAACGATACCTCATTGTCTGATTTTACTGCCATAGCTCCGAGCATTCCTATATCTTTCAGATATTTCTAGTATATATATCTTTATAATCTTCTTGTACATGTAAGTCACATAACATCTCCTTCCAATCCTATACAGCCCCAGGGGAATATTACACAGATTATGTAGCAACAAGATGGTATCGTGCACCTGAACTGCTTGTTGGAGATACTCAATATGGCCCTCCTGTTGACGTCTGGGCCATAGGGTGTGTGTTTGCAGAGTTACTTGTTGGTCAGCCACTATGGCCTGGAAAATCTGATGTTGATCAGTTATATCTTATAACTAAAACTTTAGGTAAGCCATCTGAAACATCAGTGCATGATGTACTTGTTGCTAGAGATAATCTGAGCAAAGTGTCTTGAGTTACTGTGGTTCAACAAAATCGGAAAATATTATTTATTTTCACCCAAAACGGGCTAAAAACAATAGCTGTAAGTACAGTATATGATTTGAGCTTGGTCATACCTTGTTTCTGACTGCCATATACACACAAGAGATGAAGAGTTGTGTTAAATGTGGCCGGTCAAAACGTTGCGTTAAAAGTTGTTTTGATTTCCAATTTTAGGTGATCTGATTCCAAGGCACAAGCAGACATTTTCAGTAAATCCCTTTTTCAAGGGCGTAGAGTTACCTAAAGTAGCCGAAGACAGGAGGGTGAGTAGAAAGTCTGTCACAGATGTGACCTTTCTGTCACTGGCATCGCAACTAAACGCATTATGTTGACAGTTATTTTCTCGTGGGAAAAGGTGAAAAACACAAACAATGACGCATCTGGATCCGGATGGATGCAACGTCCCAGAATGAAAAATGAGAAGATGACAGAAAACGACCCAACAGAGGAGCAGACTAAATTCAACTGTTCAGTCCTTTCTGTCGTGTGTCGGTTATTTTTTTCTGTATAACCAATTTTGATAATATTTTGACCAATGTTTTCATTTGCATCTTTTGATTCAAGAAATTCTAGAAAATGTTGAGAAGTTTACATTTCATTCCATTAAATCTTATGATAGATAATTACCTACTGTGTTTTGTTTTAGGAACCACTGGAACTTAGATTACCATCCATAACACCACAAGCACTTAACGTATTGAAGGTACAAAATTTGTACTATTAAAGGGGCACTCGCATAATTGCCTGACAATTTTTTTTAGATATTTTGCAAAACAAGGAAATTTTGGGGTAAAGAAAAATATACATGTATCCCATCTGCCCCTTTTAAGGGTCAAAGGCTGGCATCTCTGTATAAACTTACATAAGAATGCTTATAATATATTTACAGTTCTTTTTTATTTTTTAAACTAAGTTGAAGTTAGTACAATATAATATGATTCTGTGTTGTTTTTGCAGCTCACTGGCCTAGTTTTATAGAATTTTGTTTAAAAAAAATGTGACAAAGCCCCTTTACATCATAAAATTGTCCCTCAATAGGCCATTATTTTGTTTACAGTTTGAGCTCATTAACATAAGAAATGTTCAGCATCGGACTATTCGAGGGAGCATAAAATGAAGAGTTCTGTATACCGGTATCAATAGAGGACTGTGAATGAAACATAATTCGAAAATTTTAAGTTTATATTTTGATTTCTAAGCGCGTGGTGCAACATTCAATTTAGAGAAAACAGATGAGCTAATGCCCGTTTTGCCCCAATGATTTCATGTAATTTTGAAAAAGCTTCAACTAACCAGAAAAATGATATGGAAACAGGTCAAAACTTTCTTAAGAATAACAAATGAACTTATCGTAAGCTTTTCATTTTATTTTTCAAAGCTTGATTCGCTTTTTAAAATTTTGTGAAATCGTTGGGGCAAAAAGCCCATTAGCTCATATGTTTTCTCTAAATTCAGCCTTACGGCACGTGGTCATAATTTCGTTTTTTTAGCTCAAATTTTCTAATTACATTTTATTCACTGCCCCTTATTATATTCAGAACGTATCCTTCTCTGGCTCCGCTGAGTAGCCTGATTCTCTATACTGTAAACAAATGACGTCACAGTATAATGGCCTTGGGCATAATGTTTTCCCCTTTCAGATCATGTGGCATTCATTTTAATAATGTTTCTTTGTTTGGAATACTTCCATATTCTTATATCCTTCGGTGCATAACGGAAGAAGAAAGAAATAATAAGTACTCAAAATGCCATGTGATCTGAAATGGGACAACATTATGCCCAAGCCGAGGAGGTCTATTCTGTGTCATTCTCAAACCTGATCCCCTTATACCAACAGTGTTGTCTTGTAATGGAGCCAAGTAATCGGCTAGACTGCACTGAGTTACTACAGCATCCATATTTCGATGATTATCGAGAGAGAGAACATCAAGAAAGATTACAACATAAGCCTGTGCAAGTAAAGACAAAGTACAAGCCAAAGGTATATCAAAGGAATCCCACTGTTATAGCTAAATTTACAGAGTTGCTAATTTTCGTCTGCAAACTCAAAAAGCAACGGTCAAACAGTATTTGTAAAGCACAAGTAACACTTATCATCCACAAACATCACTAAGAGGTTGTGATTAGTCAGTGAGTGCAGAATTCACAGAATTTAATGAAAACCACAGTAATAGCTTGCTAAAACAATAAATTATTCTCAGTTTCGCACCAATGCCGTGGTGTGAAAGTGTTCCTCTAGTTTCCCCTGTAAAATTGCTTTTTCAAAAACATTTTTGCAGCGTGTTTTTTTATTTGACCCATCACTTGTATATGAGCCAGATAGGAAATGTCCAGCTACTCAAAGCTCATGTTTTTTTTCTCATGGTAGCCTCGCCAACTCAATTTGCCACCCGTTGCTGCAGCGCTGTCTATGGATTGTCCATCCCCATGCCCTGACAAACAAGGTAAACTTATACACCTACCAGTATGAGGGCAGGGGCGTAGCCAGGATTTGAGAAAGGAGGATAACATCTGTACAAAGGGGGGTCACAGGCACCCCTCCCCCCAGCTACGCCCCTGGAGGGTTTTCTTTTCCGCTTGATTGGGGAACTCAAACAAGCACAACTCTATAATATTGAATTCCGATCACTTCTTGTGCATGTGCCTTGGAAAATTCAGGTTTTCCCATGGATGGGTTTCTGCAGAAAGAGCAGTTTTCATATCACTATTAAAACTAAATGCAAAGTGATTACACTGATTCTAATAAAACATATATAGGAGTAATTACTAAGTAATTGTGAATTACTCATGAGAGTCTTCTGAAATCCGCTCTAGTGTTCATCTAGTATTTCGAACAATAGATGTAACTCAAATTTTCTCATTTCCGCTTAAAAACTCGATTTTTTTTTTCTGGAAATCCGTAGATATATGAATTTTGTGAAGTCACACTCGTGTTTTTTTTCCAACTGAAAAACTTCAACCTTTAAAAAAAGATCAAATTTGTCACTAGAAAGAGTTGTCAAGTTTGAGGGTGGTATGTGATAAGCTAGGGAAGAATTAATAGCGTTTTTATATTTGATGTTGTAAATGCTTGCCAACCCAAGTAAAATTCCATACAAACCCCTCTATAAACAACATCAGTTTTTTCCATGCTTATAAACGTTGATTTAAAATCTGCATGGTCGTCTTTGGCCGCTCTTCGTTGATTCATGGAGTCCCGCATAATAACTCTTGGTTAATTCAACTGCATCTATGCTAGCTCATTGACATTCAAAACTAAACTAAGTTATTATATAGCTCGTGTTTATTCGATCAAAGCGCGCGCTCTGATTGGTTCTATCATGGTCACGTGGCGGGCTACAAATTCAATGTAGCCAGCGCGGGCTACAATTAAAAAATTATTGCCCGCGCGGGCGACATCGCTACAGCGAGAAATTTCGGCGGACTATTTTTACCAATGTTTACCGTATTTTCGTTTTGCTATATAATAAAACACTTAATGACTGCACCCTCGGGAAACAGCGAGTTTTGTTTTCCCTCGAATCTCGATGTTTCCCTCGACTTCGTCTCGGGAAACATCGAGATTCTCGGGGAAACAAAACTCGCTGTTTCCCTCGGAAGCAGTCATTAAGTGTATATTGTTGCCCCTATGGATGTATCAATTACATTAATTTTCGACATCTTATTTCCTCAACAGACAAGATGAAAGACTTTACCAAAGATCGACAAACGAAGCGGGAGCATTTACCCTCCATACAACCCAAAGGGAATTAGATATATACGGTACTTATGTAATACGAGAATTGAGGAAACGAGTTGTAGGTACGTAAAGAACATGTAAAGAGCTTAGGTTATTAGGGCGGCACCATTTACATTCTAAAACTTTCCCACAACATCTATGCTTTTAGCTGTATATACCAAATATTTTGGGTGAATTTTGGCTATGGGGTATTCAATATGGTATTAATTATTCACTTTAGTGGTGTATCTTTGAGGACCGCTGCTAAGAAAAGAAAAAGAAGCAAGTATAAAAGCTATGGACCATTAGAACACCATGATATTCACCTCCTAGCTATCGTGAATATTGGCTTCTCCATACCCCTGTGGAAATCGCATCCCGCGGAGACATTTTAGGCTGTCATCTTTTTACCCTGAAGAAATTCGTCATTACCCCTGTTTAAATGGTATTTTCTTCACTGGGGTTCACTTCAGGAGTTCTAGAGGAAAAACGTCCCTAAATGGCATTTTCTTCACTGGGCATCACTTCAGAAGTTCTAGAGGAAAAACGTCCCCCTGGGGATTCCGGGCTCCCCGATAATGAGGGCCCTTACATAGCAATAACTAGACTTGCCCCAAGTCTTCCTCTCATAGGACTCTCATAGGTCTCTTAGGTCTCTCATAGGACTTGACTCATAGGGCTCTCATAGGACTCTTATAGGTCTCTTATAGGTCTCTCATAGGACTTGACTCATAGGGCTCTCATAGGACTCTTATAGGACTCATAGGAGTCTAAGCAATAACGTGTTCGTAGGTTTCGCTAACACAGCCTACCCGTCGCGTGCCCATTTCTTGGGATTCCTTGAAGGAAATGTTATACCTCCTTGGTTGTACTTAAAGGACGATGCCACGCCCAAGACCAAAGCATTTAATGGGACGCTACACGATTAGGGGGTCGTGGTACAACTACCATATATAGAGGGGTCCGCACAGAAGGATCCATGTCTGCATTGAACTGTATAGAAGGTCCTGATACGAGGTGTATTTATAATTAGCTTCGTTCTTTCAATAGTATTTTAATAGTATAACGAAGCAATGTGAAAATATTACGAGTAGGGGTTGTTGAACGACTATTATATATGGATGTCCGTATAAAAAAGCTCTCACCATTTCGCCTCTCGCGCGCTGTTCTTCTGTAGCCGCAAACCACGCGGAATAACTCGCGCATGTCAAACAATGTAATCATGTCAATCTTCTAAAGGGAAATGAGAGCATTGTATATGGAGATGAGAACCTTCTTTATTATATCCATTTTGAAATCACGCGCTCGTTTTGCAATCTGATTGGCTAACATGAGTGTGATTATTTTCCAAATCGCACCGTGATAACTATTTTTGCACACGCGCGAGCCGAGAACGTTCGATTTGTAGCGAGCGCGCCACGTTCAAAACATAATTGTTTCCCTACAAAACAGAATAATTTGATTTTTAACAAATCACAATGCGTTTTTCAATCCTAGGATTTCAAAATACATAATATAATAAAATCGTATTTCAACTTTGTGTCGTACAATTTTGTATGATCGACAACTTATTCTAACGCGTGGTTATTGACAGAGCGGAAATGACCAAAAATGAAATCTCTAACTTCGCCATATTTCAATATATAAGCTCAAGATTCCGTATACGAGGAGTTTCCATGACCAAAGGCTTAATTCCAAATTTTTAAGAAATTCGAAGAATATGAATTTTAGATATGATTGAGCAAAGTTTGCATAATTCCTGATCAAAGTACCAATTCTCCCATAAAATGGCACAGAAACCAAAGTTTAAAGCCTAATATCTCAAAGACGGATCCATTAGAAAAAAGTCATTTTTGATATTTTGTTTGTCATCAGATAAGGAGTCTGTATGCAAAAAATCAAGCTTACATGAGTTAACCTGACCTTACTATTTGAAATTTAGTGATCTAAGCAGGTCATTTCCGCTCTGTCGTGGTTATTACTTAAATCTGTCGTTTTACAACGACTTTGTTGCGAAAAGTATTTTCTATGGAAATGATTTCAAAATGGATATAATAAAGTGGTAACTGAACCTCGTGTCGCGCAATTTCGGTCTGAAGTCAACTACCATTACATATGGCACCCTCTATTAACTATGTATATGGACATCCATATAATGGACGTAAGGAGTGCAATGGGCTCTATTCCCCTATCTTTGTCATTCTCGGGGACTCGGAGCGTCGCCGCGAACGATCAATATTATAACAATATATTTGATGTTCGCGGACGTGCCCGACTCAGATGAGCACAGAGAAGGGCCCAAAGCATATTTACACCCAAGAGCATCAACTAAATTACTATTATTATAACTTGTGGAAGTTTTAGGTTATTTAGTCTGATACGTTTCTCAAAAGCGAGATTAAGCTCGTTTTTTGTACGCATGCGTACCGTTTCAGCGAATGAGCGAAATCTCTTAGGTGGGAGGCTCTGGGTACGAGAACATGGATGTCATTAATATAGAACAGTTCAATTACCCTAATTGGATTGGGTTATTTGTACATAGCACACTCTTCCTTGTAAAAAGTAAATCTCTATCCTTCCAATGGATTTTCTTCTTGTCGCTTATTCATGAGTATTTTGTTCTGAAGTTTGAAAACATTTAAACCTGGTAGAAATAAAAAAAACTAATTCGTAATCCAATTTCATCCGCTTGATAACATTGGAAAATTCTCCAAATGTGTACTTATGTGGCAGTTTAAAGGTTATTTACAGCTAAAATCGTTGCATCGCGACTCACGTTTTCAAAAACTTTGAAGTGTTTTGATTTTTGACTTTGCTGTTCCGCCAATCAATCTATCTGATCTAATGAAACTCTTGCCCTGTTTCGCCTAGTGCAGTCAACTGGCTTCCCTCTGAACTAGATCCAGACACGTCGCGACGGAAAGCCAGGCGACTACACTAGGCGAAACAGGGCAAGAATGTGATTGGCTCGTAAGATTTAACTGGCGGAACAGCAAAGCCAAAAACAAATCGATGTTTTGAAATACAACGATTTTAGCTGCAACAACAACAAGAGAACAACGACATCTCCAACTTCAGAAGGACCACATTTATTTAGAACTTTTATTTAGAACCCCATTTCATGAGTTACATATTATTCAAGTTTTTATTTAATCATCACTGATTGCGCAGTTTGTTAATCCAGATAATCTATAATGTCGTCAGATTTCAGCAATTTAGGCTTCCCAGCATTCGTAGCTTTCCCTGCCTGCTTGGGTTTTGCTTTGCGAGTTATATGGCAATAAACATTACTCACCCACTGAAACACAAAGTGAATAAGAAATGACTGATGACAGAAGTTCATAACCAGAAGTGTACATCTTGGTATTATCCGCGCGCCGATGTTGTGGGCGAAAAAATCTATTTTTAGGAAACGCCACACAGTGAAAACCCACGCACGATTCGGCGCGAAATGTGAATCAGAGGTTTACAAAAAGTCTCCAGATTATGGCCAATCAGCCACAACGGCAAGGACGGAGGTTTTTCTCGTGGCTGCCACTTCTCTTGACACATTTTGCGCCGAATCGTGCGTGGCTTTCCTGTGTGGTGTTTCTAAAAATAGATTTTTTCGCCCACAACATCGGCGCGCGGATAATACCAAGATGTACACTTCTGGTTATGAACTTCTTATGATGATGATGATGGTAGTGATGATGTTACCCAGTGGCGCAATGGATTGTGGGGCGAGTAGCGAGGCGCGTGATGATTTTTTTTTACTGATCGGCGCGTAGTAGTAACAAAAATCAATTGTTGTAGTAGTAGCAAAATTTGCTCCTTGATAGGCAAGTACAACGGATGCTAAAGAAATATAAAACGTGAGCCAGACAAATTGTTTACTTTGCATGGAAAATGTGGAGTTTTACTGTATTTCTGAAAAGTACCCTGAATTTTTGAAACGTGTTGATTCATAATCGTCGTAACCAAGCAATCCTAGAAGTTTAATAATGCTAAATAATTTCCCTCTTCACGCCTCTTTGCTTTCATGCATGTCCAGGAAAAACCAAAAGATGCCCAGCCAGGCATGCAGTATAATGACCCACCTTCGTTGAGTACGAGCACTAATAGCACGCACAGAATGTAGAACTTCATGATTTCACGGGCTGCGGAGATAAACATAAAATAAACAGATGAATGAAAGTCATTCTCGTACCCAGAGCTCCCCTGCTCGTCACCTCTCGCGGGGGAGGCTCTGGTGACAGTCAATGTCGCGCGCGAGATTTGATACAGAGCCGTTGAGAGAAACAACTTTCTGCGCACGTTCAAAATCAGCCAATCAGCACAAGCCTTCAAATGGATGTCCCCAGAGCCTCTCCTGGGAGCAGACGAGCCGGGGAGCTCTGGGTACGAGAATGAGTGAAAGTGTGCTACCGCCCACAAAAGCCTTGACACGAATCTTGAACTTCCGCAGGAGTTATCTGTCTCATCAGTCAACCGTGAAACAAAAGAATAATTCCAATTTCTATTGTTTCACGGTCGACTGATGAGACACGATACGACAGATACGACTATATGGAAACCAGCCTTTAGAGAATATGGGCGTGGTACTCCATCAACGGGATCAGACTTCAGACTTTTTTATTACAATTTATATAAATATTAGTTTACACATGAACTGATTCGCAAATAGTTTAGCTAATCGTGTCAGATCAGTAAAATTAAAATATGCACACAAAGAACGAGCAACAATTTTTATGCAAAAAAAGAGCAATGCATATCAGCAATTAAGTCTAGGAATCTACAAGGATGTGAAGAAACCAATACATAAGTGAAGGAAATGGCAAAAATTGAATATGAGGGCAAAGGAAAAACATGAATCATACAGATACAGCAATAGACTGCAAGAAGGCTAATGTACTCAAGATTTAGAAATCCCTAAGAGCTGTCGAGGATCGAGGAACGTTTTCTCAAAAATTATTTCTAACGAAGTCCAACTTGGAAAGTTTTGTCAGGATCATTAGTAACTTTCGATTAATCACTTCTCTCGAGTAAAATGACAACTTCATTTTCTGCACAGTTACAATCCCAGTTACGGATACGAGGGTTCACAGCAGATACGTCCCGTCCAATCCGCGTTGCAGCGCGAGATTTTCATTGCCAAGAAAAATTAGCCGGTGAAGGGGCATACCTTACTTGTTATCTTGGTCTGTGTGTTATCTCCAGTTGGTCACCGCCGTTCTGTATTGTGGTAGAGAGTAAGATATATGTAGTTTTATACACTCGCTGAGCATCTTTAATGATAGAGGAGGCGGAGCTATGTTTCCTCGCTTGGAATTCCTCTTTCTATTTTTGTTTTTTCTTCCTCTTTGTTCGCGTTTGAACATGAAGTGCTCGATTTAGTGAACCGACTGACGATTATTAGGTTCATGGCTTTGTAAAGACGCAAAATTAATGTAGGAATTCGGGGTGACTGCAGCGTAGAGTTCAAGACATGCCTCCTCGTTGTACCATCGCCTAGCAACAACGTCGACTCTGTCCGCTGCCCAGCGCGAGCTCAGTGTTTTTTAACCCATACACTTGCTTTCCTGGAAAATGTCGACGAAAGATATCCTTGGTTTTCGAGACTTATTGATAAGGGATTAAAAGAAGAAGTTTATATTTCGCTTTGAGCCCCTTTCCTTCAATCGTTGCTCTTTATAACAAAACCCGTTCAAACGAGAAGTCGTTGTCTATCAAATTTTAATCTATGGACAGATGACATGCATTGAATAGAAAGCCCACTTTATTGGCTAAAATTTGCACAGGATATACTTAGACGTCATTATTATGCATTCTCTGTCTTTTCGTTGACTCATAATGTTCTGTTGTATTTGGACACGAGTTATTCTGACTGTCACTGTACAAGTTTTTCGAACAAACAGCTGGAAATAGCTCAAATTGGATGAAATGTGGAACACAAAGAAAACTGTGTAGCTGCAAGGGCACACGATAGAATGTGTTGAAAAACAGCGGATTTAATCATTTTTAAGCGTAGGGTAAAGCTGCTGGTATTTTCTCTAATGCTAATGCGAAAATTTACCTCTCCATTTTGCCAGAAGAAGCAAGGTTTCAAATGAGAATAAATCGAATTGTGCCAGGACACTACGGTTATGTAAATCCATCCACTCAACGTCAAGAACCTATCAAGTATTTTGCAAAATCTGACGTTTTTACGAGCTTCCTGTAGGACAACTCGTCGAGGACAACGACATATAGAATTATTTTCGTCGCTGTCAAGTGTTTGAAAAGTATCTTGTTTGCGGCAGTCAGGAACAGCCTGAATTTTCAGTCGTCTTTCTCCCTAACCTCCCACGCTCCGTTGCGCGGTAAGGGAGTCAGGCAACAGTGGCGCATGCAGTTACCTCTAACCAAAAACCCATTTGTCAAGTTTCAAGTTATTTTTTCAAGTTTATTTCTACAAGCAATCACACAGCTAATCTAGGCGGGCAGGAAATAGATTGTTTGTCTGCACAAAAAAAATATTTTTCATGTGATTTTAGAACTTGGACCTGGCTACGCATTTGATTACTCATTACAATTGCGTATTTAATGTTACACATTTTAATAGAGAAGGAGAGATAATCTGTCTTATTATTCAGCACATCGGTGCACTGCCCAAATGTGGTCATTGGAATGCCAATAGCTGTCTTCTGTACATGAGCTCGTAAATAATACACAAAAGTCATGTTTTTCGGGTTTTTTTTTGTGCTATCGATGTGCTGAATAATAAAACCATTATCCTGCTCGATTTTGCAGAATATCGTCTGATTTTAGCCAACTCGGGACTTCGTCCCTCGTCGGCTAAGTATCAGACGATATTCTGCGCAATCTCGCAGGATAATGGTTATTTAGGGACCGATCGTTTATAACGTCTACGGGGGGGGCGGTGGAATTTGGGTGGGGGTAAAAATTTAGAAGACATAGATTTTAGGGGGGTAATTTTTTGGCACCCTCTCTCAAAAGAGGGGGTAATTTTTTCAGAGACACTGTGGTTCAAACTAAATAATAATATTTACAAGCTATCGCGTCGTGGCATACAACGCTACGCCATATAGCAAGTACGCCAATTTCGGCGCGCTTCGCGCGCAACGGAATTTACAATATAGTTTTTGAGTACGTGCGCAATGGAATGGCTACGAATGTCATTACAAGAAAATATATCTTAGCCAGGAGAAAAAAACTAACTCTCCCCAAAAAGACGCTCTGCAATAATAAGCATCGGAGCTGTCTCAGTTCGAAAAAGGAGGCCTAATTATTAGGCAAGCGTGAGTTCCACTTTACGAGGATAGAGATTCGTCATTTTGACCCTGCTTTACGCACGTCATTTGCGATCTTTGTTACTACACACAGCAAATGGAATGTTCATCTACATTTTCTTTGAGGTTTGGTGAAATGCGTTCATATCATGCATAAAAATTAGGGCGCGCTTCGCGCGCAACAAAAAGAGAAATTTCTGTAAATTGTCTTCCATTAGTTCAAACGGGGATCTGGTTACAGGGTGGGGGGTAAGCTTTTTAGAACATCGATGTTATGGGGGGTTATTTTTGTATCGCCTTTTTAATGAGGGGGGTGCGAATTTTAACATTCAATAAATTTAGAAAACCACCGCCCCCCCCGTGGACGTAATAAACGATCGGTCCAATATATCTATTAGAGAAGCGCGCGCTCGCCATTATCTGCCTAGCTGGTTTGCCCTACGCCGTTAATGCCTACCTATTCAGCGGTAGAGTAGAGAATTCGAAACTGGGCTATTCTGAAGTGTGGAGATTTCGATGTCCGCAAGGGACACACAAAGGTACCCGAGAATAAAGGTGCGTCTTGCATAATATTTTGGGCTTCCTGTGGAATCTGCTTGCGCGCCTAAACGTGCCGCACGCGCGCGGTATCATGGGACGTATTTCAAAATAGCGGCGGCCATTTTCACCCTAGAAAGACCGATGGGGTTTTATAAAATCTCCTGGAGAAGACTAAACGCTGCATCCATATTGATGAACGCAATGAGCTAACAGGTGGGCGTATTTTATTCAGAAATAAGGACAAGATTTGATTTTTTGTCTCCTGCATCAGCCCCAGGCGGAAGATGCGCTTTCTTTCGGCATGTTGTAAAACATGGACTGGACTGAGAAAACATGGACCGAGAAAACATGGACTGAGAAAACATGGACTGAGAAAACATGGACTGAAAAAACATGGACTGAGAAAACATGGACTGAGCCAAGTAGATACGATTTACTTGAAATGTTGGTGTTATAGGAAATCACAACACCGTGCCCGGCGGCAAGGCATTCACATGGTTTAACGCTGCTGCCTTCATGCTGCTAACACCATTTGAAATGGCCTGATTTATGTGTCATTATTCAATGCATGCAGATTAACTTACTATTTTGACGGTTTCGGCTGCAAAGAATACAAATAGCACGCAATGGAATGTAGTTTTGGCTCGCCGACAACTTAATTTGATGGCCTCACAGTCCTGAGTAAACCACACTGCACTTGGGCTCGATGTGAGGACTTTTGAAATCTTGAAACTTAATCGTCGTATCAAGTGTCAACCTCGGTGGTAAACAATAAGGTCAATGAGTAACGCTCATGCAGTTTGCCAGCTATCAGATGTATCAAATTGAGACGGCTGACATTTAACAATGCGAGGAACCTGATGGCAGTTTTCCAGGAGCACAGAATAATGCATGAGCGATTGCTGATATTTTAAAACAACACCAGAGTGCTGGTTTATGAGCGTGTGCCTGCTTTCTGTTGTATGTTTTTTTCAGTCCATGTTTTCTCAGTCCATGTTTTTTTAGTCCATGTTTTCTCAGTCCATATTTTCTCAGTCCATGTTTTCTCAGTCCATGTTTTTTCAGTCCATGTTTTCTCAGTCCATGTTTTCTCAGTCCAGTCCATGTTTTCTCAGTCCAGTCCATGTTTTACCAGTCCATGTTTTACAACATGCCCTTTCTTTCACAGTTGGTCGCAGTGGGGAGTCACATTATTAGATCCTGCAGATACTGGGGTGCTTAAACCAGGAGATATACAGAAAATGTGTCGAAACATTGAAAATTTCCCCCTGGAAATGTCATGAAAAATCTTGAGACTCCCAGTAAAATGGCAAGAGTTGGTACAGGCCCCCGTAGCTCGCTTTCTTTGAGGGGGTTCGTTGTCCTCAGTTTTTCCGGAAAAAACAACAACCCTGTATATCCCAAATTTATAGGATTTTGCTGTGTTTCCTACCTGTATTGTGGCCAAAAATCTGATTTTTCTGGCCCCGAGGATGGTTCGTTGTCCTCCGTTTTTCAGAAAAAACCTGTATAAACCAAATTTATGACATTTGGTGGAGCTTCCTACCTATTTTGTGACCAAAAACCTGATTATTCTAGCCCCAAGGGGGGTTCATTCGAACCCCTAGAACCCCCCTCCTATGGGCCTGTGGTATCCTGCACCAAAGTTTCTCATTGTCTAGGGATCTCTTGGGCTGGTTCCTAGAAGGTCAGTTAAGAGTTATCTACAGATAAACACTTATTCAACGGAAAAATCCTGAACAAATCCTATACAACAGATAACTTTATCCAACCTTTCAGGAACCGGCCCCTGGTCAACAAAACAAACTGTTTTCTGAGTTTTATGCACTCTTCCAACTCGGGCTTCCTGTGGAAGAGCCGAGTTATAAATTCGGCTGTGTTTTTTTATTTTTTTTGTGGCAAAACATAGTTTTGTCGCGTGGGCCTGGGTTATTACATCATCCACGGGGGGTATTACATAGTTTATCGTAAGTACAACAGTAAATTACATCATCTCACTCTCCCAACTCGGTCACAGAAGTTTTTGGAATGCTAGTCGCAAAATATATCTTTTAAACCATTGTCTTGTAATCTGTGTCATTATTACATCACCTATAGTTTATCATAAGCACAACAGTAATCAATCAAAATATGTTAAATGGTTGAAGCCACATGCAAGTGAGGAGATTGTTATTGCATTACATTAATATAACAAGTGTGCAATAAAGTTGAATTGAATTCTGTGCATACTCCACGAGTCATCAAACCATCCACAATCGAGTCTTCATCATTTTTACGTTTTGAGCGCTGCATTGGAACAAACTGGGCTTTTCATTATTCTGGGCTTTGTTTTCGTGGAAAATGCATCTAAATTAATTGAATGTAGCCCTGAAATGTTAAGATAAGGTTTAATATTAACATGGTAATTCCGAAAATGGAATATGTTTAATTAATTTCGTGTTTGTCCTGTGCAGCGTGAACCCAAAGTCTTTCAATTCACATGTCTCTGGTATTGAATCCTTCATGGATTGCGTGACAAAAAAGGCCGACTAGATAAATCACCAAATAACTATGCCTTGAATTTGTCAATTTTTCACTCAATTATATATAAAGATAGATATACAGCCGATTGCGTTTGATCGTTTTACCCTAACAGTTCGCACGTTATGTTTGAACGTTTGAAAGTTGCATTTCTATAGGAAGGAACGAGACGTTTATTTGAGAACCAAAGAGTTCTGCCCTCTCTGATTGGTCAGTGAAAAATAAACATGGCAGTTGCCCTTGGAAACATCTCACTTTTTGTCTCACAACGCAAATTTCAAATGTTCAAATGTAACTTGCAAACTGTTAGGGTAAAACAGTCAAACGCAATCTGCTGTAAGACAGAAGCCTGCGAGTTCATGCAGTTATGTGTCTAGTTTGTGTACATAATGTACAATATAATGTTTTTCTGTATAGATTTGTTTTTTGTTGAATGAATATGCTGGGATATATTTGATTTCATACAATTTAATGCAACTGAATGACTCTTATTTAACAATTCATTTCTTTCCTAGCTTTTTTGTTCTGTCACATCCTGCTGCATAGCGGCAGAGATATTGCCTGCGTGCCACAAGGTCAGGTGATTTGTAGTCAGTTATTTTTTCCATATTTCTCCTCTCTGCTGGTAACTCAGGATTGAAAAAAGATTTCTTTTCTACTCTCTCTCTCCTACTCTCAGCTGGCATCCCTGTATCATGATCTTCAATGATCTTTCTTTTGTTTTCTAGTAACCTAGAGATTAAGAACAAAAAATATCTAAGTGTTTTCTGTCTGGACAGAATACAATAACTGCAGGGCCAAGTGGAAATAGCTGGGAAAACACAAGGGGAAATACCATGGGAGATATCAGTGGAATATGAGGGGAGATCCCAGGGGAAATAGAAAGAGAAATACCATACTGATTTACAGAGCCTGAGGTGACTAATTGCTTACCATACTATAGTATACCATAATTACTCAAGTGACAAATCCGCGTTTAAGGTATTTTTTTAGTTTTTCATAATTAAGGTACTTCCTAAGACCTGGAGAATGAAGGGTAAGAGCCATTTAGGGACCCAAGAACACTGATTATTGTAGTGGCTGCCAGAAGATGTAGATGAGCAATTAAATTGCATTGGGTTTTGGTTCGACAGGGCCCCACTATATTCAACTGGTAGAGATGAACCTCATATTGTTCTAGTTTTTTTTTTTTTCACCAGGTGTTAAAGGGGCACTCGCACGCTTAATTTTTGTACCACCTGTCAAAAAATGAGTCTAATTCTAATCACCAAAAATACATATATGTTTACCGGGAGTAACCAAAATAGCAGTCCACGTTTGTTAAATGAGTGATTTTATCTATCATCAAGAGGATGGAATTGTATTGCGAATTGAATTATTTACTAGTCAGGCAAGCGTGCGAGTGCCCCTTTAACTAAACTGTTTTTAGGGTAGAAAACCTTTCAGGAATTTCTGTGGCTAGATATTTTTGGGGTGTTTTTAAGGCAGTCTGTCATCAGTACCCCCAACCCCCACCATGGATTAGTTGTCCTGGAAACAAGCATAGAAACAAACAAACAAACAAAAAACATACAAACAGACAGACAGACAATCCAACAACCAAACAGATTACCCAAAAAAGAATGAATTTTAGTTCAATGCCAACCACATTTGTACTATGAGCCAACTTTCCCTTTAAGTCTTTCTCTCTGAAAGTAGGCCATATTTTGAGCATGTTTATGGTGTGTTGGCAATTTTGCCATCCAATATTGCTGGATTTCAGTAATATCTTACCAGTGATCCTGTTGCCTCTCATAATCGTCTGCGCTCATTGGCTTTCCCTTGAAAGGGCTGAACATATCTCTCAGATTTCTGTATCCAGAATAAGGCTTCCCACCAACTATGGTTAGACACACTATGATAGTCAACAATCCAGTCAAAACATGCCTGTCATGAGCCATGTCTGAAAATAGAATGGAATTATAGAAAAGCAATGATTACACTTAAAAGTTTAAAAGACCCATTCGCTCCGAAATCATCTGGCGCTTAATTAATTACCGAAAAGAACCATGATTTAATGAGCTATGACCCATGAAAATCTTGAATTTTGAGAACCAGTTTTAGAGGAGCTCAGACAAGAGAGAGAACGAAAGGGGCGTTCACTTTGCACTCAAATTGTAGGAATATCGCCAGATGATCTTATTTTTAGAGCTGAAACCAGTGTTTGTGTAGGAGTATTCCGAGAAATGCTGTAAAAACAATATTTTTCTGCCATAGTTCGGCTGGAATCCACAAGTACCCTGAACGCCTGGAGGATTTGACCTACTTTTTCTTCGGGATCAATTGTACTGAGACGAGGCCAATTTTTCGGCTTTATTACAAAAGCCTTCATCAGGGCAACTTCCTTAGGGCGGGGTAGTTTTGTCTTGAAAGGTTTTTTTTCGATTTAGCAACGGCCATCGTGTCGAATCATGTTGAACGCCATGTTGAATCATGTTGAACCGTTCAACATTCGTCAAAAAGCGCCGTAAAAATCGAGGGTCCCCTCGTGTAAAATAATTGCTGTCTTCAACCGATTTGAAAATTGCACTTGGACCAACATTAGTAAAGTTTACATGTTGAGACTGGGTCGGCCCAAGCCTGCCTTAGTATCAACAGAAAGAAACAGAAGTCGTTTCACATGGACGCGAAATACTTATCGCTAATTTCATTACCTATAAGTAATTATTACTATTCGATTCAAACAAATAATTCGCAATTTAAAGTTGAACGAAGGAGCACTTCTCGGCTTTTAGTATTGACTAGAATAAAATGATTCACATCATTGCGGAGAAAGATGATTCGGACTAATTTAATTAGTTACTAAGTGTAAACACGCCGGGATGATAACGGTATAATAACGGTTTCTTTAGAAAGCTTATCTGAGGAAAAACGGTAGGGTTTTTAGAATGTGAATGGAAAGATATATCGGGGGCAGCTTACATGTCAGATCATCGTTATCCAAAAGTTCGAAAAATACCTAAACTCTTGTGACATTTTCTTTTTCAATTGCACTCCGCTGTTTGCAGAAAATATGAAACGAATAACATTTGCTCAATCAAACTCATTGTACTCCAGTAGGAGAAAATGACTTCACTGTTTAAGATATGAGACCTGGCGAGTCAGAGTGGTATAGACATATTTCCGTCATATGGCCAATTTCACTGCACTTCAATACTTTTTGCGAATATGGCCACTGTTCGCAAAACGTAATAAACTGTTTGAATCCAGGCCTAACATTTTGACAGAGACGTCAACGACGTAGTGCTTTCTTCACTTCGTCCTGGGTTTAATTGGCACAAGCCAGAAGCCATTTCACGGCAAACTAACAAATTGCCGAGTTCATCATGCTGCCAAAAATGTCAGAAAACGGTAGTGAAAGAGTGAACATTTTATCCATATTTTCATTAATTGATATTTCGTGCACTGGTAGTATTTTTCTTGTCAGCGCAATTTTCTTATCCGTTCATTTCCCGCGTTTTAATCCTTTTAACGGCAATTTCGTAGATGGAAAGTTAGCTCTCTACTGCGTGAAAAATTAGCACACCCAGTGTACTATAGCGCGTGTCGGTAAAAATGTAAAAGCGTGGAAAGTTTGACTTACCTTAGAGACAAGCCAGCTAAAATTCTTCGCCAAAGTGGTGAGGTCTGGATATAAGTCTGGGTATAGGTTAGTGAGACGAGCAACCTTGATCCAATCACCCAATTGCAAACGCTTACGCGCTCTTATAGCAGTAAAGCCAACACCGCCAGACAGGTGAACTCGACTGCCAAACAAAGCCACCCGCCCCCTTTTCGACCAAGCCTTACTAACGCGCTATTTCCGCTTGTTGTCAATCTTTCTAATGAGCTTTAATAACTGGGGCTCACCATTAAAAACAAGCGCCTGGGAACATTGTTGTGTTTTTAGCTTTATTGGAAGCTGATATCTTGGTTTAAAACTAATTAAAATGCGCGTAAAGCCGATTGAGTATAGCACGGGTTATTTGTGATCCCTACCAGCTTTCTGATCTTTATTTAATATAGCATGACAAATCTGTTGAGCGATTGGGTCATATCTGTAATTGAGAGCGAAATTTTCCGTTATGATCTTTGTTGCGTCTTAATTTAACACCCTACTCAAAACTAATCTTGAAAGTGTAGCGAATTAGCAATAGTAGCATCTTTCGAGCCCTCGGGTGTATCTTTGTTTTTTAGTTGCCAACTTGAAAACTATGAGCATGACATTTTGTTTTTTCTTACCAATATTACCGCAGAGAGAGTCGTGCAACGTGCGGAACCCACCAACATGGAAGAAACATAAACACAGATCTTCGACTTTTAAACTTTTAAGTACAAACAATATTCCCTTAACAGTTTTAGCGTTTCGGTATTACTGAATATTGGATTCGTGAGTAAAAGCAAGAAAGTTTTAGAAGAAAAACATTCAAGGGGCGATAATCTTGTAAAATTAAATCCCATAATTTCCTTTTCTATCACTGTAAATTAGGTATTTCACTTGTGACTTATTTGGTTTTATCACGCGCTTGTAGCCTCTAATCAATCTATTTAGTTGCCGTATCATGTCCTTGCCAGGATAGTAAAGCTTGCTATATTTAATCACTCAATTAGTTCACTTGTCTCCCCCTCACAACAGGCCTACTGTGTCTGATTACACAGCATTGGCAATTTTCGTTTATTTTTTCACTTTGCTAAGCAGGTAGCTCGCAGCTGTAGCTCCAGCTAACAAGGAAATGTGTTTTATCTTAACTTGTAAGTAAGATTGCTTTAGGAAATAACCATTTGTTACCCGGAAACTCCCTCAAGCAAGACGCCATAATTCGCTTTTTCCTCACAAAACTGAAAAATGATTATTCGTACGTGATAATTTGGTTCACTGTTCAAAAATAGACGAACAAGGCGCTTTCTTGTACATCATACCGCAATAAATATTATTGTGCCCTTACAGTTCAACTTTTTTTTATCTTTGACCGACGCTATTTTTGGTCTTGCAAGACGTCAGTCAATAATATCGCATCTATCTGTGATTGCAAGTATAACCGCGCGCGCCATGTGTTCTGATAAAACCTAATCTCGCATGAATACTTACTCTTAAGTCAGGTGTTTGTATGTTTCAATTGGAGGGTTTCACGACGTCAGTCGACCTTGTGGTCTTGTGGACTCAGTAGGTAATAACTGGCAGTAACTATTTGGAAGTGTATTCAGTAAAAAGAGATAAAATAAATATTTTTCGCTATTAGAGCTGAAGATCATAGTCCTCGTGTGCCAAAAAGGTTTCACAAGCAAAACCAAAACAGTAAGATCTAGTTGAAGTCTGATGGGGTTTGGCGGGAGAGATGGAGGAAGCAGTGTGCGCGCGCGTGTGTGTATATGAGGGGGGACCCCTTAGGTGTTAGATGGGTGGGGAGGTAAGAAAGTGATTGGTCATTCGTAAAATCGTCTATGGTTGCATCTAGCGAAAGTCCAGTTCAGTCTCGCTTGATAGCGCGGGAATAACGGCACTGGATTGCTATTGATTCTGCTCTTGCCAAAGTTGTAACAACTGCTGACACTGCTGAATTGTCTATTGTTTAGTCTGGCAAAGACAGAATGCTCGAAAGCAACCGGCTTAGATTAGCTTCTTGCTAAAAAATCATCCAAAAAGGAAGTTGTATAAAAAAAAGATTTTATGAGCCTCTTCAATGTTTGTTGTCTTTACTGTATTTGTGTTGTCGATTTTGGTGTGTTTCTTCTCGCGTAAGTGCTATTATGTTTTACACAAGAATTATCCTCAGCTACAAAATAACAGTAAAAAATCTAAATAAAAACATACGAAATGAATGTAAAAATAATAGGAATGAAAAGAGGAAAAAGGATTAAATTCAAATACCTAAAAGATAATGAAATAAAGATGGGAAAAAGGCTTCTTTACTCTCATATATAATGACTTGAAAAAGTCACAAGAATTTGAACAGTTATTGATCACTAGAGTAGCATATCATATTAGATTGTTTCGAATTAAGAGTTTTGCAATATGGTAATAGTACATAAGGGTCTCGCCGATTAGTAGTGCAATAAGTTATATTAAGGATCTACGGCGCATTTACACTCTAATTTATCGGGTTGATTGTTATTGAGCGTCATTTATTTGATTTGCACGAACGAAAATCGGACCCGACACGAAAACATCTGTTGCGTTATCGCAAATGTACAAAGTCGGGCCGACAATGAAAATTAACAAGAAATCGACCCTACAAATCACAGCGTATGAATCAACCATTAGACCGCAGGGCCTTAATCAGAAATACTCTTACTTTATAGTAAATTTGAGGGAAAATTCGCGAAATTGGTCATGGGCATCATCTGTTTTGTACAATTGTGACTCCCCTTTCTCAAGCTCTGGCATCCCTTCCCCATCCCCCGACGCATGGAGTGGCTAGAAATGTGTTAGAAAGTTTACATTTTCATTCTGTAATTTCGTAGGTAGACTTGAAAGGAATTGATGCAAGGGTAAGTGGTTTATCTTTGTCCACGTTTTAAAACACAACATTAAGGTTCATGGGAGTATAGGGATAAATACTTTTGTCTCAATGACGGAGCCTAGGTGGTTGACAAAATTCGTGGAAATGGTTTGGTATTTTTGAGTTGTGAGCCCCTTCCTCAAATCCTAAGCGCCCCGAGAGTGTTTAAAGTGATTAGTGAGGTGTAGGAGTTTTACAAAACATTTGTGGAGGAGCTTAGGGTTTTATGTAAACGTTCCTCGCTTGTGCAGTGGAAGGGGGTCTCGCGCGCCAATAAATCCGCTATGACTGCGCTGTTCATTTCTCATGCAGCTCAGTATTGTGTTAGGAGGCAGAGTGGCCGAGTGGTCAGAGCGTCGTCCTCGTAATCCGGTGACCCGAGTTCGAGACCCCACTCTTACTCCTCGACTATTCTTTGTACATAGTCGACTTGGTTTGCCTCCTGACCAGTTGGGTTTCTTAAATGTGTTGTCTATGTATAATACTCGGAGAAATTAGCTGTAATGGCTGTACATCAACTGTTACAAGCTATTCCCAAATTCGAGTTAAAACAAAGTTTTTTTTTTTATGTCAACTTCAGATCAATAAAGGAAGGTTTAACTTTGCATACACGGTATAAAAACCTTTTAGAAATATGAACTTTCGATTATAACTCCAAAGTTAAACTTAAGTCCATTTCATTACATTCAGATCAATGAATATACAATTGTTGGTGGTTTTACTGAAGTGAACTTGATCAGACATCACAACATTTGGAAATAAAGTCCTCGTTTTAATTATTCCAATGATGCAGTCCAACGCGTGATAATCATTATGTTACATAATAAACAGCGTGATAACGCGTTCTAACGTTTAAATGACGACTGAACAAATACTCCGCGGAACTGACTTTTATTAAACCTTGTGGTAAAGTGATAACGGTGACATCCGCTTGCTCGTGGTCAAGCCGTCAGCTGTGCGCGTGATGACACGTGCTGGGTCCGTCACATAATTTCCCATTCTCGGCATTCCCAGGTTTGTTTTTCGCGTCATGTTTCCTATCTTCCGAAAATAACCTCTGGTCACTAAAACCTCTGGTCACGCATATCTAGAAGTGTATAGCGGCTTCATTTTATCTTGGCCAATCACAAGCTTTTTTTTTTACAGATTGTTACAGGGTTAGCACCCAAGGAATTGTTTTCGGGAGACAGGCAACGTAACACAAAAACAATCACTGTTTTTTCGAAGATAAGGCTTTACACTTTCTTTTTATACGGATGATAATCTTAATTCATCAGGAATTTGAGCTTCCGAAATGTTCTTTCAGATAAGTGTTGAAAGCAAAAATACACTTCGCCAATCAGGAGCGTGAAAATTTCAACTGCCAACCAATCCAGGGTCCAGTTGCTCGAAAGTGGTTTAGCACTAATCCAGGATTAATTACCATGGTGACTCGATGGTTTCGTTCAGAAATAAACCTGGTTTAAATTTAATCCACCTATGAACAACCCGCACCAGGAGAAGTATTTTGCGATTTGCGTTTAGTCACGCGGACGAACTGATTTCCTTGGCGCCACAGGCTTCCCAGGCCTGAAGAATTACGTAAAGATACTGAATGTATGAACAGGGAGTGCTAGTTCTGAAAACTGCGAGGATTTGAGCCCCTTTTTCTGTTCTCTCGCTCCCCGTGCGATAGACCTTATTCAACACGGTCAAAAACAAAATGGCGCCAGAGCATCTCAACCGCCGACAGCCTCCATAAAAAAATCAACAACAATGCAAAGATATTTTCTGGGGCCTGGGGACGATATTGTTGCCATAGAAACCTTTGCCCTAAATGAAATTATTGTGCAAAGTTTCATGAGAGGATAACGTAGCGCTATTATATCTCTTCGCCTAATCATCATAAAACCTTGAATAACTTTTGAGCGCCGTACATGAGCAAGCATGTTCTTATACTCGAGCTTACTTTGTTTAGATAGTTTATCCTCCAAATGTTTGGCGATTTCTGCCTCATAAGAACACGAAAACCCTGCAGCAGCCATCGTGCAAAGTTGTCATTTGTCAACTCAACTTTCGTGCCCGTAGCTGCATTGCGCTGCGCACTACATGGTGCGGGCTGCCCACTAGATGTGAATTCTCAGAATAAGCGCCAAATCAGAATGCTGCTAGTGAGTACAGTGTATATCAAAAATAAGAACTGTTGTCTTCCACAAGAATGTTTTGAAGGGAGTTTTAGAAACAGGACGTGATGCAGAGGACGTGGTCGTGAGGTTCCGCGCGCACTGACGAATCTTCAATTTTATTGGCCCATAGCTTCCGCGCGCGCTGACGAATCTTACATTTTATTGGCCCATAGCTTCCGCTCGCAGCCATTCGTGAGCCGACGTCCTGTTTTGGGGAAGACCTGAATTTCGTTTATGTGGAGATTACAGGTGCGGATTTAGGGAGGCAGGAGGCCGCGGACTCCCTTTTTCAGGAGATTGTCCGATAATTTATTGTATTTGCTGAAGGAAATTTTCAATTTTGGGACGCTATATTTTCACTATCCGCCTCCCCCTTCTGAAATTCTTTGATCCGATCCGGGAATGCGTTACTTGCGTCAAATCATTGCACGTCAAATACCCACGATAGTTTAGTATTTGAAAAATACAGTCTGTTGATTTAAACACGATATTTTATCGGAATTCTACAGCAGTTTATAATTTCACATACAAGCAACTTTCTATAAGTACAGTATTTACAAATCGTATTTTTCAGTTCCCGATTGATTTGTTCATCGATCGCTTCTTCTATGCAATTATTTCAGGTGGCTACATTTCTAAGTGCCAAACCAACTGATCACTTTCATTCAACTTCGAGGAATATTTATTGTTGAGCACTAAGGTTTGAAGAAATCTGCGGGGGTGACAACACTAAAACGGCTGACCAGTGAGTTCTTTTTTAGGATGACGTCCCGAAATGTTTCCAAGTTTTTTTCCGCAATAGATGGTCCTTTCTCTCGACGTGTTTTCAGATTCCCTACATTTCAGGGTCCGGTTGCTCGAAAGTGGTTTAGCACTAATCCAGGATTAATTACCATGGTGACTCGATGGTTTTGTTCAGAACTAAACCTGGTTTAAATTTAATCCACCTTTGAACAACCCGCGCCAGAACACTACTCTATTCTGAGAAGTCGCCATGTATAGATGTACGTACAGTACAAGCGACCGACTAGATTGTCTAGATTGTAAGAATCTCCGTTTTTCTCAAACCATATGTAAAGTAATTTCCCCGATTTTTATCAAAACGTACGAACATACTTATCAGCCTAGCTTCTCGCTTTTCTTCCCGCTTTTCTTTTTAGAGTAGATCTGTAGATAGTGTACATACTAGATGTATTGCAGATGAAGAGCCTCTGATATGTTGGAATCTCTGAATAAATCATTATTATTATTATTTTCTTTGCTCTTTCGCGAAAAAAAATTTGTCGAACTGTCTGAAATTCCCAACATCGTTTATGAACACTCCCGAAACAGCCGTTCTTGGGTTGTCACCCCCTAGTGAAACTTCCTGAACATTTTTTAAAAACCCACAAGCGATGTTTACTGCCTACTCCGGGTCCTAAAGTCGACTGAAGGCGCCTATCGTTAATAGTTGCCTTTAGTCGCCCAAAGTTGCTCAAGGTTTACTCAATTAATTTTATTAAGTTCTCATTGAACTACTGTGGTTCCTCAATTTCTGCTAGAGTCGCTCAAGGAATCCTTATCGCCTAAGTCAATAGCTTTTTTTGTAAAGTCGCTCAAAGTCGCTTCCAATAACCTTGGATTTCGCCTATAGTTGCTGTAGTCGCCCACAGAAACGGCGGCTTTAGGACCCGAAGTATATAGGCCTTTGCTCGGGATGTTCAATTCATGACGACCACGCAACTTCGAGGAATGTTGAGTGAATCTGAATCATGCTCAACGATTTTTCATCATTCAACATTCGCGAAAATAATCTCCGCAAATCAAGGACGCACATCATGAAAATGGATGCGAACCTTCCCAATCGCTATCTCGGCACCTCCTTTATAATTTGAGGAACGATTTGAAAATCGTTATCCATTGCTGAAATGTCTGCGTCGAAGATATGAACTTGTTTGACCCAGCCTAATTTTGATTTCAGTGGCTGTTGCTTTCTCTGTTTTCTTTCGACCTCGCTTTTTCTTGCTCTAGTTGTAGTAAATAAGCAGATTTCTTCTCAGGTTTCTTCTCTCCTTTTACTCTTTTCCACTTCATCCTTCTATTTTGGAACCACACTTTTACTTGCCGTTCACTCAAGTCCAAACTGACAGCGATTTCGTAGCGTCGGAGACGCGTCAAATAATTATTCCTTGTGAACTCCATTTCTAACTCGCGCAATTGATGCGTCGTAAATGCAGTTCTTTCTTTTCTTTTTTTGCCTTTTGGTTTTTCGCAGTCTTCGGATTCTAGTTCTTCTGTCTCTGCAAAAATAAAGAGCATTTGTTAGTATTTGAAGTTAGAAATGAACCTAGAAGTTAATCCTATATGGAGCGCAATGCATTCTCTCCAAATTCCTCCCGTATTTCATTGGCGTTTGCTTGGATTAGAACCGACAATTTTGAGAATTTGCCAACGTCGTATATTCAGAGGGCTGAAAATTGTGCCTGGATATTATAGGTCGCTTTTGGGACAACTTGTTTCTTTTTCGACTAGAAATGACAAATTTGTCGAAACTCTGCGACATTTGTCAGAAGGAATTATAAGAAACCTGCGAAAACCGTTGTAAAGTAGAACCATCTTATTATTACCAATGGGTGACATTTGAAGACAAAACATCACAATATCCGCTTATTTTCGGACGTGGGTAAAATCACCTTGTATATGCTACAATGAAATGGTCTCGAGTATTATAAAGTTAATTTTTTTCTTGTCTTGAGATCTTTCATCCCGATGTAATGCTTAAGGGAGAACTTCTCATCATCTATGGAGCCATATAATGCTAGCCTGACGCTATAGTTAGCGACAACAAAAACTGTCGATGCAATTTGTAGTTTCGCCCGAATTTCAACCTTGCTTTCTTTGAGACGCGAAAAGTCCAGAGGCGGAATTGGTTGAACTGTGGACTATACGGTGCATGAAAATATCTTAAACATTGTTCTTATTCTGTAAGTAAAACATTTGACGTTAATTTCTTGTCGCTGTACGCCAGTATTCCATTGGTGTTTTTGCTACGTGACTTGTGGGCAGTGCACAATTTTCTCTAGAGTTCTAGCTTGACGTAGAATGTAAGATGAACACTGTACTGTTTCTTTCGAATGACGACGTTGAATGACGTTAATGTGGTTTTCATATTTCTGAAAAATCTGCACCGACTTATTTTATTGTGTTTTCAAAGCGTTCCCTGAAACAAACCTCTAAGCATGAGACCCGGTAGCTTTTGCAAAACCTCTGGAGTGATGTTTGTGGTTACTAAGTGTGAGTTGTGCGATCGAAGGAAGCTGCTAAACCACAGTGTGAATGTTGCTTCAGAGTTCGCAGAAAATTATGTGACAACCGCAGTAAAGACACTAGTAAAGAGGAATCCAAAGTGCCTTATTAGTTCTTGATTTGATACACAGCCTCACTGATGAAGACTAACACTGTTTCGCTTATGAATCGCAACTGCATCGAGGTCCCTTTAACATCTAAAATTTAATTCGCTCTTGCCATCTCACTTTGGAAATATACGCTGTGCGCGTCTAACCTACACTCAAGGCGGTAATTCTTAGAATATTTCAAATGTTCATTTATTCATGCTGAATTGTGTCTATGCCAAGCCCAGACCTGTTGATTTCCCTCTTTCTTTAGTGTCTTCCTGCTTATCTTGATTAATCTTTGAATAGCACAACTTGCACTAAGACTACCCCACCCTAACCTTATCGACTCCTTGGTTTTCTAGAGAAGTACCATTGATATGAGATTCAAACGTTTTTATTATTATTTTCTGAGGTCTTTGTTTGCCCGAGAAAACTAATACAAACTGCAGTTGAACTGATTTGGTTGGCTCGCATTTTCGGAGGATGGAAAGGGAAGCCATTCAGTAGCAAGTTCATTTTCTACGCGGATTCTGAAATACTTTGCTGTTAGCAGGTCAATTAAAGTTCGCTTTATGTTGAAGTAACTAGGAAGCATTATTGCTAATCTTTGTACATGGCTTCCAAATCAGCATGGAAGGATAGCGGCAGCATGGCTGATTAAAAGCACGTCGTTTGCCTCCCTGGGATTTCGATTCCTTTCGAGGGAAGATCAAGCCAACCCGACACCATGTCCGCGCTGCCTTCCTCGCGAACACACATGGAATATTCATCAACGCGCCGCAATGCTATTACTTACTGGGAAAGCGGATTTTCAGATGTCGAAACCTAAATATCCCTTTATTTATAAAACGTCTATATGATGCTAAGACAACGACGTGAATTTTCCTCTCTCCCTTCCTGAAACCGCGAAAATAAATACCTTGTATCCTGAGAAAGTTGTTGGATTGCTAAACCAATTTTCCGGCATTTGTTCTTTTTTCTTTCTTTAAGGCGTTTGATTTTTAATATCTCTTAACACAAAACTGCGTTTTGCCTAACGTCTTACAAAATAGTTTGTTTTGCAAGGCAGCAAACTTACAAAATAGTTTGTTTTGCAAGGCAACAAATACATAATTTGCGAAACTACTGCAAGTAAAAAATAGACACAAGGCCTATAAACGTTGTGCGCTCTTGTCTTGGAGTCTTGGAGTTTGGGAACACGAACACTAAATGTACTTGGAAAATGTAATTAGCATTTGGTTTATCTATTTCTTGGACGAATGTTCAGCCCATGTAGTATTTCAAAAGTTTTGGAAATTCTACGTTTCTTTGTCGCTTATTTTGATTTGCCACAAGAGTTTGTAGCATAATTCAGTGCCTCCTCTTCCGTTGCTCGGTCCACTGTCTCAGGATGAGCCGCGCCTTTTGTTCTTTGTCGTTCAAAAACGCCCCTTTAACAATGAATTGACACTTTGTTGTACAAGGCAAAAATGTATAGATCTATAGGAATATTATGGAGAAGTACATTGCATTTGAAGATCAAATAACTTCGGTCCTTCTCGTCAATTATAAGAGTTTTCTTTTTTGTCTTTAATGTTCTTTTTTGGATGCAGTAGCATCGCGCTCTGTCTTCTGAACCTTTCCCTGTATTAGTACAGCCTTGAACAGTTGTTCCTTTCTTGAGGTGGGAGGAATATTTCCTAGCCGCTCCCTTTCGCCTAGGAACTTTTGCTGTGGGACCTGCCGAAGTTAACGCTTCTTTATCTGTTCTATTCTTTTTGGTAAAGCAAGTATACTTAAAAAAGATGACGTTATATAAAACGATTCCATGTTTTAGAGGCCGGAAAACCGTTAGTGTAGTGGTTAGAGGAATTGGAAAGGACCATTTTCCAGGTTCGTTTCAGAAAACCCTCCATGCGAACTACATTGACAAATCTTCACGTTCCCTTCACATCGCTTAGTTTGCTCTGTCAAACATAGGAATGTGTCATGTATCAAAGCCATTCATACTTTCTTGTGTTGTTTTGGGTCAACCTTGTAAGTCCAGATCAGGAGTTTTATCACGACATTTATTGCGTGCCTCAGATCTCGTGACCAAAATATCGCGCATAAAACCTTGCTTTGTTGTAGGATTTCATACCATATATATTTAGCTTCCGCAAAGATAAGGCAAGATATGTAGTATGGCACACTCGTTATATTGTTACGATTCGCAACGTTTTTTCTCTACGACGAATTGAAGTACTGCGATATAATTGCGCACCTTCAGTTTTGACTTTTGCGTTTCACAAAGTGCGCTATATTATAAAGTAACAATTTCGCAAAATATTACCGCATATTCCTGAAGCAATGAAACAACAAATCCATAATCAAGAATTTATATTGTTATTTCCTGTATGTGGTTTCATCCGCTGCGTCAAATTGTTATTTTAGCAAAAGATAAGAGCTAAACAGACCAGGTACAATAGAAACACGTTCTGTTTTCTGTTCTGTTTTTAACTTACTCAAGTTATAGTGGCATATGAGGGTGTTCGCGGACTGTTTACTAGAGAAAACTAATTTTTCATCCCAAACATCATCTTCCCATCAATACTCACAAAAGCCGCGTAATTCTCACTTAAGCGTATAATAATGAGACATTACAAGCCATCAAGCACGGCACTCGACATAAATCCTCATTTTCAAATTTTTCGTAAATATAATCAGTAAACCCTGTACGCCAGATTAACACTGCTCAACACTTTTTACCTTCCTCGCAATTGTCCGATAATTTTTCTGTGTCGCTGGGTTGGTGCGCGGAGTGGTTGCCAGACTCGGCTTCTAGAAGTGGTACATGCTGCTGATGGTGGTACGGCCTTGCCTGTGCTTGAGTCGGAGTAACAGAGTGTTGTACTTGTGGCGTATACTCCTGCTTTGAAGCTACTTCCACTATTCCGTGCGCGCGGGGCTCAGGACTAGCATAAGGGTGATGATGGCTGTAAGTAGCCGCGCTGGTGGATTGGGGGAATGCGTTAAACCCGTACCTCGGCGTGTTGTATATATAAGCCGGTCTGTAATGGGCAGGGTGTACTGGCTGGCTTGGAGCCGCCACGGCATAAGGACTTGCTGTATATTGGTTATATCCTTGATTCGCGTACCCATAGCCGCGAGAGTACATGTTAAGTGAAGGGTGCGCGCGAGTAGGTTTTGCGTCCAATTCTTGCCTCGTCCATGTGTTATACGCTATTTTATGTTTATTCCACATCATGTGGTGTAACTGATACTCAGCCGAGCCGGGAGTCGCATATGTTACCCCTTCGCTGTAACTGGTGCGAACAATTGCTCCAGTAAGCGAATTTCCAACGGTTCCCTTCCGTCACACATAAAATGGCCATCTCTGAGTTTTCACTTGATTTAACAAAGTAAGCGCCAATGCCATCTTAAAAATAAGTCCTTGTTCAGGCGAACGTATGGTAAAGTTTTCCAAATTGTGATGGATTGTTAGCACACGAAAAATAAATATCGGCTGGATCCTACAGTTTTGCGATAAACGCGGGCTTTGTGCATGCCGCTCCGTCTCAGATGCTAAAGAAATTAGTACGCTTCTCCCTATTGTTTAAGCACCATGAATTTTAATGCTCTATCGCAACTGTTACAAGCATTTTCTTCGAGAAAGAGGGGCTTTTCCTATTTCGTTTGTTCACATCTGAAAGCCATTGAACGCATGAAAAATAACCACGCGCAACGCCGAAGTTTATGGGGACGATTTGTGTTGTCTGTGTAAACACCCAGCCTACGAAACGCCTGCTTTTACCTCAATATGGGAGACATTAAGAGTGTTTGCAAGCACACAAAACTGGAGGCCCAAGTGTTTGGGTAAGTAGGAGAGCTCGAAAGCAATCTTGAAATGCGGTATATCGGCCCAGACGTGATTAAAAACATGTTAAACGAGTCAATTGTTTCATCATGTATTTGTAATTGTGTTATAATCATGGCGAGGAGAAGCTCGTGGTCATTACTTCGTGGTAATGGTCTTAACCGATTATCGGTATGTTCGATGACGGAGCGAGCTAAACCCTTTCTCTCCACCGTCGATCTCATCAAACAGCTCACAGTCACATCGGGCGGAAAAATACAAAATAAAAATAGCAGGATTTCGAGAAAATATGCGACGACTAAGAGATCAGTGTACGACTGTGGGGTTTTATAAAAACATCGGAAGTACCTCATATTGTGGCATAAATATAGGGCGCATTCTGTATTAGATGGATGATTTCTTTTGACATTAAACATTGGAATTCTCAGCGCCATCTATACAAGCCTTGATATATAGAGATTTATTTTTCTCGGTGTCGCGACAGGCGCAAGCCTCAGAACAGTGTTGTTCGCTTATCTCCGCGCTTTCGTTACAGACATATCTCGTCTTGGGCGGAGCCTTGGCGGATTCATGAGCTTTCTTTCCAAGAATGGCGCCATTTTATTCTCAAAGCTTAAACAGCTGCTAAGGTTACAAGGCAATAGCGCTGTTGATGCTAACGAAACAGTGTCTGGCATCTTTCATTCTGATGTTTGATAACATAATTCAAAGGAAATGGTCCAAGCCTAACAGTGATGGATTGCATACAAATCAAAGCCTACACCAATCACCAATGTTAATATTTTTGTCCATGTCTTCGTCAAACCAGCTACATAGCTTTTCTATCTTATTATATCATGTGCTGGATACATTCGTTTCATTTCTTCCATTCTATTATCTATATTTTCCTTTCATTTCTGTATTGTACTGTAAATTCCTTGATGTGTCTCATATGGCGCCTATTCTGTCGCAACAGATTATGAGGGTCTTCACTTCGCAACGGCTGGTCATAAATAAATAAATAAATAAATATGTTTATTATACTTTTGCAGCTTAGAGCTGAACTACAAGTATGGTCAGTAGTTATATAATATTACAAATAATACGTGCAGGCTAGTCCGTGTTAATGTTCAAGTGGCGAGCAAACTTATGCGTTACAAAGTTTGCAAAACGATCAGTGTTAGTTAGTTTCACGTTGAATTCCTTTCCTGAACTAAGGTTGTAAATTTGGTTTGAGCTCCCCTTCAAAAACAATTTCATCCATTTAGAAACCCCAAGCCGAAAGGAAGCACCTAAGTTCGTTGTACCTAAGTTCGTTGTTTGTTGGTGACTGATTAAAACAAAAGCTCAAACTAATAATGTTTTACCCAGGGTTGTGTCCTGTGACTTTTATAGGATTAACTCGATTTGAACACACTGCAAAAACATCTTAGATTGTGCCTTGAGAATATGACTTCTTCTCATCCTAAGAAATAATCCGTAAATACAATAAATCAGTATTTGATCTTTACTCCTGCTAGTAACGGCAAAATAACAAAGGATTCACAAGAAGGGATGGTAACTAGTGGCGCTGAAATGACTGAAACGTAGTCGGTAGGCCGATGTCTCACGGAGAGCAGTTTCCGAAAGTCTCTGATCTCGGTGATTTGGCCGGAGTTTCTCGTCTCCTAGGTGCTAACCCACATCGCCACGTGATGTTTGTCAAGACCAACGCGTGTGCTGTGGGACCGCTGATATTTGCCATCGCTAAAAAAAATCGCAATCCGCCATCCATTGTTTATGGTCGTAGTATAGTATGGTCGTATAGTGGCGGATTTTGTTTTACATCAGCTGTTACACTTCAGGTAGCACGCGTATTGTTTAGTTCATTGTGTTCGAAAGCGAGCTCTTGCAAAATGCAGCCCGTTAAGTCCTCCCGCCTCTTCTTTGTCTTGCGGTCGTATATTTCGAAAGCTTGGAGTTCCCTGACGATGAGAGGAATATACTTTCTTCTTTCTTATTAAGGGGCAGACCCTGAGGGATTTCTTTTCCACACCCGGGGATCGAGGACTCGAGGACCATTTGACGACAACCCTCCCCTCCCTCCCTTTGCCATCTTTTGATCCGCCATGAAACACGCCTCCTCTCCCATAACTTATATGGTACAATGGGACCCAGTGAGAATATATCGCTATTTGGGATGGCACAGTACTCTACGGCACCCATATCTATAGGGCATAATAAGCTATGGGCAAGCGAAAAAGGACCTTGTGCGGTAGTTTGTCAAACTTCTGTTTTGAAGAGTGTTAGTTTTGGCTACTTTATGTGTCTAAACTCTGAGCATATTGGTAATCCAATTTCTGCACGGAAAGCAGAGATTTGTCAGTCTCAATTTTATTAGGGTTTGTATGGGAATTCTGAACTTCTTTTGCGTTTTTCTCGAAAGCATAAAATTCTGTATAAGGGTTCTTTTCGCTTCCGAGGCTCAAGTTTCAGAAGAGATGAGCGAATTGCTGGGGGTGCGACCTGTTCTATGAGCACGCTGCTGGGGGTTGGGGGTATGGGGTGCACTGCCTATCCAGGAAGGATCTACAGAGAGCCGCTGCACTTTAGGACCTTCAGGAGAAGTTGAGGATAGGGAGAATCTGGTGTAGCTTGGGAATTCGTAAGAGAAGGAAGCATAGTGAACTTAGGGAAATCAAAACCCTTGATATTTGGCACCGTTCGTTAGTGACAGGAAAAAGAAAAGGTGACAACGCGTTTGTCCATATTCTTTTGATTATTCTAAAACTCATTAATAACTCATTGAGCCTTAAACAAAGAGAAAATCATAAGCGTGGAGGAGGTAAAAAACGTAGACACTCGATAGTGTTTTTCATCAGGATTTAGAAAATAACACCTATGTATTGCGAATGTGCGCATTCTGCTTTTGGTTGTTAAAGAGCGTGTTTGTAGAGACCTTGAGAAACACGATTGTCACGCAATGCTGTCGCGCGTGTGTATGTTATTTTCTAAAAGCAATAAAAATACTTTCTGCGTGCTCTCTGGTTCTTACAAACACCGGGGAATGTTGGTCGAAACTGATAAAACTTGAAAGACACGAGCCGTCTTTCAAGGATGCGTTCTCCCACACCCCCTCGTGTTTGTAAGGAAAAGCGAGAGCACGCGCGAAAGTTTTTTTTCAGCTTAATTCAAACACCTCGAAGTTGGTTAAGAAAAGCCACTTCTCAGTGTTGAAATCCTGATAAAACACGCTCTCTAGTGTTTTGTATTTTACTTAAAATAGTGCACCAAGTGAGGTTTGAGGTGTGACCCCGTCCCAATCAAACAACGTTATTCCAACAATTGGGAACAAAGAATATTACTATAAGTTTACCAGTATTTTAACAAATAAGGAAGAAATGATGTAAGAGAGCACATGCTCTCTTATTAATTGCAATAACGCTGAACAGAACCTCTAGGTGAACCGTTCATTCCATATTTAGTCATCTGAAGCCGTGGCTAAACTAGGACACATGTAGCGCGCTTCATGTTCCCAGTTTAGCCACACGAGAAACATTGTTGCGCGCAACAAATTTTGTAGCCGGGACACAAAGAAATTGTTTCTTCGCAAGACAAGACACATTTTATGTGACCGAGACACACGCGTGCGATGTTTCCTAGTTTAGCCACTCGGGAAAACATGCGTCACAAATGTTGCGCGCTACATGTGTCTTAGTTTAGCCGTAGATTAAACATTCTTCCGTTTTGCCTGTTGTCATCCCAGGCTGGGGCTGATCCAGTTCAACTTTGATTCCACATTTAGGGTTTGTTCGTTAATTTTTTCATGAACAAGCTTTGAGAACGCGACGAAACTCGGTAATTTTTTGCGTTTTCAGCGATGTTGAAAGGGAGTCTGTTGCGCAACTGCGCAGCTGTTCTGCGCATCTCAAATCAGAGAAGTATCGTCCCGTAACGATGGCCAGCGAAGGCTAAAACCTCGACAGCAAATCGTATATAATCTCGATATTTCTCGATCCATCGGATTATGTTTTTTTTTAGCTTTGTATATCTCGAAATGCTTCTCTAAATAGGATGGTCTAATGAGTGTTACTGATGAATCAATGATCGCTCCTGGAGCATGCGCGTAGCGTGACACGCTCTCTTTAACGTTGTTCAGTACATGTTTAGCGTTTTCTAAATCACTGAAAACGTAACTTTGGGAAAAGTTGAACATCGCGTTGAATCATGCTCAATGATGTTAAACCGTTCAACATTCATGAAAAAAAATCAAAGTTCCCTTCGCGTAAAATGACTCAAATCTTCACAAGTTCTATCTCTTAGCCGTCGCTTTCAACTGATTTGAAAAGTACTGAGTATCTACTGAGCATCGCTGAACATTGCGCGCTTTAGGAGAACAACATAAAAGCTGAATGGGTATGTTGAACTGGTGTCGAACCAGCCTTATACTCTGTTCTTTTCTTCTTCCAGAATCCCGACCTTAGAAGAATCCCCTCAGATTTTGTCCAACGCTACAGTCACTGGATGTACAAAGAAATTCATAAAGTTAAATAATAAATTTGATATTTAACATCAACGGTAAGTATCTCTATAGTACAATTTACATTATGTACAGTGTGGGCTGAATTGCCGACAGCTTACTTCGCAGTCGTTCCCATTTGAAGTTGTGTGACTCTGGCGCCGGTGTTGTAAAGCATACTATTAGGACTAACAGTTCTTGGTGAAACGCTACTGGCTTTCAACATTCCAGAAGCAACAATAATATCTAGATTAAACTACGAATAAGATTAAACTACGAATAACTAATCATGTGTTGAAATAGAGAAGGTAAAAGAGCCACTGCAGGAGGCCATGATCTGAAATTGTGTGTTATGCGATACTATAGATTATCAAAGCTTCAGGAGGCTAGATTCCGCTAAGAAAGGGCGATATCGCACGATCGCGCAGCGACGAGGCGAATCGTCTTTTGAGTGCTATTTTCGGCGGAATCTACCGACTGACTTGAATATACTTGAATCCTATGATATCTCGTCCTCAATTTACACGAGATATCATAGGATTCTAAAAATAACCTTATTTGCGAAAGCGGTGATGATAGACTTAATTTCGGTTTACTCCTTCTATTAATACTCGCCCGACGTTAAGACCCCGTCCACACGAAACACACCATACTTTTTTGTTACGGATACGGCCTGGCTACCTTACGGCTATTGCCACTTGTCTACGATGAAATCGATGACCAAAAAAAAACATTTTTTGGAAACGCTATCCAGAGTGGATTTTTTGAAAAGAACCGTAGCGTATTGTGTGGTGGACGGCTGAAACGGAATTTTCGGAAATCGATGACGTCAGATTCTCGGTCCCAGTTCACTGCGCATGCGTTGCACATGCGCAATACGGCTTATTAGCTTTTTCAAAACGATACAGCGTGTTCGTGTCGACGGTAAGGTAAGAAACGATTCGAAAACGCTACATGTGGACGCGGTCTAAGTTCTTCGACAAAGTTTAAAAAGATGATTCTATTTTTAAATGCAGACAGTTGAGAGTAAAATTTTGTTATTTGCAAAAGTACATGTAATGAACTGCAAATCCAAATGCCTTTTCGACGAAATGATGACGTGATTCGCTTCTTTGCTATAAATTCACTATAATACATCATGTAGTTTCGTCGAATAGACAATAGGCTACTGACTACGGGATAAACGTACTAAACTTATGATGAAGTATTTAGCTTTCACTATGTACTTATTAACTATATTTTTTAGATCTGTGGCTTGAATGGAGCACATGATCATCCACCAAATTCTCCTTTCTAACATGCAATGAGTATATTGTTTTTACTAAGGGGAATTACTTTACGATCTGGGGAGAGACACCTAAAATGTAGAGAGACAGCGAAGCGCGAAACAACGGACGTTGTAACATTGTACCATCATACCCCAAGACACCATTTCTTCTATCTCTTGCCTACAATATTTCACAACCAGTAAATCAAGACCAGAGTGTATGTTTTAAGGCTGTGACCTTGGTTTGTCCTTGACCGCTTTGTAAAAGCTGAATTGTGAGCCGTACACTCGTGATGTGCAGTATTTCGTATTCTCTTGTTCTGTAACGGGTGTTCTCAGTGCGGTCCTTAGGAGGTATGCTATAAACGAAGGCATCTTGCTCCAGTTGTGGTCAATGTTCTGCTGGAACAGCATTTTCAAGTATGTTCGCGCCATTCAAGACCATTCAAGTAGTTCAGCCGTGATTTTCGCACGCTATGCTGCCCTATTGGTTCGACTGGGTCTGTAATGAATGCTCACGAATTGTTCTCGGCTGTTGCTGCTCCCTCCTCTTCTTCCCCGTCCTCTGTTTCAGCCCCTCCTGAGGCGCGCTTCTCGGGTCGTTTACTCCCTTAACTCGCTTCCACTTCATTCTCCTGTTCTGGAACCAGACCTTAACCTGTCTTTCCGTCAAGTCCAGTGACACCGCGATTTCATAGCGCCGTAATCTCGTCAGGTAGTTGTTCCTGATGAATTCGTTTTCAGTTCCTGTAGCTGATGTTTCGAAAACAGCGCAGTTCTCTCTTTTCTTTTCTTTGTTGTTTTACATCCCTCGCCCTCACTTGAAGGAGATTGCGAACCTGAAATACGGCAACACGAGAAACATGCTCAGTAATGGAGTCCATTCTTTCTTTCCAGGGGGAGGGGGGAAGTTTTGCATACCTTCAAGGTAAAATGCAAACGTGACAACATCTCAACGGGGTCAGCTGCTGCTATTGAGTAATAATTTACTAAAAATAGAACCAGTGTGCGTATTTTATACATAATGGTGTGTAAATTGTTGATGAACTAGTCTCTGAACCATAAAATTCGCTCAGTATCTTGTTCTGTTGCTCGTTTTAAAGATAAATTAAACAAAATGTTGTGCCCCGTGCGGTACTAGAAATCGAGAAACTCCCAGCATGTCTGATGAACCATGTTACATGGCTGTCAATTCTTGGTGACTTAGTCTCTGCACCATAAAATTCGCTCAGATCTTGTTCTTCTGTTGCCTCATTTTAGAAGATAAATTAAGCAAAACGTCGTGCCCGTGCGGTACTAGAAATCGAGAAACTCTCAGCATGTCTGATGAACTTCGCTGTATGGCTGTCACCCGCGCCCTTTCGCTTTGCGCTAAAAGGGTATAATCACAAAGAACATCTCCCAGGGTTTTCCAAAAGCCGTGAATATACTTTTAAGACCCGATGAAATTGCGATTTTTTATTATCAATTCTGTCCAGTCTGTCAAGTTATCAAGGCACTGCTACGTGTGGATCTTGTAACCGAGAAACTTCTTGCGCATAACATGAAATAGCTAAAAATGACGCAGCTAAAAATTCAGTGCCGAAACTATCATATTATACACGTGTAGGATCATAGCAAGGCACAGTCATGTTTTTCAAATTGAATAATTTAGTTTCCTCATTTGGGCTCGCTAATGAAAACGCATGATATTCATTGAAATGTCGATCGCCAATTTTAACGCCAATCGACTCGTTCGATTCCCTTCAAACGATTGAATAGGTGACGCAAAGAGACATTGGTTGCTTTTTCCATGCCTTCGCTTTTAGGGTTAACTGAATATCTTCCCTCCGTCGGTTCCCTTGCGTAAGTTTCCGAGGAGTGTATTTTATTGATGTAAAAAAACGATTATAATTCACGTTGAGTACAAAACTCGTATCAAAAGTTAGCGTGTTTGATAACCAAGCAACCTCTCTTTAAAGTCTGTGGTTTTATGTTTGTAAAAAATGTCTGTATGGCAACAAACATTTAGGAAATTGAATGGTATTAACTCTTCTCGCACTGTGCATATTTTCAAGACCGAACGCAAGCGTTTAATTAAAATTATATACCAAGAAAATGACATATACACCAGTACTTTTTCGAACGGCTGTTAAAGGTGACTTAATGATTGTATGTAAACATAGCTCCCTCAGTGAAGCCTGTACGAGTGAGTAGCTCAAAGTGTCATTGTTCTTCTTTACCATTTCGTTATATCTGTCGTTTTCTTTCCTAAGGGACGCGTACATTTCAGGCATTTCTTTCCCTCAGACTTTTTACAAAGCTACCGCTAATGATGAGTCAGTTTAATACACGCTAAGGTTTCCGCGCTCTTTCCGACAAACACAAGGCGCGCATTCCACTCTACCGTCCAGATATGGGCACTGTCTATCTGCTAGAATCCCACTTGAATTTGATTCTAAACTTCTAGAAAACAAGATTTAGACGACGTTTTTCTCGATGCAAAATAATTCAAACACTCTATTTTAGCCTTCAGCGTTTCAACTTTCCCGTTATTATGTTGTTTTGTAAGCATACCTTTTAACGCTACCGCGCGATAAACCGCAAATGGCGAGAGCAGCTCGTATGTGAGCTGAGAGCACACTTATGCACGACAGGGGACGGCACCCTGCAACAATACCCCGCAGAAAGGTATTTCAGTCATTGTGCCGAAATCCGCTTTCGTTTTTATGGTGCAAATACTTTTGCAAGTAGGTTTTTTGTAGTTAGAATTTCATTAAAATATTCGCACGAAGTTCAGAATGGGACAGCGTTATGGCTTCAACCTTTTGACGTCGCCGCAAACAGTTCTCAAGTAATTGGATTTGATCACGCAAAATTGTAAAAAGTTACAAAATAATCTTGTTATTGAAAGCTCAGACTTTCTTTGTACCAGTCAGCATGTTAACTATCGTGGGAACTGATATTATAAAGCATAACCGTGGTTTATATGTCTGTGGTCGGTGATATAACGTAGTGACCGCAGGTTGCCAGGTGGGAAGAGAACCTACCGAATGAACGCATACTGTTCAACGGCCCGACAAATGAGTCGACTGTCGAGATCAATTGCTGATACCTCTGCAAACATGTGTTTATTCATCCTCAGATAAAGCTCTTTTTGTTATTATCCGAGCTAATCAACCAAATGGGCATTAGTTTTATTTTCGTTCTTAAAAAACAAGTGAGCAATGAATGTGACATTAACACGCACTTATACAAGCGCGTTGTTGTTCCACTTCTACGAAATAGAAATTTCTGCTCGAGTAGGAGTTTTGTACATGAGTGTTTTCTTTTCTTTTTTTTCTCTTTATCAAATCACTGCAAAATTTTCTTTTTTTTTTCTTTTCCTCTCTTTTGGTGTGCCATAGCCTCGGCCACTCTTAAATTTCGCCATAGCTTCTTCATCCCACCCAAAAACCTTGAGAACTTCTTGTGTGCTGACTGGAAAAGATGTAGTCAGGATGTGTTTTAGACTAACCTGTCGCCAACAAGTACACAACTATACTCAGAGAAAATCGACAGAATTTCAAATTGATATGATAATAAAACTGTGACGAAAAGGAG